>RAHM01000063.1:653166-1089552 GCA_003713295.1 Parotia lawesii | reverse complement strand
TTTTTCCCCGAGGCCCGGGGGTGGGCCCTCGCCGACCCAGCTCCGAGGAGGAGAGAGACCACACCTACAGAAGGACTCTGAAATTTTCCCAGGTTTCTCTCTATAGCGGGAGATTTAATTTCATTATTTAGCATTATTATCCTTTTCCTGTGTGTTAGTTAAATAAACAGTTCTTATCTCATTCACTTTCCTTCGAGGAAATTTTTTTTTTTTTCCCCGAACCCTGTGGGGGGGGAAGGGTGGTTGTAACCTGGTTTCCTCTCAGAGGATATATTGCTAGATTTTTGGCCAAACCGGCACACCTTGGCATAGAGAGAATGACAATGACTAAGCATCAAAAGAAATATGTCAATAACACATGGGGACATATATAGAATTCTGTAGATAGTTTGGCTTTTACACCCAAGAATATAGAATATACAGAAATATTAGAAATATAACTGAGAGACATTTCCCAGGTTGCCGAAGTTAAATCAGTGTTGGAGATTAGGAGAGAGAGGTAGCTTAAAGGTCACCTTTGAGATCAGTATTTGCTGCCTCTGTTCCAGTTATACAGCTTCTCCTGGAAAAATAAGTCAGGGTAGAATTTTACTCTTTACATATGGGCACAAATTCCCTGAAACTGTAATACGCAGTATTTCCTTTATCCAGCATAACTGAAGTAGTTGGACTGGAAGCATATTGTGCCATTCAGAGTCAGGTGACCTACAAAGTAAATAAGAGCTTAATTTATGCTAGAGAAGCTTAAAGCTTATCAGCATGGTGAATAAAAGCTAAAAATAACAGAGGGTATTTTAGGGACCTGGGTTAAGCCTTTGAAGATAGCTTCATTGAATATAAAATATCACTAAACAAGTTGTGTCACTTGCTTTTCTGTAAGTACAGAATGACCCCACTAGATACCTTTATCAGGTTTTCTGCCTTTTTTGTGATTTCTTTTTCTTTTCAATAGGCTAAAAGGTATCTGGTCACTGTAGTGGCTCTATTTTTAATATCCTTTATTTATTGTTTATGGATGGACTCGACTATGCATTTGAATTACAGTTTGTGTCAGCGACAGGTATGAGTGTAAAATATAAAATTGTGCAAGCTCTGCAATTCCTGTACTGTATCTTATCTTGAAGAAACTCAACCTCCAAGATCACAAACCCTGCACACATAAAAAAGAAAATTATGGCGTAGCTTCCTGAAATATGTTTCATAGTAACAGATCAGTACAGGTGAAAAAAATGGGTAAAGGAGTCCAAGGAATGGAAGTAAATAATTTTACTCTATTTTTTATCTCCAATAATACTAAATTTATGCAGAGTTTTGGCCGAACAAATTATTACTCATGATATAAGCTTAGAGTTAATAAAGATGCCCATTGAAATAAAATTACAATGACCTGTCAATATTTTATTGGCTCAGAGTCCAGGAATACTCATTTATGTTTGGACTTGATGATCTTAAAGATCTTTTTCAACCTAAATGATTATAGTATCTATGATGCAGGGGGCAGACTTATAATTAGGAAAAATGCATTTTTGGGTGAGGAGAGTAGGGAAGTTTTGGGGGAGGATGAGGGTTTGGGAGAGAATGACCAGTTCTTTAGGACACGCACAGAGGGCATTCTAGGAAAAGATTTGAAGAGTGAGCAACAGCACGAAAGAGATGCTCCTGTCTCACAAAGCCTCCCTCCTTGAAGGCTTACTAAGACAGAAAAATGTCAGAGTAGAAGCAAAATGGAGAAAAACTCCTATGATGCCAGGGAAGCCAGTACTTTACACTTATAGTTTTCTATAAGTGTAAGCTTTCTTTGGAAATCACACAAAAATAAAACTAATAGAGTACGAAGGTATTCTGTTTCATGTAAAGTGAAAGGATTTCTTACAGTGGATACAATCCACAGATATATAATGTAACAATTTTATATAGTAAAAGGGAATGCAAAATGTGTAAGGTCATATTCAGAAATACTGGACGGGAATTTTGGCATACGTAAAGCAAATTAGGATTGCTTTTTCAGAATTTAATTTCTCTTTATGCAATTCTTATTCAGCCCATAATAATCTATGATCAAAACAAACTCCCCTGATCTGCATATCATTATAATTATTTGACTTATTAGATAGGTAAGGATTGAACTTCATATTTTAAAAGATGAAAGAAGATATATAGGCCTTTCTGATTAATATGATTTTAATGTGGGCTAGATGAAGTACAGAATACCGTATGAGAGCCTCATTAATCTTAATAGATTGCTGATTATGCAGATGGCAATCATTAGACAGACCTATCTGACCTATTTCACTGTCTGCCATTGGCTGCTAGAAAATGAGCCATATTCCATGAATGTCCATGGTTAAAACTTCTGCAACTCTAGTGCTGGGATATCACATCCTCAGTTAACTCACATAAAGAATAAGGACTGCATTGTACAGAACTTTACACCAAGATTTTCAAAACAGTTGATTGTAGTCAGCTTAAAATTTGATTCTAGACAAATCTCTCAGTGTTCCCAGGTTTGTAAAAGATAAGCCGCCTGTTTAAGTCAGTGGCATTTTAGGGGAAACCTAAGAAATTCAGTTCTGAAAATCTGACATTTTAGTAACAACTTTAGTCATCCATAAATCTGAAAAAAATACTAACTCAAAGCCTGTCATAAGACAGACAAACACAAATTTGTTGAATTAATTTCTATTATCTTCATCCTCTGGTGGCTAAATGCTGTTCTCCCCAAATGATCCCCTCCCTTAACATCTCAGGGAACAGAGATCAAGTGAACTCCCCAGCCCTACAAATGAGCTGTGGTGCCTTGCTGGATGCTTTCTTCAACCTGCTAGAGTAAAATGCAACACGCAGCCACACAGCATGCAAAGGTATGGGGAGATGTCAAGAACAGCGCTTGCTTCTTGTTCTTTTACTTCCTTTTCAGCTGCCCAGGGGAGATCACTGTGCACTCAGAATTATACAGTTCAATGAAAATAGGCAGTGAGGCATGCATACACTTTCCAAACCTGAACGGATAATTTTGTCCCTGGTCTCTCTGCAAAGACAGTGCTTGGAGAAACCTTTGCCATTGTGGAAGAGTGAGAATTACAGCCATGAATAGAATATCTCTGTCACTTATGCCTGGAGTTTTGTTACCCCTTCACTAATTGCCTCTACAAAGAGTGGCTGATTTGTTCTATTTTTATGTAGTCACTGCCCTGTGCTCTGCAACTTTAGATGAAAACCTCAGGTCTAGTATTCACATCAGAATAGTTTAGCTAGCCAATTATTTGTCTGTTATGATATTCTGGAAATAGAAGTTCCTTTAAACTTCCAATAAATGTGAGCTGACTACTGTCTTTTGCCTTTTAGATCAAGATTCTTTGTATGCCCAGTTTCAGACACTGTGCAGCTGCACTACTCTGGTCTTATGCAATGTGGGAAAACATGCGGCTCTGGACAATGTCTTGAGAGGAAACACCACCACAATAATTTCACATTTTTGTGAAATATTTCCCAACATCAATTGCCATGCCCATAAGGCCATAACTGATATCTGAATGTGAACTGTTCTCCAAAGAGCTTTTCTGATTAAACCTGTAATATGCATAAAATAAGGGATATCTGAAGAACAGAAACAGGAAAATCTGATGATATAGGTTATTGGCATCCTAGGTCTAACAACCATCGACATACTACATTGTATGCTATATTGTCAGAATACAACGGACATGAGAAAGGAAATCAAATAATCCTGCCCTTATTGTATGTTAGCATCAAARAAATGATTTGAATATGTTTCTGTGAATAATCCAGTAAATGCTTCTAAACTCATTGCTGACTCCAGAGCAGGGGCCATGGATCAGGGCTACAGGGAGTGGTGTATATCAGCAAATTGTGTAGCTCTTTGCCATACAATACCAAAGGTTATGTGTTTCCCTTTTTTAGAATGTATTAACCAAAGCCCATCACGTTATTGGGCACAGATGCATTCATTTCCTTTTTAAAGGAAATGAAAAGATTTTTACATACAGTGATATTCCCAAAACGATTTTTAAAAATTAATTTCCAGTCCTAGATTTGACATTTAAAGTGTTCTGCCAAATTAAGCATTATAATGATGTTGTAAAAAGGTTTACCCTTTGATAATAAACTCAGAAGTTTTAGGAATAAAATAATAATGCATTTTTTCCTGCTGATACTTATTACACTGATTTTAACTTGATTTTTTCCTAAGAATTTCAAGACCGTATGGTAGGTAAAATTTAAAAAGAAAATTGTGGGCTTGCTGATGAAGAGAAAGGRATATTTATATACCAAATCAGTAGCAGGGAAGTGATGACTCACATACTCTTAAATGATCTTACATTTCCAACCAAAAATTGCTGACAATTTCATTAAATATGAAACATTAGATTAATGGATTCGGAATCTTAAAGATCTTCTATAGCAATTATCCTTAATCTATAGCCTAATTGGACAATCATAAATTATGCGCAGGGATAGATCTATTTTCTAATATAGATGACTTTTTATTCAACTCATATCATTACTTAATGCTTGTTAAATCTATATATTGGTATGTATTAATTTGCACTAATTGTTTGTACTGTGACTGAAATTATTCTATCATTTTTACTACCTAGAGAAACACATATACTGTTGAGCCATTAGCATTCTAAAATTAGACATAAAATTCACATATTACAACAGATGGAGGAATGGTAGGGGAAAGGATAACATGCTTCACAACTGAGATCATAAGATCATCTTGTTCCAACCACCCTGCCATGGGCAGGGACACCTTCCACTAGATCATGTTGCTCTGAGCCTCATCCAACCTGGCCTTGAGCACTTCCAGGGATGCGGCTTCCACTTCTCTGGGTAACCTGTCCCAGTGCCTCACCACCCTCATAGTAAAGAACTGTTTTCCTAACATCTAATATACAGCTATCCACTTTTAGTTTAAAACCGTTCCCTCTTGCCTATCACTATCTGCCCATCTGAAAAGTTTCTCTTTTTTATAAGTCCCCTTTAAATACTGGAAGGATGCAATAAGGTTTCCACAGAGTCRAGTCTTCTCTGTGCTGAACAACTGAAGCTCTCTCAGCCTGTCTTCATAAGGGAGGTGCTGTAGTCCTCGGATCACCTTTGTGGCCTGCTCTGGACCCATTCTAACATGTCTACATCTTTCTTGTGCTTCAATCACTTCTGTTGCTCATGTGGAGGTTTCTATTCACCAGAACCAGCAAGTCCTTCTCGATGAGTTCATCTCCCACTCAGGTAYGGGATTGGCTGGACCCAGGTGCAGCACCTTGCCCTTAGACAAACTTCATGAGGTTCTCTTGTGATCACTTCTCAATCTTGTCCATGTCTCTCTGAATGGCATCCCTTCCTTCCATTGCATCAACCGCACTGGTCAGCTTTGTGTTATCTGTAATGTTGCTGAGTGATACAGCCATAATGTAAGGGAAAAAGTCATTAGCAAGATCTATGATACTGAAGTATACATGCAGAAGAAGAAATAGGGGGATGAAAGCGAACTTCTCATACTATCTCACAGGAAATCTTCTTTTAAGGTGTGTCCTACCTATAAGACTACTGAATATTTCATAGGACTTTTATGATGGCATACAAAATATTATTGCTAAATATACCAATAAGTAGTAGGATTAAAAATTAAAATAGTGCCCAAAAAATGTAGGATGGTGTGAAAAAAAAGTTCAGTATAATTAAGAAATTTAAAATTCTTTATAACATTTATAAGAAAAGGGAAACAACTAGACAACAGTTCCGTCAAGAAGATTCTTAGGTTTATTACTTCAGATCCTAAGCTGAACTTGAGCACTATAGTCACATTCCAAAAAAAGACAGTCACTACATCAGTATGAATAAACATGAATGTATCTTCCATATTAGGTGAATTCCCTTTTCCACCCTTGCTAGTACTAGCAATGTCTCAACTGGATCCTCTTGCGGAAGAGCTGAGCATAAATATTATGGAAGATGCAAACCAGCCTAAGAGATTCAAGCATAATAAAAGATCCAGAAGAAAAGATTAACCTAGTTTATGGAAGAGAGGACTGGGAGAAGACACATTAAGCATTCAAATATGCAAAATGTACTATAAAAAGTTATGTTTGTAATAAGGAAGATGAAGAATAATGGGTTTAATTTTTACCAGATTTCACCTCAGTAAGAAATTAGGAAAAAAAAACTTTATAAAAACACTGTATGGATTTTGTGTGATCCTCATAATARCGAAACATCAAAATGGTTTAAAGWAGTTGTGATGTGTCCATCACTGACTACTTTGCAAAATCCTAGAGAACATCTCTCAGGAATGAGATTTATTAGATTAAGACATGGATTAGGAAGGGAACAAATGACCTTTCCACTTCCTTTCTTATAATTTTATGATTTCTCTGTGATTTTCCACCTCAAAATAATGCACCATTAAATATACACTCAAATAGTCATCACAAAAATTGTTTTTTAAATAATCAGAGTAGGCTTCAGGAATGGAATTAATTAGGAAAAAAGGTAATAAAAAGTGTTAAGAGACTTGCGATTCTAAGGTAGTAGAAAACTCCATAAGAAATCAAAACACTTGGACCACTTCTTTATTTTAATATTTCAGGGGATTCTGGGTTGATCCAGAATCCAGGAGTTACTTAACTGATTCTTTCCAGAGTTCATTTTGTATATAAAAGAGTACATGATGAAAAAGTATAAAAGTATTATCACTAGGCATTAGTCACAATTCAGTATTCAGAAGTGTCATGTTAAATTTGAAAATCATCTCAAGTCCACTTTAGAGTGTTTGAAACTATTTCCCTATGCATCATTAACCGTTAATTGAATATTGGGTTGCTCACTTAATAGGAGTACTATTTATAACTCATTTAGTAGTTAGAAGAGTTAGAGGTGAAATTTTCATCCTGTGGTCATCAATAGTAATTGAACATTGGTTTCATCATTGTTGGAAGGTCACTTAGAAGCTTCCACAGCAGCATTAATAGCACTGGATATATATGTTAAATGTTCATTTTTTTAAATGATGGACATTTTTACAGTGAGTTAATTACCTAATGCTTTCAAAAACTCTGGGCATATCTTATGTTGGACATACTGACTTAAGTTTACTTACCTATGTTTTCATTTTTTCCAAATAATTTCTTTCTTACTTACCTGCATTGGTAAAGTTCTGTTGTAATATCTATTAAAATTATCCTCCTTCAGCTTAACAGAGGTTTAAAATCATTAATGATTGCMTCACTGCATTCTTACTTGGAAGAAATAGTTTTATATTCAAAGCAACCATTTCTATTTGTTCTGTTTAATCTATGATAGCAATTTTGAAAAACAGCTCAGCTTCTTAAGGAAACACATTCTTTAGGAAGAATAATCATAGAATCATAGAACCATTTAGATTAGAAAAGACCTTTAGGATTATCAAGTACAGCAAGCAATAAAAAAAGCCCCAACCGGTCTATTTAATCTGTGCATCTCTACTGTATTTTCTGTCTTGTTATTCTATGAAGTTAATTAATGTTAGAAATACTCAAACTTTCTCCAGTAACTTGTAGGAAATAAAATGTTAAAACAGTCCACAGGCATTAAACAAATTATTTTGTTTGCTAATATTATAAAAAYGTGTGCCTTAGTGTACCTGTGTATATATATACATGCAGTTTAAATCAGTATATACAAATACCTGATGTGAGGCGAGAAGTATGCAATAGGAAGCCAGGCTCTTCATAGAGGTGTTCAGTAAAAAGGCAAGAAGCAATGGGCAGAGTCTGAAATACGGAATCATAGATTCGTYAAAGTTAGAAAAGACCTCCAAGATCATCAAATCCAGCCTTTGACCGAACACCACCTTGTCAACTAGACAATTGCACTAAGTGCCCCATCCAGTCACTTCTKGAACATTTTCAGGGATGGCAAATCTTCCACTTCCCTATGAAGCCCGCTCGAATGTTTAACCACTCTTTCAGTGAAGAAAGTCTTCCTCATGTCCACACTGAACTTCTCCTGGTACAGCTTTTGGCCATTTCCTCTTATCCTGTCACTAGTTGCCTGGGAGAAGATATCAACTCCCACCTTTCTGCAACCTCCTTTCATTTGTACAGAGCAATAAGGTGCTCCTTGGGCCTCCTTTTCTCCAGGCCAGAAATATGATTTCCCATAGGAAATCTATTTCATAGAATCATCAAGGTTGGAAAAGACCCTTAAGATCATCCAGCTACTGTAACCACTAAACCACTAAACCACTAAACCACATCATCCAGTGCCAGATCCAGATATCTCTTGAACATGTTTCTAGTATGGGAAATCCTTTTTTTTTTTTTTTTTTTTACAGTGAAAGTACTGAAACAGTGGAACAGATTGTGCTGTCCAGAGTGGTCATGGCATTTGCATCCCTGGAGAAATTTAGAACTTGACTGGACTCAGCCCTGAGCAACTTATTCCCTCTGACCTTGCTTCAGCAGGTGGTTGTACATCTCCCCAGATTCCCAGAACATCACTTAYACTGTGATTCTGTGAAATCTGTGCAAATAATTCTGAAGTTTTATTAACTTTCAAAAATATTTGGATTGAGAGAATTCGTACTCAACCTAAAAATTAGTATTTTATTCTCTCTTGTGCTCTGGGTATGCTAGGTTTATTGTATTACTCTTTGAAATTGCTTTTATTAACATAAGCCCACAAACTTTGTTTTCTAAATTTAAAGGGTTTGAAAACTTGCAATAGTAAAATATTATTATATTGATGAATAGTTCAGAGTGGACATTTTGAACTGTAGCTTTGTGGTTAAATAACATGACCTTTCACATTCGAAACCATGATTTATGTTTAATCTGTAGTCCTCTAGGAAATTAATTTGGCCCGTAGTCTATACCAGGGACCTGTTTCATAATCTTAAAAGATATTAACTGTAGAACATCCTATGCAATTGAGACAGATTTTTTGTACAAAATTCAGTATGCTGAAATTTTCTTTATAGACTAGAAATAGCAATTATAGTATTATTGGCAACACATTTGGAGGGCAAAAGAAATGAGACACTGGACATAACTGATAGCTGGCTAAGTTTATGTAATTAAATTAGTCCTTGACAAGTCACTAAGTAGGTCACAAGGCAGTAGAGGATGAAGGACAACCTATGCAGCTAATTCAGGGCCTCTGGCCTACTAACACAGGAACTTCTGCTCCTTATTGCTGTCCCTGGACCCTGACAGATAATAAAAGGGATATCAGTGCCTTTCTCTATTCACATGAGAAATAATTTTATGCAGCTATAGTTCTTGAGACCTATGGAAAAGTTCTAGCCTCCACTGGAATCAGAATGAGCATGCAAGAAGTTAGTTCAGGCCTTCTGCCTCTGTTCCTGTAGCTAGCATTGGCTACACTGGTTATTAGCTATTCAGTATTCAGTAATTAATTTGCTAGTATGTTAATGGAATTTAGAGGTGGAAGCACTGAGACACAAAGTTACTGAGGTACTAGTGAATAAAGCATGATGAGCAATGACTTAAAAAYAAATGAAGTAACTGGAAATTTCATTAATTACTTTTAAAAAAACCCCAAACTAGTTACAAGATAGGAGATGAGGTCAATTTCTAGAATAGTCAAACTTCTGAGATAACTGTCTGTATTAACTGTACAGTTAACTTTAACTAATTCACCTTAAATTATAAGCTTTCAAACATAAAAATTCAAGGGAGGTAAATCTTACAACTAATGTTAAAGTTGTTCATGAAGAATCTGGATGGCCATATCATCTTCAACTCTATTTTTTAGGCAATATATAAGTTTGGTGAGGCGGGGGGGCATTTGTCTGTTTTTGATTGTTCAAGATGAAGGGGAAAAAAATAGCTAAGAGTCCCAGATGTCCTCTCTGTTGTCAGGGCCCAGAAGGTCTAAAATSAAAGATGTTTTACAGAGTTACAGAATAATTTAGGTTGGAAAAGATCTCTGGGATCATCAAGTCCAATCTTTGACTGCTCATCACCTTGTCAAGTAGACAATGGCACTAAGTGCCATATCCGGTAGTTTCTTGAACACTTCCAGGGATGCTGACTCCACAACCTCCCTGGGCAGTCCATTCTAATGTTTAACAACCCTTTCCAAGAAATTCCTCCTGATGTCCAGTCTGAACCTTCCCTGGCAAAGCTTGAGGCTATGTCCACCTGCCCGGCAGAAGAGGCTGATTCCGACCTTGCTACAGCCTCCTTTCAGGCAGTTGTAGGCAGTGATAATGCTACTCCTGAGCCTCATTTTCTCCAGGCTACACAACGCCAGCTTCCTCAGCTGCTCTTCATAGGTCTTGTGCTCCAGACCCCTCACCAACTCTGTTGTCCATCTCTGGACATGATCCAGCCTCTCAGTGCCTTTCTTGCTGAGGGGCCTGGAACTGGACACAGGATTWGAGGTGTGGCCTCACCAGTGCTGAGTACAGGGGGACAATCCCTGTCCTGGTCCTGCTGGCCACACTATTGCTGATACAGGCCAGGATGCCATCGGCCTTCTCGGCCACCTGGGCACACACTGGCTCATGTTCAGCTGCTGTTGCCCAGCACCCCCAGGTCCTTTCCTGCTGGGCCCCTTTCCAGCTACTCTGCCCCCAGCTTGTAACACTGCAGGGAGTTATCGTGACTCAGGTGCTGGACCCGGCCCTTGGTGTTGTTAAACCTCATACAATGGGCCTTGGGTCAGCAATCCAGCCTGTCCAGATGCATCTGTAGAGCCTTCCTGACTTCCAGTATATCAACATGCCTACCCAGTTTAGTATCATCTGCAAACTGACTGAGAGTGCACTCAATCCCTTTATACAGATTATCAATAAAATTATTAAACAAGCCTGTTCTCAATACTGAGCCCTAGAGAACGCCACTTTGACTGGCCTCCCCTGGACTTGACTCCATTCACCACCACCCTCTGGGCCTGGCCATTTAGGCCAGCAAATGGCTGCATTTTTTAACTGACTTAGTCAAGATTAAAGAACAAAACATACAACCCTTGAGAATAAACTCTTTGCAACATACACACCAATCCTAATTTATCTCAACTAAAAACTACTTTGCCTCTACTAAAACAAATAACATTTTGCAAAATATAGGAATAAATAACATATTTTATTGTTTTAACAAGTGCATTCTTATTTTGTAATATCATTTAAAAATATTTACCTCAATGAAATGAGTGAGTGATAACATAGTACACTGACTAATAAACCTACTTGGAGTGAGTGATTTCCTGCTTTGATATGCCAGCTATTAGCTAGACATTTTGATTCAGAATAAAAGCCCAAATGTATTGCTTTCAGCTTAGAATTTTAAAAATCCTGTTTTTCTTAGAATTAATATCTGGGGTTATTTTTGGATGTCACCTCTTTCCTATTTGTCCAAAGAACGTTTTACCTACTCTTTGCTTTACTAATGAGTATTTAGAATCCAAAAGGAAAATATAAAAAAAGTAAATACTTCTAAGAATCATCAAATATAGAAAGACCATATTGAGCCCTTTGACATAGTCCTGGAATAGATGCCTAAATTGAATGAATCACTGTTTCTTTCTTAAGCCCAATTATAATATTGTAGGAGAAAGCAGGACTGTAAGGACATGAGGAAGGAAATAAAAAGGAAAAAAGGGGGAAAAAAAAGAAAATAAATCAAACAGAGATTATGCCTTGCTTCCAGACTTCTAGGTGTTAATAAGCACTACTGTTTTCTAGTCATTATCTGATCCTGAATTTTCCATTCATTGAAGTGATTAGGTTCTCAGTAAATTAGCTAGTCTAGTTAGTTGTTCATTGTGCATTTGATCAATTAGTAGGTACCATGTCTTTCTACTTATTTTGATAGAATCCAGTGCAATATGGTCAAATAATATTTGACCCCTATATGTAATGCCACAATAAATTAAAATAAAAAAATAGGACAGTTATTTTCATGCTCATGGTCAGATATTTTCTAGATGTGTGTCATGTCAATCCAACTTCTGTCACTGATGCAATATGTTATATGTTTCCTCCGATTTTGCTGCAAATTATTTCAGCTTCTTGTGCTGTTAAGAGCACTCTGGGGCTTTCCCCTAAGCTGTATTATTTCATACCTAGAGTATAGAAAACTCAGAAACTTTCTGCTGTGGAAGTTTGGGATTGCTTTAGTTTGTTTCTCTGTTAACAGCTATCAGTTTTTAGTATCATTCACAAACATTATTTTAGTTACTTCTGAGTACAGCTACCCTGAGACTGCACTGACAAAGTGATCTCTAATACAAAATGGACTTAACCACACACAAATTAAAAAAGCACACAGCTTATCTCACTCCTACACTAGCATTTCCTGTCCATATACATCTGCAGATTCATACAGGCATTCTAAAAATTGTGAATACTGTGGATAGTTTTGAGAAGGAGAAAAAAATCCAAATATAGCAGTCTCAGAGAGACAATATTAATTTCAGAATTGATGGAGAACATTTACAAAGTAGTCATAAATCATCACAGTAGTTATTGATCCCCTGGAAGAATCTGTTTCAAATGAAATTCTGATTCCCAGGAAGTCTGTAGACACAATGCAGACTGCTGAATTCTGTCTCCTGGACTAAATGATTATGCTTAAATAAATGCACAATAGACTCATACAAAATCTCCCGTTTGAATTTCATCAGTTGTTTGACTTGATCTTGTGAAAACAATGCAATCTATTTGCATGTACTGTTGTAATTCATTGTACTTGATGTTCCTTCTCTTTTTAAAACCCAAAAGGCTCAGTATTCTAGTATACAGCATTCCAACTGATAATTTGATTTCACTTAGATATTCCTATCTGCAGTACTATTTTATTAGGTAGTTGTAGACAGACATAAAATTTACTAAGGAGTTTAATTAGGTAGAAATTTTAGATTAAGGAAAACGTTTTTCCTACAGATAAATGTCTATTCCCCTAATGAGCCCCCTTGCAAGAAGAAAAACCACTCACTATTGCTTGCAAGCATCTTCCAAGTTGAATGTGTTTTCTGTGTTAACTGTCCACAGACAGAGTAAAACACAATCTGAATGGAACACAAGAAAACTATTTTTTGTGTGATAATGGTAATACAACCACAATTCTGTTATTAAAAAGGTGGCATTGCACTACTGTAGAAACAGAGCTCTATTTTTTTGATAGGCACTCTAAAAACTTACACTACTGTGTTCCAAATTGAAACATTTAGGGAGCTTGTAGCAGCTAGATCRCACAATTTTTTCAGTAAAAAACTAAGCCTTGTATATCCCTGTATACAATTACTGAGGGCAATAAAATGTACTATTGTAAGATCAACGAGGTTTGAGATCACTATATTCTCATAAGCTAAAGAAGACAATCAGTATGATAATTAGAGCATGTTAATTACTCTCCACTAGCAACAAAAAATGCAAATTATATACAGCAGGAAATTAACAGCAGTTACTGCTCAATACTGCATGACTTTTCCATTAAGTATAATAAGAAAWGTTGTTAAATTATAGAAAATAAGAATAATGAAACTGTAGTATTAAAAGAAGCTTAGGTTTCCAGTCTGGCTGTGGAAGGAATCGTTAGGAAGTTTTCCGAAGATGTGATAYTGTCCACACAGGTTAGGCACACTTGTGCAGTATACTGGGGAAATCTTTATGCATTGTTTTATTTTCACTAGGTAGAACAAGACTGGGTGTTCTGGCTCAGCTGGAAGCAGTATAGAAACCTGTTCTGAATAATAGCTCTGCTGTAAAACAGTTCAAATAATTTCATCCCCTTTTTCTTTTTTTTTTTTTTTTAAACCCCAAAGATTGAAGTTGTTTATGATGGGGCTTTTTTGAGAACAAACAAGAAAACAAACCAAAAAGAGCTAATAAAATTCTGAGCCTTGGAATTGTTTAAAACCAAAGATTGAAGTCTCTTTTAGACTGAGAACTTAAATCAGCACAAGAAAAAAAGTAATGGTAGAAGTGTATGATTGAGTTTTAAAGCACGTTCTGAATACTATAGACAATCATATTGAAAGGAGGACACAGCTTTTACTGCCAACTGCGTTGGTATCTGAGCAACAGATACAGAAATACTGACTTTTTAATCAGTTACGTATTATTTTTTTTTAAAGTGAGGAACAGTCCCGCATGCCTATTACAAGCATGTTTTATGAAGCATTAAATCAATTCAGAATTTCCCAAAGAATTCAACAAACCTTTGATTATGATCATTGACATATTAATTTAGTTTTATGATACTAATCCAAAACATATCCATGTTTACTGACACAATGTAAGACAAATGGACATTTTACAAAGAGCTTAAAATATGGATACAAAACCACAGGTTTTGATAAATATTTAAAAATTATTTCTTCTGTTTGGCAAAAATGCACACACACAGTTTGAGTTTTCATTGCATTACACTATGTTTTTTTAAATAATTGGATTTCCTAGTGCTTCAATATTCTCAGGTTGCTATTGGCATTCCAGTAAATTGTAAGATTTAAGACATCTACAGTGCTGTCAGTGTGAGCTGGTTTTAGGATTTTATGTATGCAATAAGTGTCCTAAAGTCCCATAGTCACAGAAGTAATGGAACTGAAATTTTTAAAAAGCATTTTCTTGTTTTTAGATTACAACAGAGCCTATGCCTGCTTTGTTGTTGTTTTCTTTATTCATGTTATCATGAATAATTGTTTGAGTTGAATAAGAGAGATAAAAATGGGGTGGTGGTACGTGTGTTTTGCTTTCATATGTATTTTTTCAGTTGGATTGTTTTTCCCCCCTTCCCCCTGAGTGTTCCAATTTCTCCAGAAAAATGGCCCACTTCAGATGGACTCGTACATAAAGGCAGAGCAAATCTTCATGGCAGATGAGCTGACTCGACCAAGGAGAAGTGAAAAATATGAGTAAAGGAATTTGACAAAATATCAAGGTATCAAAATTAATTAGGACACACATTATAGATGAAATTATTTAATTATTTGTTGACCTAGGTGTTAAACAAGAAAAATTAAACAAAGCCCTTTTATAAACATCAGTTCAGCCTAACTAAAATTTGAAACTAAAATTAAAATGACTGGAATGGTGAAGCATTGATATATTATAATTGTGTCTATACTGACATGAAAAAKATATGTTTATGATAGACTGATGTAATATACCAAAAAGGGAAATTGATAACAAGTAGCAAAGACAAACAAACAAACAAGTCAAGRTCTATACCACTCAAAGGAAACCAACATAACTGAAATACTTCCACAGTATAGTTAAAGACCACAAGTAGTGACTGGATGCTGGCCAGCAGCTGAGCTCCACACAACTGCTGGTTTACTCCCTCGCCCCACCAAGATGGGGAAGAGAGCAGGAAGAGCAAAGGAGAGAAAACTCGTGGGTCATAACWATAGTTTCATAAGTTAAGAGAAAGAAAAACAAAATAAAAGTCCCAAGCGATGCAAGGGCAATCACTCAAAACTCTCCATAAAAGACTGACACCCAGCCAGTCTCCAAGAAATGGCTAAATTCTCCCAAAAAACTCACCTGCGTTTTTATTGCTGAACACGATATATGTCATGGAATATCCCTTTGGTCAACTCAGATCACTTCTCCTGTCTGTGTCCCCTCCCAGCTTCTTATTGACTCCAGCCTTGTCACTGGGGAGGCCCTGTGAGAAACAGAGAAAACCTTGACACTGTGCAAATACTACTCAGAAACAGCCAAAACACTGGTGTGCTATCAACACTCTTAATCACAAACCCAAAACCAGCAATATACGGCCTATTAGGAAAAAAATAACTCCATCCCAACCAAAGCCAGTGAAACAACAAAAGCAGAATTTAATAAATATCAAAAAAAATCCAGTCTTAAAATATTCATTGGTCTTTTACCAGAGGGAAATGGTAGGGCTTTAAACGTCAATGGCAACAAAATTGCAGTTCTATTAAAGGAAAATTTTGGGTCACTTTGGTCAATTTTTATTGTGTCTGAAAACACCACCARATACCCAGAGGAGAAAGGACTAGTGATGAGGAAATGGGAAAAATAAACAATGACCTGGATATCAGGACAAGTTTTGCACTCAGCAAGTTTTCAAACAACACCATGAAATGTGTTCATGGAGGGCATCRTTGGTGCGTTGGAGGGCAGGACAGCTACCGAGAGGCACCAGACTTGCTGAAATTGACTGACAGAAACTTCAGGAAGTCTAACAAAAGAAAATGCAAAAAAAATGCATCTGAGAAGGATTAAACCCATGTACAGGTGGCCATCTGGAAGGCAGCTTTGTAGAGCAGAACCTAGAGGTGCTGACAGGCACCAGGGTGACCATAAAGCCACCAATGCGTACTGGCATATTGCGTGCTGCACTAGGAAGAGTTCTGCAAATGGATCAAAAAAAGTGAACCTTGTCCTCAATTCAACACCAGTGAGACCACGACTACAGTGTTGTGTTTCCACAGAACCTGGGCTGCCCCTTACAAAGAGACATGGACATCCTGGAGGTTGTCCAGCACAGGACACCGTGACTATCCTAGGGCTGGTGCACATGACAGACAAGGGGAAGCTGAAAGAACTTGACAGAGAGTGTAGCRAGTGTCAAATCCTGGAGGTAATTCAAGTCTTGACTGGACACAGCCCTGCACAACTGGACCAAAATAGTCCTGCTTTGAATGACCTGAAAAATTTTTCTTCTAACAAGAAAAATCCTCTGATCATTTGATTCTGTATCATCTTTCTACATATTTTTTAATTTTGCAAATAATTTGCAAATAATTTGAAGAATATAGTCAAATCAGATCTGTACATTTTTTTCCTACAAATACTGAAGATTATCCTAATGTAACTAGGTATAGCTTAATGAAAAAAAATTAACTACATTGCAGGAATATTAACTATATTATAGTTATCGGGAAAGCATTTTGGTGGAGTAATCTGAAAGCAAACATGCAAAGATGTATAAGAACATTTCTGTAATCTTGGAAGTGTGATAATTTGGAAACTGGATGTTTGATACACAATTACCTGAATTACCTGAGGCACAAACAGTTTGTGCTTTTAGATGGCATATCTACTTTATACAAACACAGAAGAAAACAGAAAACAAAAAAAAAAATAGGCTAGACTTGCAAGATAAAACACATTTCCTCATGTGAAGRTCTCTGAGCAGTGTGTAGGGTGGATTTATTATTTTTGAAATATAAAGAAAAATCCTACAGCAATCYGAAATATTACTACAACATGTAGACAAAAAAACTAATAGCATCCCTGGTGTAGACTGAAGGGAGTAAAATTGTATCAATGCTTGATGCAAACGGTTACATGGAAAAGATCCTTAATTGCTAGTCTATGCTTTAAACATCTTCATGTCTAGAATCCACAGAATTCTTACTCTACTTCAATAATAAACAAAAGTATTGCTCTGAAACAGTTCATGTCTTTGAAATCATTAACTAACAAGTAATTTTTTCCTCTTTCTTTTCTCATTTGGGTGTTATTCCACATCTAAAAACATCACTGAAGCAATATTTGAATCTTGTTTGACTTTCCATAACTGAAATTATTCAACCACAGAATTATTGGCACAATTCAGAACATTTGCAGATGAATACAAGCTGCTGCTGACTGCACAATAGAATTCATGTTTTATGTTTTTTAACATCATTTCATTTCAGGTAGGCAATTCTTCCTTAGAAAACATTATTACCACAAACTAAAAAAAGTTATTTTCCACTATATATATGTTAAAAGTGCTAGAATCATGAGTTCTTTGGCATTGTATCCACTTATAATTTACTTGTTCATGTTGAAACCATATAGCTTGAACTTTAGAGTTAGGTTATTGTGAGAGAATGGAGGAGGATCCTGGCTCAAAAACATTTCAGGCTCTTGTGTAGGGAAAAGGTCAAGTCAAGTCTTGCCCTGGAGAGGCGATGCCCTGCTCCACACACCCCACATCTCCGGGGCCRGTATCCCAGCCTCGCAGTCGGGCCAAACCGTGGCATATGGGAGGCAATGCTCCACACTGTGACCCTGGAGTCTCTAACTCAGCTCCTAAGTGGCCAAATAACCAGAAGTCCCACCTAAGGGAAGGGCCCAGGAAAGCCAAAGGGTACTTTAAGCCAGAGCACGAGGCACACACAGGTCTTGACCCTACCTCCTCTTGGATTTTAAATCAGCTGGAACACTACTGGAGCCATGAATGGTAGCTATATGTGTTGTTTTCTATATCTCTCCTCTCCTTCTTCTCAAAGTTTGAGTAACTTAAAATTGGATGAATTGGAGTTTAAGTTAATGCTCTGTGAAATGCTTTATTTTGATTGAATGTTGCTTTAAACTTTTGCTAGAATTCCCAGATTTTCTGAAGTTTGCCAGTAAAGTTTTTGTTATTTTGACCTCTTAAGGAATATCTTGCTGGGTACATAAAAGGATCTCAAGCCTTTTTAAGACCCTTGTTGAGCAAGCTCTKGGACCTTACAGTTATCCATCCACATTAATCACAGTTTTCTGGTAGCTGTTTTGCAGGGTACAGATGCAGCACATAGATTGTGGCAAATCCAACATGCCCCATACAAAGAAATTTTCTTTAAGTAAGTGCATGTAGTTTGAGCACACTTGAAAAATAYGAATATGAAAGATGTTCAAATGCCTTTAGCATACATTTATTTTGTAATTTAAAATTCTGTTTAGGAAGATAAAAATAAATTCCAATGAGATCTTATATCACAAACCATCCTCCTTACTGAATGACTGCTCTTGATTTACCAATTAAAGACTAGGAATACTATAGAATGAAAAGAAAATTGTTGAAAAGGAAAACACATATGGCAACATTTTGTTACTTTGTAGGGGAGAAAAAAGCATATTAATAAGAGAAATGGCAGAGAAATACACACATTTTAAAATTACATATCACCAGTAAGACTGAAATAGCACTCTTTTGTTATAAATATATRATTTCTTTATACCTATCAAACACATGCAGCTGGACAGGAAAGAAGCAAAAAAGAGAGAGGATAAGAATGTGGTTTAGTCTAAGAATGAATACAAATAAAACATTTAAAGAATAATCTTTTTTTTTGCAGTCAGTGACAAATGATCTTTCCATAGATTGTTTTGCTTCAATTGTACTGAATATTAATGTTTGAGCTTCAGCAGAATTCTCTAGAAGTTCAGACCAAACTTAAACTTCTGTTTGATATTTATTTGAAAAGTGTATTTAATTCGTGTTCTCTATAGTGATCTGTTTTCTTTTCACAGATGCATACCTAAGTACAGCCAGGATTTTCAAGCTATCATAAAACAGTACAATGACAAAAATTCCGGTGACAATGAAGAAATGAGGAATTGATRTGTGTGTCTATACAGAAATCACCATAAAGGATTTTAAGAGACATGTGATAATTCAATATCACACTAGCTGTTTAAAAAGCAAATATAATGATATTACAGTTGTCAATAACTGGGTACTCTATTCTTCAACTATAATATACTATCACTAATGGCAGTTTGTGTACYTAGCAATATATAAAAAGATACTGATTTTCAGATTTAACTAATAATATTTCCTGATCAATCCATGATTCCAATGACTCATTTTCAACTGCCTATCTATCATCTTGTGGTTTGTTGTCTCTCTGTCTAAAGGACTKATATATGAATCATCTTGTATTGTACATATGCTCCTATTAATACTGCAGGAAAAAGGATTAGTCTCCATTGACATGGAGTTTGTGACACTTTTCTTTATATTTAATYAATTTTATTTAATTTCCTAGAGTCAATAAAGAAATACCATAAATACGACATGTTATAAAACTACGATGAATCCTGACTCTGTCTGCACTTACAGAATTGGGAGAAATTTCCAGGTTGGGGTAAAAATTCTGACCRTAGAAGCACAGAATAATTCAAGTGAGAAGGGAATTCAGGAGGTCTCTAGCCCAATCTCGTGCTCCAAAGAGGGTCAGCTATGGAGTCAAACCAGGCAGCTCAAGGCTTTATCCAATTGAATGTAGAAAAAATCCAGAGATGGATGCTGCACAATATCTCTGGGCAACTTCCTCCACTGTTGGACCATGCTCATGGGGAAAAAAGGTTTTCTGCATACCCAGTCTAAATAGCTTCTGTTTCATTTTAAAACTCTTCTCTTGTCTTTCTGGTATGTAATGCTATTAATAGTGCATCTACCTTGTCCCATATACATCAGGTGCTTCTCTAACATACCCCCAAAGTCTTTTCTTTGCCAGACTGAACAAGCTCAGCTCCCTCAGTATTCCCTCACAGGTCAAGTGCTCCCATGCACAAGCACCCTGCTGGCCTCTGTTAAAGTCACTCAAGTGTATCAATATCTTACTTGTATTGGGGAAAATAGAATATTTCCAATTTTATTGGAAACAGTAGCCTATATGTGGTCTATTGAGTGCCTAATAATAAATCTAATAAAATCCATATCTCAATGTTTTGTGTGAGCTGTGTAACATTTGTTTTACAGCTAAATATTCCCCAATGACTCTTAAGTAGAATCTCCGAAAAGAAAACCAAAATACTACTTCTAAAAGAAACAGGAAGCCATCAGGAGTTTTTAAGATTCATTAATTTCACTTTTAATTATGTTAGTAAATTCTTTCTAAAGTCTTAATGTAAACAGGCCAAAAGTAGGGGAAAAAAGACATAGTTTGACCATACCTAATAACTTGTCTTCATTTCACTTCATATGCAGTAGTCTTCACTTCTGGTGCAGAAAAAACCAGAACCAACTCAGGACGTATTCATGTAGATATTCATGTAAACATATCTCAGGATTTTACCTCTRTTCTGCAGGCAGACCGCTCCCACTTAGTTTCAAAAAAGAACAAGGAATGAATTGTGAAATAGGAATTTAAAGACTTCTCATGGGATGATGAGCTGTATGAAACATAGCAGCAAATGATACTGGCGAAAAGCACTTCCTTCTGTGTGACTAGGTATGACATTTTATGCTCCAAACCTTGTTATATGCAAAAATAGAGCACAGTGTATATATGTGGAACAAATAATTTATTAACCTAATTACAATCTTAACAACTCAATGAAAATACAGACTTTTTTGTAGTTTAGTTACAGCAATACTATGAGACCGGAATCCTTTTGGGTTTAAGGCTGTTTGACTCGATGATCTCGAAGGTCTTTTCCAACATAGTTAATTCTGTGATTCTGTGTAATTCTATTGAMAATGTCAGTCATCAAAAAAAGAGGCCAGGGTGGCACATGGAGCTGCCAGCATCCTGCCTTCTTCAGTGGGAGGGGCATGATGGTGGGTGGAACCTTCGCCTCTGGCTTTGGTTATTTTTAGGTTTATCTTTATAAATTTTCTCATCCGTTTGGCATCCTTCTTCTGGTCTGCCAGCTGAGGTTCTTCCAGCCTCACGCACACAAAGGGCTATGCATTGTCAGGCAGTGMCAGGCAAGGGGGTGTCACCCCTTCCCCAGTGGGGCAACTCCAGAGCTGATGTAGGAGCAGGGGAGGCAGCAGCTACTGGCACAGTGCGGGGGTTAAACCAGCGACACCCTGATCAGGCCCATGGCAACACTGAGCCCCCAACCCAAACTGCCAGGTTAACACACAGCAGAGACATCTCCTCTATGGGCAGAGAGCATATTTACTGGGCTACAGAAGAGACATATGGGAATTTAATCATGTTAAATACATACGTGTGTCTCCACACTGCTAATTCTTGCTTTTCTGTCGACTAGGTAATGATTCACAGCTATGTTTTCATAGAAAACAAACAATGCAATCGACTGTAAATAAACTGTTTTTTCTCTCCTCCTTCATACTTAATTCCAAACTTTTTCTTGATAACTGAAAGCCAAAATTTATGTCCCTTCTCAACAGCTGATTATGGAGCAGAATATACTTTACTCTTCCTTTCATTGCATGCAGTCTAATAGCTCTTTACTTTCCGATTATGCCACTTTAATTAAAGTGGTTTGTGCAAAATAAATCAGCAATACAAACAGCTTTATTTTCACCTGACTGAATAAACCAAATTTGGTCACAGAACTGGAATAATAGAATTAAGTCACTTGCTTGGAATGTTTTTGATGACAATGACATGAGTTAAAAAGACATCTCTCTCATTTTTGATGGCTGTTCATGCAATATAAATATTATTCCAATACATCTTGTTACTGCTTCAAATAGAAGTTTATTGTAGAGTTTATTGTTTATTTGGTTTGCATATAAAAGTTTAGAAAATGTGTTCAATTAATCTAAGACCTAGTGAAAGCATGTGGTAATTTATATGAATGACTGAAAAAAAAAGATTTAAAACCAGAGTTTTCGAATCAATACACTGCAAAGCCTGAAAAATGTGCTGAGCAGTTGATATACTTGGGAATGTCATAAGAAAAAAAAAAAATATAGAGGAAGGAGTGACATAAAACCCGAGGTCTTTAAAGGCTTGGGAATGGTTTAAAGCTGAACTGAAAAATATATTTTCTGTCATTGTCAATATTTTGACAGGTAGGAAATTCCCATTTAGATAGAACTTCCTTCTTCACTTGGGAGGGCTAAAAAATGTATGTGGAAAGATCAGCAACATAGACTTTTCACTTCTAGTTTTTAAATATTAGACAATTAGACATAGACAAGCCTGTATGTTCAAATGCAATGTATCCAAGGCTACCAGAGGAGCTGGCTGATGTTGCTGAGGGACAAAACTTATAATTTTCAGAAGTAGATGGAAATTGGGAAAGGTTTCTGATGAYTGGAAAAAGGCAAACATCACATCCATCTTCCAGGAGAAGGATCCAAGTAAAGGTCTCACCTCATCTGTTATGGGGCAAATCCAATCAGAAGCTATTTCTCAAGACAATTTAGGTAACTGAAAGCAGCTAGCATGCATGTACCAAGGGTAACTCATACCTGGGCAACCTAACTGCTTTCTGTGACAAAGTGATTATTGCTTCACACTTTGACATTGGGAAGGTCTTTGACGCAGTCCCTCATAGTCTCCTTAGTACTGAAATTTTGAGATAGGGTGTGGACAGGTAGACAGTAAGATGCATAGGAGATTGACTAAACTGCTGGACTCAAAAACTGGTGGTTAATGCTGGAAAGAGCAGATGCTGGTCTGGTGTGTGTTGATGTTGTGGTGCCTTTCAGGAATCAGTACTGGAACAAATGCCTCTTAATGTCTTTATAACAACCTAGATGGTGGGRCAGAGTGTGCTCTCAGCAAATTTGYGAACAGCCCCAGAGTGTGAAGAGCATGTAGAGGGCAGGACTGTTACTGAGAGGGGCCTGGACAGGTGGGAGAAATGGGCTAGCAGGAACATCAGGAAGTTCAATAAAAACAAATGCAAAAGTCGGCACCTGGAGAGGAATAAACCCAAATGCTAGTACATACTGGGGGTTGACCAGCTGGAAAGCATCTTTGCAGAGGCTGGTAGACTCTGAGCAGATGATGAGACAGCAGTGCATCCTTGCAGCAGAGGCCAATTGCCTTCTGGGCTACAGAAGCAGGACTGCAGCYAGCAGACTGAGGGAAATGATCCTTGTTCTCAATTCAACACTGGCAAGATCATGACTGCAGTGTTTTACTTTTTCACAGAATCTGGCCTACCCCTTACAAAAAGACATGGACATCCAGGAGGTTGTCCAGCACAGGCCACTATGTCTGTCATGGGGCTGGAGCACCTGATAGACAAGGGAAAGCTGAGAGAACTGGGTTGGCTCAAGCTGGAGAAAAGAAGGCTCAGAGAGACCATATTGCTGTCTGCAGCTACCTGATCTGAGGATACAGAGGACATGGAACAACCTCATGGAAGTGCCCAGTGATTGGATGAGAGCAAAGGACAGTAGCTGGAACATGGGAAATTCTGATTGAATATTGGGATTTTTTTAACTGTGCRGATGGCCAAACCTTGGAGCAAGTTACCCAGAGAGGAGTGCAGTGAGTGACAAACCCTGGAGGTATTCAAGCCTTGCAGAAATAGTCCTGCACAGCCTGACTGAATTAGTCCTGCTTTGAGCAGGATGTTGGACTAAACTACAAGAGGTCCCTCCTGGCCTGAATACTTTTTGATTCTGTGATCCCATGATAATTTTTTATTGCTTTTTGAAAATGGTAGTTGTTAGATTATTCTGACTGAAATATCCTCAATGGCAAGGAAATCCAAGTCCATTTCCCCAACTAGCCTATATGGACTTGATTTATTTTAACAGCTCTAGAGAGTGACAGCAGATTATCTTTAGATACTAAATAAATCTGATTTTAGACAACACTTCAGTTCCACAAAGTGTGGGTTAGAACACGCAYACTTAATAATGGTTTCTGAATTTCCATTTWAGGTTTAMAAAATGTAGTGAGTAAACAGCACTKAAACAAAGTCCAGAACTTTACCATTTTAGGAAAAATGGTATCTTACTAGGCTGAAATATCGGACTTTTKTTGTTTGAGTTTCTTCTTGCCTTACCATTCTTTTCTTAATTTTCTAATGCAAACCTAGGAGRAAGCTTGGAAAGAAAAAAAAAAAAAAGAAATCAGAGTTTTTTACAGTCTGGCAACTAAGGAATTATCTAGCTAACTGGGAAATATGAGTATCAACTCTCACAGATACAGAACCTTGATCTCCTGTGGTTTAGAGAAACAATCTGCAAAAAGCTTATTCCCTGTGTTTTTGGGTGCCTTTTATTGCTGTCCACACAAGAGCCTACATTAAAAGAAAAAAAATACATATATATGTATACRCACACGTGTATGTGTATATATATATAAAGGAAGAAAAAAATAAAAATGTATTTGAAATCTCTTTGTTAATTACTTTTGTAATTTTGGAAAACTGAGTAGAGTTTGAGTAGAGGGACTGTGAGTAGAGGGACTTAAAAATGTGAGACAGATGGACTGAATGCTTTGTCATTTTAGCAAAATCCTTGCTCTTAATAATTTATGTGTCTTGATTTCACTGCCAGTATTTAAAGCTGAAATAGAGGCTAGAAAACATTAGAGTCATGAAAGCATAGGATGCATATATTTAATAAGGCTCATACCAAATGATATAGGATATTTTATCACCAGCATGAGAAGAAGTTAAAAACAAAAATATTTTACTCCTCTGTGAATTAATATCCTGTTTTTACTCATCAATAATTCATCTAGTTCTTGTGGCTACTACACAGTGTGAGTTCTGTGTCCTAGATCTGAATAAAGTAGAATTTCTGACCCAATTTTGACAAAGAATTATATAATTTCTAGACCAATAGATCTTTAGGCACATATRGAAACTCTAGCTGGAAGGACTTCATTTTTTTAAATTTTACTGTTTTTGCTTTGTTTTACAAATTGTTGCTCTCTGGAGGTGTGTTGCATTCTGACACTTTGGCTTTAACTGTAGAACTGTGAGGAAGTGTTGCAATAATACCTGTAAAAGCACACATCTTATAAGTCAAAAGAAATATACCATTATTTCAGGCATTTTGGGTTCTGATTGCACTCATGGAGTTAGATGGCTGAGAGTGTCAGCTGTTCATACCTTAGGGGAGGAGAATCAAACCCAAAGCCCTGAATAACTTTGTAACTCATAGCAGAAGTAAGCAAAATTATACACAATGTCATCCGAGCACTGATAGCACGTCAGCGAGTAACTCTCAATCAACGAAGTAACAGTCTGTCGGTTGACAGGGCAACACAGGCACAGAAGTTAGTGTTGAATGCAATTGCAGCTAGGTGAGTTAACAGGCCATATGCTCCTGGAAATTAGGGAGCAAACTTGAAAGGAAGTCTAATGTTTATTCTCCTCAGTAAGCTAGGAGCTTTCAGATATAATGTATATCGTTGGAAGGACTTTTTTTTTAATCTTTGAACCCAAACTCTTTGTCAGAAAATTTAATCTAAATTCATTCCACTTAGATTCTGGCACCTTCCTGAGGAGTCTAACCTGGGCACAAAAATGGCATAAGCTATTTCTGTACTTAACAGAATGACACCTCAAGAGAGAAATTTAAATAAGTTCTGAATCATCCTGTGGAGAGCCTCCTTGTCTCTGACAAGTATAGACACAAATATCTGTTTGAAGACTAAAGTGATATTGAATAAATCCAGATTTTGTGCTGTTTTAAGCAACAGGAGGCTTAAAACCATTCAGACCTGTTTCAAGTTAATCAGGAAGGTACTAGAAGGATTGCATAAGAGTATAAGCACTGTATTGCCCGTTTAGTTCTGTCTTTCTGGTGCTACACAGTAAAATAAGAATTTAATCTTTCCTTTGCAAAAAAAACCCCTAAAAAGTATAAATCTACTCACAACCTCTGAAAAGAAAATAAATTGACAATGTGGTCTAACAAGTAATAAAGCAATGCTTCCCTGAGCAGGCAAGAAGAGTAAAAATCTCTCTCACAAGAATATGAACTGTGTAGCAAAGCACATCTACCAGACTAGAAGATGTGGATATGAGAGTACAAAAGATCCCACATTGACTGGCTGGCTGCATTGATTGTTTTATCTGTTCACAGCACTGCTAAAGACAGCTCTAAAAATCAGAGGTACCTAACTCTTATATTACCTGCCTGAAAGTTAACCTCTGGAGAGTGATTCAACTCATTCTGAAGTAGTCTCCCAGTCCAACCTTCCCCTACTGAACCACAATTTCTCCAGAAATATTTTGCTCTGCACAAAGAGACCTTGAGAGCAAGATGCATATTCTCATGAGCATCCAGAAAGTATTTACTGTCTGACAGATACAGCTGAGAACCAGGACTTGCAAAATACGGGGCTAAGCATTAATATTCTCCCTAATCTATCCTAGAGCTAGTTTGGGTCTCATCAGTCATCTGGGGAAGAGTTGGCTTTCATTGCTTCTTGGAATAGCATAACCCCTRATATTGTAGAGTTGAGATCTCCCATCTCCTTGCTCTTTCTTTTGCTTAGTCTTTTTATGCATTCTACTGCGTTGGTGTTTCTCTTCTAGATCCTTGTGTTGCTATCATCATCTCAACACTTCTATTTCTCTGTTTTCACTCTACTTATCTTGCCTGCCTTTGCCTTCCATAGTCTGTCACAGCTCAGCAACAGTGTTTGTGATAAAACTGGGTGAATGTCATACAGACATTCTGCAAAGAGCTGAGCTTTGAATTACAGGTGGCTCAAGCCCTGGTCATTGGTCACCCAAGGGCTTRATTCAGAAACCGAAACCTAGGCCTTGAACCACCATTAATGGTAACTTAGGATGTAGTTATCATTAAAGAACGATATCAGTCTCCCCTAGGTTTGTTTCGAGAAGGTGCTATTCTATCTGGAAAATGTCTTCTTACGTGGATTCACCACCCTTCCTAGTTTTGATGGGAAGTAATGAAAAGCCTTCTCTCTTGACTGCTCTGAAAGTGTTGATTTGCCTCAATCTCTTTGAAAGCATCTAATTCTCCTCTTGGTTCATCAAGGAAGTCCTTTAGTACAAGATATTTTAGGCTRTGAAATGCCTCAGCTGCAGATTCAGATATACTTGTGCTGGTTTTGGCTGGAATAGAGTTAATTTTCTTCCCAGTGGCTGTGTTTTGGTTGGATTTGTGCTGAACACAGTGATGATAATAGAGATGTTTTGCTATTGCTGAGCAGGGCTTATACAGAGCCAAGGCTTTTTCTGCTTTGTACTGCCATGCTGGCGAGGAAGTTGGGGCTACACGGGAAGTTGGGAGGAGACACAGCCAGGGCAGGTGACTTGAATGACCAAAGGATATTCCAGTCCATATGACATCACGCTCAGCATTAAGGTGAGGGAAAGAAGGAAGAAGTGGGGAACATTTGGAGTGATAGCATCTGTCTTCCCATAGAACCATTTGTGCGTGATGGGCCCCAGCTCTCCTGAGGATGTCTGAACACCTGCCTGCCCATGGGACGCAGTGAATTAATTCCTTGCTTTGCTTTGCTTGTGTGTGTGGATTTTGCTTTTCCCGTGTAAACTGTTTTCATCTCAACTCACAAGTTTTCCAGCTTTTACTCTTCCAGTTGTCTCCTTAGAGCTTCTAGTGGAGGAGTGAGAGACCTGCTGCGTGGGACTTGCTTATTGGCTGGGGCTAAACCACTACATATTCTCAGGTGTGCTTTAACACAAGAGTCATACAAGTGAACATCCTTCCTCAGTTGGCAAACTCTCTTCATATTACAAACTGTCAAACAGAAAGCATTCCTTTTTTTTTGTAGTGAAAATGACCAGAAACACTCCTTATGCTTCTCCAGATGGAAATCATATAAATGGAGGTTTTTAACAGATCAAATTTGAACTCAGCTGTCCTAATCACAGACGGTGTGAGACTCCACCTAAAGTGCTATGTCCAAGTCTGGAGTCCTCAGCACAGGACCTGTTAGAGTGGGTCCAGAGAAGGGCCACAAAGATTATTCGAGGGCTGGAGCACCTCTCCTACACAGACAGGCTGAGAGAGATGGGGTTGTTCAGCCTGGAGATGAGAAGGCACTGGAGAAACCTTATTGCAGCCTTCAAGTACTTAAAGTAGGCTTAAAAAAAAGAGGAAGAGTGACTTGTTGCATGGGCAGACAGTGATAGAACAAAGGGCAACCATTTTAAACTGAAAGAATAGAGATTTAAATTAGATTTTAAGCAGAAATTCTTTATTCAGAGGGCAGTGAGGCACTAGAACAGTTTGCCCAGAGAAGTTGTGGATGCCTCATCTGTGACAGTGTTCAAGGCCAAGCTGGATGGGTCCTTGAGCAACCTGATCTAGTGGAAGGTGTCCCTGTCCATGGCAGAGAGTAGGGGGATTTGAATAGATGGCCATTAAGGTCCCTTCCCACCCAAACTATTCTTTGATTCTATGATTATGCAGCTTCTTGATTAAGCAAGTCAGGTACAATCTTCTTTCTGTTGTATATCAAAATGTAGAACTCCATTTATTGAAGAAGTATCTCCTCATGTTTACTATAAATTAACCCATGCCAATTGCTTTACATATCATATGACATGCTTAAATTTTATTAATAACAAAACTTTTACTTTTTAAAGTCCAATTATTTCTTAAATTGGTCACAATTTCAAACACAACATTTTGTTTCCATAGGGATCAATTACAAAAACAACCACTCTGGCAGTTCTCTGCCTTCTGCAATGCAAACTTTCCAAGACATTTGGTACTTAATGTAGAAATGAGTAGGCTGAACCCAACTGTTTGGGTGCTCTGAGGTGGACATAAAAGAATCGGTTGAGCTATGAACCTTGTGCTTCTCTAGAACAACAAACATCACTCTCTGGCGATGAGATTAAGCATTTTCCCAAATAAGGAAATTGTAACTGAGCTGCTCTGGTGTGTAGGATTCATAGGTACGAAAGTGCATGAAATTCCACCCTGAAAGGAATCATCTTTCAGCGACATATAATTTTGCCTTTGAAAAAAGCATGAAGTCTCCTGATAATGGACTTGCTCATCAGTCACTTAGGTGGCTTGTCCAGCCTCCATAACGAACACAAGCAGCATTGAACACTGTCAGTATCTTAATCAGACTGTTATAATTTTCTACACATGTTACAAAACAAGCTATTGTCTTAGTAATTATGAGGCTTATCAGAAAAATCATTATTGGCAGGAAATTTTAGGAAGATCTGTGGCAGGTTTTGTCTAACATCTGAGGAGACTTTATCTCCCATTGTTTTTGCATGCTAAAATATAATTAAGAGAATGAAATTACAGAGATGCCATGAGGTGAACAGGCCCAGGGGAAACAATGAGCTGCAGAGAGCTATAAACTGCAAGTACATCCCTAAAATGTTTATAAAATTATCGTGTAAATGAAAAAAGGAAATACTTGATAAAATTTTGGAAATTTGGAAAAGAGACATAAAGTTGAAATGGTCTAAGGATAACAACAAAAAGATTTTCTATGTGATGGAAATTATAGCCAAGAAAACCAGAAAGGAGAGGTATTGGATGGAGAATATAAAGATTGACACAATTAAGCATGAAGGTTGTATAAAAAGGGCAATCCACAGGGAGTGAAAGTGCCATCGCCCCAGGAAGCAATGCTCTGAGAAGGTAGGAAATTATTTAAGGTGTTTTGTTGGGTTTTTTGTTGTTGCTGTTGTTGTTGGTTTTGGTTTTGTTTTTTTTTTTAATTTACATAGCTGGTGGTAGGTAGATAAAGAAAAAAAGCATTGTATGCTTAAAAACCCTTGCCTTCTAGCTGAATGTTCTACAGTTCTTGTCAAGATGGAATGAGAATAAACCTATGACAGCAAAGAAGGTTTTTATTTTATCCACGTAAATCTCTAAGCAGACAAGGATTATGGCAAGGAAATAAGTAGAAGCCAGAAACAAAGCAAATAAAGGAAGAGGGAAATCAACAAATTTGACTGAACTAATATAACAGGCCTCAGTTTTATTAGATCTCAAACAAGTTTTTGTTAAGTGCTCACTATATTGTATGCATAAGAATGTTATAAATAAATGCAATAATACAATCCTCCTGTAGCCTTGTTCTTTTATCTGCTACAGGGGAAATTAATGTAAAAGTATGTCAGCAAAAGTAAATCTCAGTAGAACAGACAGTGAAAAAGTAAGGCAAAAATTTCTTACTTTTAGTACAAAGAAATGCTTAGTTGTCCATTTCCATCCTCCCAAATACTGTCTTTAGCAACACATCATGTATGCCGTATTTTGTGCTCAGATGCCAAAAAGCATGAACAACAACAAAAAAAATCCATCATGACAAGGGTGAAAAAAATGTTAGCCTACACAACAGATTTTCTGGGAGGGTGGTTTTATAATACAAGATAGAAAGAACTGGAAGTACTGTTCAAATCTGCATGCATGTTTTGAGATTTTCTGCACTTACATATATATACCAACCCTGCTTGCAAGTGATAAGGAAATCCTACTCTTCTACAGAATAAAAAACCCCAACATAATCATGGTCTATTCTTACTTCAATCACATTTTACTTGGATTTATATTTATTTTTTAACCTTATATATACCAAAGCATTTCACTGATCTATTATGTGGCAAATGCTGAGTCTTAGTACTAGTGAGCTACAAGCTGAAATTCCAGCCTGCCCTTTAGTTAAAACTGTCGTGTGGAGGAACATCAAGGTGATGATATTAATTCCCAGGTGGCTCAGGAACTCCCCAGCCAGCCATCTGCATACATGAGATAATTGATTGAAGACAAAGAACTTTTAACCAGTTGACTGACGGCACCACTAGCCACCTTCATCATCAGGCAGCTTCTTCATACAGAAACTCTCTGGGTGGGAATTTTGGACAGTTCTAGCAATCCTACCAGGCAGGTCCTGCTTGTGTTGTCAAAATAATAGAATCAAAGAATATGCTGGGTTGGAAGGGACCCATCAGGATCATCAGATTCAACTCCTGGCCCTGTGCAGGCCACCCCAAGAGTCACACCATGTGTCTCAGAGCATTGTCCAAACACTTCTTGAACTCAGACAGTCTCAGTGCTGTAATCACTTCCTTGGGGGCCTGTTCCAGTGCCCAGCCACCCTCTGGGTGAAGAACCTTTACCTAATATCCAGCCTAAACCTCCCCTGACACAACTTCAGGCCATTGCCTTGTGTCCTGTCACTGGTCACCACAGAGAAGAGATCAGTGCCTGCCCCTCCCCTTTCCCTCACAAGGAAGCTGTAACTGCAGTGAGGTCTCCCCTCAGCCTCCTCCAGGCTGAACAGACCAAGCGACCACAGCCGCTCTTCATACAACTTCCCCTCAAGGCCTTTCACTATCCTCTCCTTTGGGTGCTCTTTAAGAGTTTAATGTCTTTTTTTATTGTGGCGCCCAAAACTGCACCCAGCACTCGAGGTGAGGCTGTCCCAGTGCAGAGCAGAGCAGGACAATCCCCTCCCTTGCCCGGCTGGCAATGCTGTGCCTGATGCATCTCGGGACCTGCTTGGCCCTCCTGGCTTCCAGGTCGCTGATGACTCATGTTCAACTTGCCATCGACCGGGACTCCCAGGTCCATTTCTGCAGCGCTGCTCTCAAGCCTCCTGTTCCCTACTCCATATACAGAACCAGCGTTGCCCTGTCCCAGGTGCACAATTCCCTTGGTGAACTTCATATGGTTGGCGATTGTCCTTCTCTCTAATTATTTGCAGTCTCTCTGCAGGGCCTCTCTGCCCTTAAGGGAGTTGGCAGCTGTTCCCAGTTTAGTGTCATTGGCAAACTTACCTAGTATTCCTTCGGGTCCTGCATCCAAGCCTCTAATGATGATGTTAAAGATAACTGGGGTGAGGGTGGAGCCCTGCAGCACCCCACTAGTGACTGGACACCAGCTTGATGATAACCCCACTCACTGTAACCCCTTGTGCCTGAGCCATGAACCAGTTACTCACATGTTGCGTACCACGGTTATCCAGCTGTCTGCTGGACATTTTGTCCAGGATACTGTGAGAGACAGTATCAAAAGCTTTGCTGAAGTCCAAAGTCTACTGTCTTTCCTAGATCAACTAAGTGGGTTATCCTGTCATAGAAGGAAGTCACGTTCAACAAGCAGGACTTCCCCCTCATGAAGCTGTGCTGTCTGGTACCAGTGACTGTGCTGTTCTCCAGGTGTTTTTCAGTACTTCACAGAATAACCTTTCCCACGATTTTACCAGGCGCTGAAGTGAGACTGACAGGCCTGTAGTTTCCGGGGTCCTCCTTCTTTTGCTTCTTGAAAGCTGGGATATTTGTCAACTTCCAGTCAGCTGGGACCTCTCTGGATCCCCAAGACTGCTCAAAAAAAATTTTGTCCTTAAATATGCTGATTAATATCCCATGCGAATTATCCCAAGGACTTCCAGGCAGTTTCTGCTGCAGAACTGATCAAACTGTACATAGAACAAATATTTGTTAAGAGCCAATAGATAACTCCTCATAGAGATACAAAAAAGGTCATGCAGAACAGAATTTTGTACATAGTTGAGATATTTGAGAGATATTTTATATGTAATTAGGGTAATTGATAGCAGTGGGTTATTCATATGCTGGAGTGGTCACATAGGATCATGGAGCAGCTGGAATTTTATCCAACCCTGCTGAAGATGCCACTGCAGTGATTATTGCAGTGGAGACCCCCATTGCCATCAGACAACAATTGATCATGCTGTTCAAGAGGCTTGATTTCCCATGTGAGTGCTATCATTTGCCAAGATCCCAATAAATTAGTTTTGCCTTTTAACAAATACGTTGTCCATGAGACTGTGAGTTCCTCCCTAACAATTCACATACACATAATTACTATAGTAGGATTAATGTGTCTGGAAAAGTGCAGACAATTTTATTTATATTTCAGGTCAAGAGTGCATTTGAAGCTTAGCTGCAAGGGAGTTACAAATTTCAGGGGCAAAACCCAGCCTTGAAGAAAAAATGGCCAAGTCAGACGGAGTATTTTTTGAAATAGGATAGCAAAATTTGAAAAAACAAGTTATGTGATTTATCAGGGAGTCATTAAAATTCTTTAGGTCTGCATACTTTCCAATTAACTGACCACCACTTTATGACAGAAGGSAAAGCATAAAAGAACCAAAGATAGGTGGATTTTAAATACATGGATCTTAAAATATGTAGGTTTAGCTCAAATACTCCGGTTCTGTGGATCATAGGAAATTCATGAATGTGGCAAGGGGAGTCTTCTTAAAAAGAATATTTGGTGCAATCAGAGAATTACCTTACCCAAACACAATGAAAGTTCCAGCATTTGTGATAAAAGGTCTGTCTCTGAACTTTAATTACAGAATCATTAAAATGCTTTACTTATTAGACATATAACCAGTATCAGTCGAGGGATCTGATTTTCAAAGATAACACCTGTACATGGTCATTTCCATTGATGAGGGCATGGGGCAGGGGACTGCAGTGTGCAGTGGGGTGGGGGATACACCTTCAATTACCTTGATAAAACCAAGCCACATATCTGAAGAGAAAGCAGGAAAATGCTTTTAGATTCAGTAACACAAATGTAGCCGGTAAGAACTGGCCTTCCCATTTTTGCATAAACCTTTCAATTTTAAGATAGTAAAGTTTTATATTTTGTTTCAAACTAAATGTCTCTAAAGAGACATCTAGTCTAAAGACATCTAAAGAATTCAGATTAGCACAATTATCTTCATCAACCAAATTCTTAATCTTTCCAAATAATACTACCTGGGTACGTAAGCACTAAACAAAGGTAACCAGTTGTTATCCTTACACAGTGGAGAGTGGTTTAAATTCTTTAACACTTCTTTTCATGCTTTATTGACTAAAACCTATGTCAACTATCTCATTAGTTTCTGAGAATCAATCTCTACTTGATACTTTAATAATTTATATAATTTGTATTATAGTACTCTCTATAACTGTTTGAAATACCTCATACTATTTTCTGGTTTTCTTTTTCATTCTTCTCTTTCACACATTTTATCTAATTTATCATATTTAATCTCAGGCAGCAACTGACAGAATGAGAGGACAGAGTCTTAAGCTGTGCCAAGGGATATATCGGTTGGATATTAGGAAAAAAGTTTTTCACGGAAAGAGTGGTGAAGTACTGGAATTCTCTGCCCGGGGAGGTGGTGGAATCACCATCCCTGCAAGTGTTTAAAAAAAGATTGGATGTGGCACTCAGTGCCATGGTTTAGTTGAGGTTTTAGGGCATGGGTTGGACTCAATGATCTTAGAATTCTCTTCCAACCTGCTGATTCTGTGATTTTGTGATCTACATTTGAACCACTTAGTGAAATCAAGAGGTTTTTTTTTTAAAATCTGCCCATTGTTGTGGTATATCTCAATGCCAGAGATCTGTTACATGGGGAGGAAAAATAAGATGACTGCTATCATTTTTGAAAAAAAGAAATGTTTTTAACGCATTTCAAATTAAAAACCACACATTTGCCACTTTTGACACGAGTGAATCAAGAAATTCTTGATGTATATCTGGGATTTCATTTTTACTTGTATATTTCTCTTTTCTAGGCCAGTCAGTATCACAATGCTGTTGGAATGCTATGCTAAACTTCTCTGAAAATATTTTTTTACAAAGTATGGGTTTTTTCCTCTTCATTCATTGAATATGTGAAAATTAAAATCTTGACTAATATTTCTTGGTAATCTTGACTTTTCAAAAATAAGGTAAATTTGAAAAATGGTATTTCATTTGTTTCAAAAGACTAAAAAAGGTAAAGACAAATATTTAACCTTTTTTATAATATCACAAAGACATTAGAAACTGTGGTAGGAAGGAAGTAGCCCTCGGTAGATCTAATCATCTGGGATACTTCAGAGACATGYCTTCACCTGATTAGTGTGGCCTCTCTTGCAGTGGTGTGTTTAAGCAGAAAAAATCTTTTTGTGTATTGAAATAACCTTGAAACTACAATCCTATGATACATAGTCACGTAGTCTATTTTTAAATGTTCACTACATCCCACACTTCTGAATTAGCATAAATAGTGTCATTCAGGGTTTCTTCATACTCAAATACAAAAGCATCTAATTAAGCCAAAGCTTCCAGATATATGTGACATGCACATAACCTCTGTGGAAAAATCAACTCCAAAATCAAAAGATACCCAAGAGTTAAAGTCAGTCCTTTACTTAAGTATGAACTATCTGTTACTATTGACTGAATTCTCAGCACATTGTATCTCATTATTTACCTATTTTAAGTGAAATAGGAACTGCAGTTTCAGTTAACTGGACCCACTGCCAAGAGTAAAATTTGATTTGAAAACTAATACTTTACATGACTTTGTACTTGGGTAAGTACAGGGGATTGTGGCATTGCAAGAAGACAGTAACAAGGACAGATCAGTTTGTACCCATTGCCCTTTACCTTGCAAGGTTTGTCACAAGGATGGATTAATGTTGTGCTATTTTCTGTTCTCATTATGCTCTACCCAGAAGAGAATGAGACATCAGAATTTTAATTCCTCCTGTTTCTAACACTTAACATGTTCTGCAGTGTCTAGTAGAATGCTCGTTTTTCTTTCTTCATTCAGCGCTTTGTTTTGAGTAACTTCAGTGTTTGAGACACTGTGATAGCGTTTAAGTTCTGTTGTGCATATCCTGATTCTCATAGATATCTTTCTGACCATTGTGAACTAGCAACAGAACAAACACATACAACACTGACACGCAGTTATGAAAATACTATACTCCCTGTTTTATTTTGAGCTGGATTTTGGGAAGCAGTTTTCATTTTCTGCTCATGATAATTTGCAGGCATAATTAGTCAGGTACGTTATTATCTGGTTTGCTCTTTCCAACACTAATGAAGTCAACACTACAGTCAACACACAATGGATTACTTCCAGCAGTCCTAGGTATGAAGGTAAATGCCAAACACTTAGGAAAAAACTCACCAAACAAACACCTTTGTGAACCTTGTGATAAAAAATACAATATTAAGCCAGTTACAAAGTGAGAAGCATAGAGGTTTTATAGTTGTTTCTAATTTTGGCAGCTTCAATTCAGATAAATCTCTTTAGAAGCAAATGATTTTATCTGGCTATTTACAGATGCCAACCTCTCTATATTGACTATAAAAGGAATTTATACATCTGAAGTCTTTTTTTTTTTTTTTTTTTTTTTTCCTAAAAAGCACATTTTAAACTAGCCCACATCATAGTATGAGAGCATCTGTATCATGTCAATACTTGTCTGGGGCATACTAAAATATTTTCATGTTTACTGTAGATTACAGTTGAAGTAATTGCTCCCAAAAGTCAAAAGTATTTAAGTTTTGAGGTGTTCACAAGCCTACATTAACATACATTTGTTTGTCTACAATAAGAATGTTCATTTCTGTGTACATTCTTTCCTTCAAAAGAGACTGTGTCTTCCAGCATGCATATAGATCACTTTGTCTGTCTTTCACTTCAGATTGATTAAAATTGAATTACTCACAATTTCACAGAATATTCTGAATTGAAGGAGACCCACAAGGATAATCCAGTCCAGCTCCTAAGTGAATGGTGAATTACACAGCCAGGAAATTCAGTGGTACCTTGAATATTTGTTGTGGGATTTTTCAGAAAACACAAAGTAACATAAACCTTATTCCTTGGTTGCTTGTATTTCATTTTGTCCTTTTATTGGTAGATGTCAAGTTCCAAACTAAAAAAGATTTGAGAGTTTATAACCAGAGCAAAAAAAAGCAAATATTGCAAGGGCAATAAAAAATAAAATAAATCTTAATAAGTATTTTCCATATGTTCTGTAATGATTTTTTTTTTCAATATAAGTAAAGAACAATGATATGGCTAGACTCAAGAATGACAAATAAAATTCACTTTAGCAGATGCACATTTTTTCTGATGTGTGAGAGGATAATAAAGATGGCTTTTAAAACATTAAAACAGGAGTAGTATATCTCAGGTGTATGATAACATCCCTTGAATTTGTATTTTGTCGTATTGGGCAACTTTCTTAATTTGACAACATTTATTAAATTAAAAAGAATTTATTTAGTTTTTATGCTTTCCTTTCTAATCTATGACCATAACTAATTATTTCTCTACTATTAAACCAGGATTCCAAATAACTGAGCCATTCATACAATTATAGTTTTTTATGTGGTTGTGTAGAGTCTTCAATAAACCCTTTCACAGATGCATAAATTTACATTTCGCAACAAACAATAAGACAAAAGCTTGAAGAAAGGTTTTACAGTTTTCTAGTTTTGTGTGACTGTCTCAAGTTGTCTTTGTGGGGCTGTTTTGTTTTAATCATCACTATTATTGTTTATTTTCCATATTATGATCACCAAGTTATGGGTTCTTCCGGGAACCCAAGTCGGATGAGGCCATCCAATTGAACACGCAGTGAGCCACTAGTATATGAAACCATCATCCTGGATCCTTTGTGGCTACCTCTATTCTTCAGAGAACCCAAGTGTGATGTTACAAAGGTAGTATGAACTATAACTCTGTCCTTGCCATTGCTATTACAATACACTTAAGAGAGTGTGAGAGAGCGCGAGCATTTAACACCAGCTACCTCCTGACTTTGCTGAACAGAGGAAATTTTCCATATTATGTTGCTGCACAAATTACAGATTTGTGTGCCGGAACTGCTTTTAGTCATCTGATCTGAACACATTTCTCTAACAAAAGGAGCACATGAAGATGTGGGATTCCTGATTTTTCAAAGATAGAACATAAGAAAGGTAAGATAAAAACCCCAACAAACCCAACAAACAAAAAAAAACCCCATCCAAAGTCAGCCTGTACACTTGACAGTATAGAAAAACACCTTACGCTATGGAAGCAATACAGAATGCCATCACTTGTGAATTAGAATTTGGGCATTTTCCTGGGCACTTTTTTCCATTATGCTAGTGCAGTATAAAAGGAAAGATGTTTTTCCTATCAGAAAATCCTCAGATGACACCAAATTACTGGTTAAATGCTAACATACTCCCACTGAAAACAAGTCACAGCAGCTGTCAAGAAAATAGGAGACCGACAAGAGAAAATTTTACACTGCAGGGCACTTACAGATATGGATTTTGGGGCAGTGAGGTTAATTGGAAGGCCTAAACTTCTGGTTCATCTTTGATATTGAAAATTCACCGTCATCCATAGGCACATTATAGAAATTTCTCTCTTGAGGCATAATTTGGCTTTAATAAGAAAATCTTCAGATTAAGAATTAAGATGGAGGAATTTACAGGATTATGATTACTGTGAACTCCAGAACAGTTCTATATTGATCTGATTAAATAATATGTGAGTGATGAAAATGGCAGATGCTGTCCTCTTTTTTTTTTTGTAAACATCCAGGGGGAAAGAGAAAGAGCCATTTACTTTTCCTATTTCATCTTTGTTTCAGATTTCTCCAGGACCTCTTTCCAGTCTACACTTATTTTCAGATCTTTGAGATGGGTGTAGAGGATACTTTGTACCTGCAACAAAACTGTACATGGGACTATATTATAAGATTATGTAGGTCCTTCCATAAAAATAAGATGTGATTATATAAGAAGACATCTTTTAACAGACACAAACAGACCTGAGTCAGCTTCTTGGTGCAGACATTGCGTATAACCATGCATCTTCTTTTAAAAGCAGCATATACAAAAGAATGTTATAGATAAGGATCAAATTCTTCTTAAATACAGGTCTGCCTGTTTAGCTGTAGAAACACCAGGCATGAATTTCAGCTCTGTGGTTCTCAGATTTATTTAAAGGAAGGTACTAACCGGATTCTAAGGGATAATTTCCCCATATACTGCACTCATCTAGGAGCATATAGCTTCTGTGGAGGAAAGTTGTCACTATGCAAGGCTAAGACTACTGACTAAGAGTAGGCCGATCGTGTGACTGATTGAAAAGGTCTGCACCTTTTTTCTTCTTATTTGTAATCAAATATCATTGTTTCCATATGTTTACCACAATAATGGTTTATATAGTTAGGTTAAAATCAATGTCAAGTAATTTAAGTGACAGAAAGATGGTGTACATTTAAATTCACCACTCAGAATCCTTTTGAGTAGTGCAATACATGACTAATCATGCTCTGGAATTTTTCAGAAATCCAAGCCCTTCAAAGATGAATTCTGCTCTACATTGTCTCAATAAAAGGTTTCTAGGGTTTTAACAATTATCATTTAGAAGACCAATGCTATAAACAGTGAGGAAAAATGCTATTTTGTCTCTATCGTACATTTCACAGTTATTGTACAGCTTTCTTCAAGGACTGAACCTGAACTTATTATTTTGCTTTTCTGGTCAAAGTTGCTGAAAAAGAAACACTTTCACTAAATCAAATTGAGACATAAGATTAGTTCAATAAATCTCTTTATTTTTAGCTTATGTATTTCTCTACTTTTACATAGCCAGATGTCATGTAAGCTTTGCAAATAGCCTTACACCTTCCAAGGGATAAATTCAGTAAAACTATCTTTGGGAACAACTAGTCAAATTCTGAACATCTGATTGATTTGGCTTTTATAGTGCTTCCTCATTTATTGTGTGCAAATATTCACAAGGAAAGGCTTTAGCGTTCTGATATGCTGTGAGAATTGTTATTTTTACATGAAACTAAATGTATTTGCAAATATTAAAGAATTATTTCTGCCAAAAGGACAATATCTGTGTTCACTGCAATGGCTGATTCTGCAGAAATCCCCCTTGACCTTGCAATTCCTTTATCTTATGTGATTTAGTGCTACTTAATCAATTTTCAGGAGAAAATGGATCTTTAAAAAAAATTATGTGGCTGCTTGCCATAGGGGAAGTTTCCCCTTTTGCTAGAGGGCTCAAGGTTCTTGAATTTTTTTCTCCTCTCTCTTTTTTTGGCTCATTTGACCCATATATAACATTAAGCAGCTCCTTGGCTGACAGACAAAGCCATCTCATCATATGGTAAATGGCAATATGCTCCATTACCCAGTAAGTTTAAAATCACAGCCACAATGAGAAGGCTGCGTTCTGAAATTAAATGCCTCTCTTAAAAGGTATCAGCCACCCGCCAAATACATAAATAGGGTGGAGCCCACCTATCCCAGCAGAGGTTTCAGAGGAGCTTCTTGCACAGGCTCCATGGACTGTTCTCCTTCGCATCATTACACTTCTTTTTGTTCATTCTGTCCCATCCCATAATTGCTTCTCATCCCACAGATGGTGTCTTTTCCTCCTTTCCCAGCATCCAGACCTACACTTGCAGTTTGTATGTAGAAAAGTACAATTTTTTACCATGAAAATGTCAGAGTTTGGTGGATATGTTTTATTTTCACCATCCATATTTGTTCCTCTCTTCTACCTGACATTTTCCCTATCCACGGTATCAGCATCCAAGACTAGTCTTATATAAGCTACCAAGTTGTTGTTCATAGCTGGCCACAGAGGATGCCAGTCTCAAAGTTTGGAGGATAGCATAAAAGACTCAGAGATTACATAAAAGAAATTTAATCTTTTTACGGGTATGGCATATGATAGTTTTCGAGAAACAGTATAACCAAATCAGGGAAATATTGCCTGCAACACACTCAGAATATATATATGTATATATATTTAGTACCTCACATAGCCTACACTTTTTGAAAAGCACCAGGAATGAAGATTAAGTCTGTCACCCTTTGATAATTACACCTACTCAGAAGTCAAAACAGAGTGGAGTTGAAGGTAGGAATATTTTAATGAAGATAAAAACACATGGGCATTATGAGGAGATATTATGGGAAGGGGAGGTGTCAAAAAAAGGAAATTTTATAGTAGGGTTCACAATATATTAAATAATTTCAATGTTATTACCAAGGTAGCATTTAGATTTTTAAGTAGCTATGTGTCATATGCGTGAAAGTCTCAGTATCGTTGAAAGACAGAAGCACTGTTTGGATGCACCTACAAATCACTATATATTCCATAGCTATATCATTCTGCCATTGAAGCGTAATTTCATACACTAAAAAAAAATCCAGGTTTTGTAACAAAAATTGATAATGGTTACCATAATATCAAAAGATTAAAGAATTTAGAGAGAACACAGTCAAAAAACAAGAGGTCAGAATACCTTACAGGAAGAATTAATCATGTTTAATATTGAGACAGCAGAAATCTGACAAAATAAAGTTATGTGTAACATAACTTCATGAGCTTTATGCTTTCTGTTATCATAAGAATGTCTCTGTAAGTTAGTATCCTATAAGGAGATATATCATCTGTATATGTGAAGAGTCTAATCATGCTATTGTGTATAGGACTAATGAGATATAATGAATAATCATGTCCATTGTTTTAATAATCTTTGCTGAAGAATAGGATTTTCAGACATGTATGGTACAGGGAAGCAAAGAAATAGACAGATGAACCTTTCCTATATGCTAAATGAGATCCTGGACCACAACACCTTTGCACGCCAGTATGAGCTAGCATTTAATTTGAAATGTTGAAGAGCTTTGAAAAGAGAAAAGTATATTCAAATATTTGCATGAAACTCCTCAGAATTTAAACAAATAACCTTTCAAATGGTAAAGATTACAATTCCAGTTATTTTTGCCACCTTGAGTCCTTTTTAAAAAATGTTTTTAGCTTCATCCTTTTTTTCCTGCCATTATACATAGTAGTGTGGATTCAAGGAAAGTTGTTCATTATTATTTTTTTTTCTGTAATATTCAGAAATGTCACCTCATTTTAAATGGAGAAAATTGCTTATTCCAAGTGCAAACCATGAGTATACTTTGCAAGTCTGCTTGGAAGAGTTAGCAGGAAGATGGAAAATTATAATTTCTCAGGCACATTGTCAAAGTCAAAATTCAAACTTTATTGGCAATAAATAGACAAAATCAACATCTGACATTTTATTTAGTGATAGGCTTGATTGACAAAGTTATAAAACTCAGTCATATTCAGAATATTCCTGACATTTTGAGTAGCTGTGATTTGAGAGGGTTGTTTCAGATTCACAATTACAGCCAGATTTTGAGAAGACCTCAGGACCAGATTTTTAAGTACTCTTCCTCTAAAACTGGAAATAATTATTTTAAAATAATATTTTTTCTTCTAAAGGCAAAAAAAAAAAAGTACAGCAAAACTCAGTAGCTCCAATCGTAGCACTTATGTTCCACTTTTCTGATACAATCTCTTTTGGCAATCTGGCCAAATAATTTGAGTCCTAAAGGGGAGCTGACCCAAGTCAGAGGTGCTATTAGAGTCTTTATTAGCTTTTACCAGTTTGGTCTTCATGAAATTCAGACAAACCATTTTTGACATCTATAGAAGAAAAATAAAAAAATTGTATGATCAGTTGTATCCTTTAATACTATACGATATATAGATATGTATATATGCATAAATATATGTGTTGCCTGGTCAGTCACATCTGAAAATTTTGAGGACTCTTCTAAACTTAAGGATTATAAGCAAGTGCAACAAGGCACCTCACACAATAGAATCCATACTGGGCTTGAAATTTCTTTCAAGTGTTAAAAGATCGATATCACTTCTTGTATTTTTTAAACTCAAATTTTTTAGTAACTCATGTGTTTGTAAAAAACGGAAAAAAGGTTTGCTCACATTTTACTATGTTACACCAGAATTCAAGCAAGTTGTATGTGTTCAGCATCTCTTTCCACATTTGCACAAATATAAGTAAATGAATAACTAACTTTCAGGCTGGTAATCGCGGACTGACTGTTTGCAAGGACAAAGTTCTTGTGCCAGCAAATACTCAAAAGAAAGAGGCTTTCYGGTTGCAATAGCTGGGCTGTGAGATGAGATCTAATTTGAGATATATCCTCAAGCAGTAATTTTCTTCAAAACAGGGAGTTTGAAAACTTTTCTTGTCCGTTCAAGGCAGTGTAAGATAAATTGTAGTAAAACAGATTCAACAGCATTGTGAATGCTAAACACGCATTAAGAGACTACTCAGCAGACAGAAAACTGTTCACAAAGGCTTGATCAAGCTACAGGAGGATGAGTTCACTTAAGAGTGGGCTTAGAGTGCTTTACTTCAGGACCCATGCAGTTAATGACCATCTTCTTAGCAATTAGCTCGGCAAGAGACTGGCCTCAAAATGCACTCTGTACATATAGAGACAGACGTGCTTAGAGACAGAGATGGTACATATTCCTTCTGGACAATAAGGCCAAGGGTCTGTCTGTGAGTTTAAATGTTAATCATGCAGAAGCACTGTCTTCCAGCTACAGCCAGAGGTATAGTGCTCTGATGAGCAAATATTAGGGGCAGCAGGTCTGTTAGATGGACAAGTCTGAAATGTGGTTGGGGTTTGTATCCATCACATGAAGACAGAAAAAAGATTTTCTCCATCTCCAAGGTCCTAAAAACAACAGATGAAGACATAGAGATGAAAAAACAAGGGATGTAATAATTATGGGTGGCAGCCCCCGCAGTCACCAAAAATTACAGAAAATAAGGAAACTAGGGAACTAAGGGAACTACTTAGGGAACTACTTAGGGAACTACTTAAGAAGATAAGGAAATAATTTGTTCATTCATTTCTTGTAGAGTCTGATTTTGTAACTCTGAGCAAGGTAGGTGAAAAATAATTTACATTCACTGTCAACATATGTATGAGATTTTTTTTTCAGATAGTTACAGCTATAATAACGTGAATGAGAACCTGAAATGGTTATTGGATAGTCATTACTCAGCTAATATACAAAATTAAGAACCTAAGATGACACTTTTCCGTCCCTTAATTATGCCTCCCCAGATGGGGGAGATTTTCCAGGATCCAGAAGATGAACGGGACTTTTCCATGCTTCTTGCTTTCAGATAGTTGATTATTAAGTCTTATCAGAGGAGCTGAGCCACGGGCTTGACTCACAGCAGAGAATGCGAGAGAAAAGGCGAATTATCAGGATTACACAGCCTTTTAAAGGTAAATCACCCAATGAAAACCCAAAACGAAAGATATTTTTACTTTTCTACCAATGTTCAGCAGATCTTTCTGTCACGTAGAAGGAACTGCAGAATTTTTCACCCAATCCTATCAATCCACTTTTACCACAGAACATGGAGTAGTAGAAGAAGTAGAAGAAGGTCTGGAGAACAACAACAATCCTCCATGTTGAAGTTTTTGCTTTTTATCTATTTACTATATTAACAAACCCAACACCTCTAAATTTTCACCCTGTGACAATCTTACATAATGTTCTATCACCTAGTTCACACCAGTTCTATTTCTTCCCAGAGGGTAGGCAATTTTCTCCATGGACAAAGGTCAAAGACAGTGTTGTCCAGGGGGGATAGAATCCTTCAAAACAGGCAGAGAACTATTCCCTGCACTTTGGACTCCCACACTAAGATAATAGATACTTACTATATTACCCTGATATTGTTTATTGTGTAAACATTTACTTCAAGAGCTCCACTCCCTTCATATGTACATATATGTAGAAAATATGCAAAGGAAAAAATGCATAAAATAATAAAATACAGTATACGGTTATCTAAGAAAGTTGCTGATTATCCACATTCCTTTGTTTGTTTTTTTATGGAACTGACCTCTACTAGCATTAACGATTGAAGAAAAAAAATAATTGTTAAAACTGACAGCTCATGTAAGACTAGGTTCTGTTGCCTTTCTACACAGTTAATTTGTTTAGGTATACTTCAGTGAGACTGAACTATGCTGTAAAGTGTTATCCAGTGTGACTGAGTCTCACAATCTTGTGTTTAAGCATTATTTAGAAAGCCAAGCAGCTGCTGACAAACATCTATAGAAAATGTGTATAACAACAGGTTAGAATTCAGAGAAGCTCAAAAATTCAAGCAAACAAGGCCTCCTACTCCTGCAGCACTGCATTAACAGGTCAGCGTGCAATTCATATACAAGTTCTGTTTCAAATATGTTCCTTTTAAATCCTGAACCTAAATAAGCAAAGAAGGAGCAACTAGTTTTCTCCATATCCTCTATCCTTAAAATAAATTTTATAAATTGGATGTTATAGAATATGCCAATATTCGATTATTTTAGAGAAATACGATTGCACTTTCTTACATTCAAAGGACTCAACTCTTTGCACAACTGAGGGCAATCACAGTCTCTCTACTAGAAGACTACATTCACATGCATTTAGGTAAAATATAGCAAAGATGGATAGGTCATGTGATGACTTAATATATCATACAATGTCTAACATTTTAAATAAAAGAGCAATGCCAGATGTGTGCTAAATTATCACCTTCCTTGTCCACACTGCCAGCAAGTACTGATATCCAGCAAACATATTTGAAGCATAAGTAGCTCAGTTAAATCTTGCTTAAATTTAAATTGTTTCACTTTGATCACACAAACATCTTTTTGTTCTGCCTCCAATATATTTGACGAGTATGAAAAATTTAGAGGTTTAGCAAAGAAATGTGAACTCTGATGTTTGGCATGAGATAACCCTGGCACAGTACAACAGAAGCTTAAATGGATCATATGATTGACAAATATTGGTAGAACCAAAAGTGCTCTCATTTTGTATTGGGAGAATATAGAAGCAGGATCACAGAAATAGGGCGAGGAAAAGTGTGTCATGGAAGAGTTTGGAGGAAAATTATTTATAGAGAAGTGTTTATAAAAAGTCATGGAATATGTTTCTCATTACAAATTTTATTTAATGAAAATTAAAAAAAAATTAAAATATAACATTTGATAAAATCTATCACATATATTTTTCTATTAAAGCATACATCATTCCATAGTATTTATTTTGCAAAATACAAATTCTGATTTTGTCAGCATATGTAAGTATAGAATTCTATTAAAGTCTTACTGTTGTATTATACAAAAATAAATCAGAAAGTAAATTATATTATGTATTATTTTATTAGATATTTTGAAATGCATTGCTTGAAATCCAGGAAGTAGAGAAATTTCCTGAGAATCTAAAACATCCTCACCAACAAACATTTGAGACTTCTTGTAAACTCTTTGTATCAAGTTAGTGCTGCAAAAATGCTGTAAATGAACTGAAAGCCTAAAACTTGCAAGCCCAAACCCAGAGTTAGTAATTGAACCTGTTTGCAGCTTACATGTAAGAACGAAACTATTGTCTCTCTATAATAAGTGTGTGTTTAATACTGGACCATAAGGAACTTGACCTAGAAGGCAAAGTATTAATTGACTAGGGCCTTATAAAAGACCCCAAGAAACTGATCTTTAATAGAAGATCAAAACTCAGAATGCTCAAAAACTGGTAACACAGTGGATAAAAAACAATTTTTAGTTAGCATGTGAAAGAAAATATCTGTTAGTTATAAGATAAAGAAAAAGAGAACTAATAAAGCAGTTCAGGTGTCCACTGTGGATTCATGAAAGTCATTAATCTCTCTTAGAAAATCTATTTGATGGAGCTGTCAGTTCTAAACCTGAAATTAAAGAGAAAGTCTATTAGCTCATGTGCCTGAAGAAAAATAAAATCTAAGCAAAAAGCAATGTCCGAAGGAAGTTTTTTGAGGGGAACTGAAACACACACATAAGCAGTAACAAACTGAGAATTGAAGGACCTGCTCTTCCTTTCTTTTCAAGGATATATACTAATACATATTTAAGTAGTTGGAACACCGATAGAAATCCATCTCTGACATTTACATGAAGGACTGGTGTAGAAATTCTTGTCTTTAAGCCTAGAAATGTTTCTTTTATAAATGGAATTACAGGGCACTGCCAGACTATATATTGTAGATGGTATAATTAAAGTTTAATAAAGAAAGGCTTTTGATATGTGACAAAGGCTATTAGTCAGGTTTTTTTGCAAGTAAGCACATGTCAAACATTTCATGCAATCACTCAGTAACAGGAAGTCCTCATAACTTCTCTACAATACACCAAGATTTCTCTCAGGTTTTCATACATTTCAGTAGTTCCTTCCATGTTGCCCTCTTAAATGCTAGCAGGAGAATCACTTGGAATTGCATCCCCAAATTGCAAATAATATCTCATTGCTGAGAAGTAAGGCAGACCAAGTTACAAGAGATGAAGAAAGGAGGATKAACACAGCTAAAACACAAAAGACAAAGGATAAAATGAAAACATGATAGCAACTTTAGGTTGCTCTTCGCAATCCTTATTCAGACTGGTCAACAGCAGTGAGACTGTACATGGTTAAGGAACAAAGACACACATTACCTGAATGCAGACTTAAATTTTAGGTTGATAAAGTGAGCCATGATTGATAGAAAATCTCAGTAGAATTGCAATTTGTTCTAAGTCGCAGAATATAGTTTTAGAAATGCTTTCTGAATACCTAGTATGGTTTGTAAATTTAAAACCTCATACTATCTCCCGGGTTGCCTTTCCCTGCACATTTGCTAGCTGGACTATATTCGCTGTGATGAATGTGGACAGCTAGGAAACTGCAATAATTATGGGTTGTGTTTCATTCTCTTAATCCATCTGAAAATTTAATCTAACTGGAGAATGAAAACCAAAGGACATAGACAGGAGGCAATCAAATTGCTATTGTTTGAGACACCCTGCCATCTTAATAAAATTTAAATAATTTCAGATGATTTTAGGGTTTTGAATGTTCAGTTCCTCTTTGCCATAAATACATGGAAAGCAGCCATGACAAAGAAATCACCGGTGTGTTAGCCTTCTGCCTAACACTATTTATGTATTTACCCACAAACTTGCATGCTCTCCAGACTTATGTATGTATAGCTATAACCTCTTGGCCCATAATATATATACACACAGCTATTTTACTGGCATCATGAAAATAGTGAAAAACACTTCTATTTTTCAGGCTGCATTTTGTAACTATTACTTAGGATGCGACTTCTCTCACCAGACATCATTTAACAAAAAGTTAAGTTCCCTAAGTTAATCATCTATACTTCTGTAGGAACTGATAAAGTGTTTTATTCCAATGTTTCTCTCAGCATCTGGAATGACATTTCCAGTTCATTAGCCACAATCAGAAACACTCTAAATTCAAATATAAATCTATATTCTGTCAAAGCCAACTGTAAAAATATGATTTATTTTGAGAGGACCTTTTCTGGATTGCAAATTCTCTGGTTCCCTCAAAACCATGACAATATCTCTGCTGGTATCCTGATTGGTAAGTGAGAATTTGTCTGAGCAAGAAATTCATGTAATTAAGTAAAATCAGCATAGATTTTGAGGACACTAGAGAACTTAAGAGGTGTAGGTGGTGTTACCATGGCAAAACCCACTTTCTGCAATCTAGTTCCCTAACTCCCTGGAGTACCTTTAATACCTTTTAAAGAAGTTGCTGATTCTTCTTACTGATTTCCTAGCTGTACAACATTATGTGCACTTGTAAGAAAAAAGGTTTCATGGTTGAGAGTTCTCGAGTTTCTCCTTTTAAACCATATCTGAAGGCAGAATCTGAGGGTGTTTTTACAGTTTGTTTATAATGACAATTCATCTGGTTCCTCTAAATGTAAGGATGATGTCTCGAACACTGGATTATAACTTCAGGCTGAGAATAAGCAGCAGTAGCAGATGGACTCCCAAAAAACAAAGATCCCGTTTTCATGCAAATGCTCCTCGTAGTAAAGAACAATGGAAGATAAATATTGAAAAATATAAAATATGGGAACAGAATGGTTTGTAAACCGTATGCTTTCAGAGTCAGCTGCTCTTTAAGCAAACTAGAATAGAGTAGCTCTAGAGACACATTACATGATTCAGTGTAATTACTAGCTTGTTCAAGCAAGTGCATTTTATCTGATTCTAATCTGAATCCTTCAATTCAGCTATATGGTACAATAATCTACTTTGCATTTTGGAAAATGCATCATACAGTAACACAGACAATACATCTTCACTATTTTATACAATATTAGACGTTATGACAGACAAATGAAATACAGAAGGGATTTTCAGCAAAAGTAATGTTTTCAGAGTGATGAGGAGAGTTTGGAGACACTGTAAAATACTTTTTTTTTTTGTTAAAAACCACAAAAATTTACCTTATTTGCATTTACTTTTATTAATTTCCTTGTAGCATTTTCAGGGTGATTTTTGTTTCCTCGTAATGTTCCTAGAAAACAAAAAATCTTTTTAATATTTAGACATAACTGTGCACATACTCTTTCCTTAAACTTTCTTTCCTAGAAAATGTCCTAATCACTAAGATATTTGATATGATGATATCACAGGTATCATCCACACAATCTTCACTCAATCCTTTTTAAATGGAAAATGACAAAGTAAGAGAAAATCAAATAAATTAGACAAGAAAAAGGAAACAGGAATTCTAGCAAATGTATAGTTCAAACAGTTGTCGAGGGAACTCCAGCATAATTTTCCTTGTGTTGTGAGTCCTGTTTTTATGTAACACATACAAATTGTTGCCCAGAGAAGCTTTTGATGCCCCATCCCTGGAAGTGTTCAAGGCCAGGTTAGATGCAGCTTTGAGCAACGTGTTCTAGTGGAAGGTGTCCCTGCCCATGGCAGGGGATTTGGAACTAAGTGATCTTGAAAGTCCCTTTCAACACAAAGTGTTCTATGATTTTATGAGTCTATGAAAGTGACTTGGATACAAGACCAGGATATAACTTATTAGGTTAAATCATATAATCTACTGCTTCTCTTTCCATCCCAAAATAATTTGAATTATTTTCTTCACCAGAAAGGAAGGTAAGAATGGAATATCTCAGTGCAGGATAGTCTCTAGACAGAGGGTCATGTGAAATTTGGAGATATCAAATTGTCTCCATTCAGACTTAACTTTGATAGAGTGCACTGGACCAGGGAAAATGTTGCTCTCTTATCCCATGGCTGTGTATGTGTGGTTACATTTATGTGTAGTTAGTTTTTTAAACTTATATGACTGCTGCCAACACAAAAAGCAGGAAGCTACTGTGTAACTGGAAAGCTGTGATCCAGTTACAGAAACTCAGTGGGATGAACAACATGATGGAACATCCAGAACTTTTCTGAGCCATGTGTTCCGATGTCTCACCACCCTCATTGTAAAACATTTCTTCCTTGTATCCAGCCTCTTTCAGTTTAATACTATTGCCCCTTTTCCTGTCACTACGGGGCTTGATAAAAAGTCTCTCTCTCCAACTTATTTTTAAGCTCCCTTTATATACTGAAAGGCTGCAATAAGGTATTCCCAAATCCTTCTCCTCTCCAGGCTGAGAAACCTCAACTTCTTTGAGTTTTCATAGGAGACCTGTTCTAGCCCTCTGACCATTTTCATGGCCAGGGCATGATCACTGCAGGCCAGACTGCCACCAATCTTAACCTCTGTGATTAGTTTTTCTGAGTTGGCAAGCACAGGCCTAACAACATTTATTTTCTAGTCAGGCTGCAACAAATGAATTAAGAAATTATCCTTAATACATTCCAAGGGTCTTCTGGACTGCTTACAGCTTGCTGTGCTGCTTTTTCAGATGTCAGGGGGTTGCTGTTCCCCAGCAGGATCAGAGCATGCAAGTATGATTCATCCCACCAAATTTCCGTGACAGTGAACAGAACTATCATATCTTTCCAGCTGCACCATGGCTTCCAGCTACTCCTGTTTGCTACCCATTCGTATAGAGACACATCAGCTGCATATTGCTGACTGCCTCACCCTTTTGATGCAGCCTTTTGGAGGACTGGGAGACGTTCCTCATTGCTTTGGTATTGGTTTCATGCCGTTTTTATTTTCTTTGTTTTCGTGAGTCCATTTCACTCAGAGTTTGAATTAGGAAGCAAGAGACGATGGTATTTCTTCTGTCTCAGATTTTTTATCATTTTCTTATCTGTGACACAGGTGCATGGGATGTGCTTCTTAGTTAGCAAGGTGAAAAAATGGCTAAAATGGGTCCTGAGTGCTACTTCCAAGGTCTTTTATACTCTACCCAATTATAAATTGCTAAGTAATATGTTTTTACTTAAAATCCAATGAATATCTATTCGTGACCTGCGTTGAGGATTTCTTGAACCAATACCAGAAAACACAGGTTGGTGAAGAAGAAAGAAGAAAGAAGTACAAACCCACACCCCAAATCCTCCATCTTGTTACATATACGTATTACTATATTCCATAAACCTAAATTCTATATCTCTATGTATTTCACCTAGTGATATAACTTTTAATTACACAGTGACAATCTCAGTACTATCACACAGTCTGGGAAATTTTTCCCAAGGCCTAAGATCAAATGGAGTGTGCTTTTGAGGATCATTGCTTGTCAGAGTAGAAAGAATGAAATTCTCAGAATTCAGGGTTCCAACACTTATGTAGGTGAAATCCATCCTGTTGCTTGTCAGTACATGTGTTACAGCTTTGTACCCTATCCCTCAAGTTTGTTAGCTTAAAGTGTAAATGACCGAGTCAACCAATCTGCCAGCTAAGATTCTCCTTCCTCTTCTAGATAGGTGGATCCAGGTAAGATTCTGGATTCAGATAGGCCTGTTTGTTTTGATTATTTGTTTCTCCCCAATGAGGCTCGAGGCAAAATGCTTAAGTAGACCATTGTATCTTTCTATTTCATTAAATAAACTGAGGAGGATCAGATTCCCTTGTCTTGGCTTTGTTTCTCCATGCCTTTGTTTTCGGTAAGATTTTAGGGTAAAAATGGCATTCAATTCATTTACAGCCCTAAAAAAGTCTGTTTTCAGCAAAATCTTTCATAGTGCTTCCAGGACAAGTACTTCAAATGAGTGAAATAATAGGGAATGCTCTTTTGTGGTGTAAGAGGGAAGAATTCTAACAAATATCTCCAACTGCTGTCCTTTACTTTAAGATTTCTGCAGAGCATTAGTAAATATAAAAAGTACAGAAAAAGAGCAAGTTTAAAATACATATATCTGTTGATTGCACTGTACAATAACAGGTTACTTTGCTGTAAAAATTTGCTATCTATATCATACTAATTCCTTTATCTTGATGAGCTGTGCCTGGAAAGAGGTTTATGCTATCACTCAGGGATTGTTTTTATATAATAGCAGTTCTATACAATTTGTTTACTTCCTTGCAAACTCTTTGCAATTCCACAGACCTTTATTGATCTTCTTTCAATCAATCAACCAGGCTCTTACAGAACAACACAAATGGTTGACGTACTAATGAGAATTGCGGAACCTTTTCAAATGAATACTTGACCAGTCTGTGGAACTCTCAACAAAACTATGACTTCATCACTAGCAGTAATGTCAATCAATAAAAAGGTTATCTTATAATGCTGTTTGAAAGATGGAGACAAGAGGGATTGCTTAGGAGATACAAAGAGACAGATACAATCATTCTACATGCAGTCAGGGAGGCTGCTGGTCACACAGACCACTTGAACCATATAGCTTCTTCTGTAAAGGTGCTCTATCTCATGTATAAATCAACTGCACATGCAATTTAAGGAACAGACTTTACCATAATATTTACCCCTCCATTCTTTCTAAATCCATTAGGGTTATGAAGGATTTTTTTCTTCCCCCAGGGCATAAGGGGTCAACGAATATGTTTTAGAGTTGTACACAACAAATATTTTGATTTACTGAGTAGTTTCAGTGCACTGACACTTTAGAAAATAAATTAAAAAACTCCAAACAGCCTTGCCAAAAAAACCCCTTTCTTTTCCTCTAAATGCTTAATTCCTTATAACTCTGATGGTGCAAGGCATGAATATTGTGTTTGAACTAGTGAACATTCACATCTCTTCATAAAAGATTGCATTCAAATATTTTAACATACATTCCTTTTCTCTCCCATTCTTTCAGTTTATTTCTTTCCCATGTTATCATAACAACTAAAAAATAAAAATACTCTGGACTTTCTGTCAGTAAATGTAGATAATAGGAACTATATCCATAAATGCAGAACAGTGTTAAAGAAGGACAGAAAACACCTTCTTGAACATATTACAGAAAAAATAACATCAGCACAGTCCTCTTAGTCTTACTTTTCTCAGCTTTTTTTTCCCGTGGAATATAGAGAATTTTTGAAATGTGTCTATGCATTACTATAAGCTTCCTTCAAAAACAGAACTTGCTTAGTGCCATTAAGTAGAAAAACATTTTCTTAAGCAGTGATAGAAACCTAGTTCTTTCTTTTATGTTGCAGCATTTCACTTTTGTGGAATTTCCTTTGTGACGAGATATAGCATATTTGTATGTATTGATATTTGAATGTTCATTTAATTTAACTTAAAAACTATTTTTCACATGTGTATTAAAGGAAAAAAAAGTATAAAATATTGTCATTGAATGTCTCCAGCTATTTTAGTCTTTTTAAAAAACGGATGACAAAATCTGAAATTAACTCAATCATAGTCCATATGTTAAAAATTATGTGCTTGCCACGACTATTAAGACCTGGAATGAAGGAAGGAGGAAGCAGCAGAAGAGATAACCTGTCATGAACTGACCATAACCCCATTCTCAGTCTCGCTGTGCTGCTGGTGGGGAGGAAGAAGGAGGGGTGGGAGTAATGGGTTTTTTAAGATTTGTTTCACTTCTTGTTATCCTGTTCTGATTTTGATTCACTTAATTTTCCCAATTCAAGTCTGTTTTTTCCGTGTTGGTGTTCAGTGAGTGATCTCTCACATGAACTCATTAACTTTTGCTATATTTTCTCTCCGTGTTCAGCTGCAGAGCGGAGGGATGGAAAAGCTTTGGTGGGTGCCTGGCTTCCAGCCAGGATCAACCCACTACATAAACCCTTGATAAATTTTATTTTTCCTTGTCTATTGCTTTAATCCTTAGCATGCATCAAAGATATACAAGGTATAGATGGAACTTTGAACAACTCAGTTTACATTTCACACAGTGGGATGTTTCAAAGAAATGATTCTGGGTTTCTGCTCTGTTTTTTCACTTACTCTTTAATTACATATATTTAAGTCTTTATAGATTTTTGTTCACACCTGCTTCACTTTTAAAACACTATCTGGTGGAGTTTAAATTTCTTCAATCATTCATACCTCCAAAGATTGCCCATGTATTGTTTCTTCAAATAATTTTGACCTTTTTCTAAAGCAGCCTAAAGCTCCCAGTTTTAATACAAGACCAACTAAAATATGTTGATTTCACCTGAACTGCACTTTTGTATTTCCTTTTCTGCTGAAAGAGAAATTCATATGACAACTGAAGTGAATATCCAAGAACAAAATGCTTGACAGAAAGGGCTCCATTACCTGATGGATTTATGCAAACTAAGGACTGAAAAACTGCAGCGCACCCTGGGCCCAGTATCAGGTAACATCTTTTCTTTCTACTGCTTCTGTTCCAGTGCTTCAAAACATCCCCTGTTTCTTGAGAACAGATATCTTTTTTTGCTTCCTCCATCATTAATCACAAAGCAGGAGAGTCCTTTTCTAAAGTAGCACAACTAAGAAAATGAAATAAAACATTGCCAAAGAGCTAAGTCTTCCATATTCTGAATTGCCACAAAGCTACAGACTGAACAGATCCAGATTTTGCAAAGTTGTCTCTAGACAGAAGAGGACAAGATTGCTGCCGCTGTGAAGAGGATTGTACAATATTAGAGAAGACCTGTGCTGAGAAAGCAGAAACCTGAGAAAAACCCTATTTTGGAAAAGAAGTCTGTGATTCATTGAATTTCTGCCTCTCAGCGCAAGCCACTATTTCAAATCATAAATCATATCTACTTTTAAAAGTGTATTGGAAGTGTCTGCTATTTCTGTGCAATTCATTGGTGGGCATTTTTTAGATTCTACTGAAAGAGACTTCCTTTCTTAAAGGCTTAAGTTTTTCCTTTTTGTTTCTGCGACATCTGTAGCACCTTTTCTCTGGTGAGGATTACAAAGAAGGATGTATATATGTAGGAGACTGTACATGCAATTTAAGAAACAAATTTTGCCATAAAAACCAGCCGTCCGTTCTTTCTAAATCCACTAGGGTTATGAAGGACTTTTTTTCCTCCCCCAGAACATAAGGGGTCAAAGAATATGTTTTAGAGTTGTACATGACAAGCAATGTATCATCCTGATATGTCACTATGAATATTTTTCCACTTAGAATTAAAGGAATCAGACTTTAGAGGAATGACAAGGTAACCACAACAAAAATAGATTCATCACACTAAAAGAAGACAGAATTATGACAAGAGTTGTATCGATATTGTGAATCTGTTTATAACAAGAACACAATTCTAAACAGGGTCTGGAAGAAAAATGAGCTTCGAATAAGGATATTCTCAGAAAATATATTAGACAATGCAGAGAATCAAAGGGGACAGGAATAAAACCTGAAAATTGAGCAGAACAGAAAGATATTTTAGTGCAATGAAATTAAATCTACACTTTTATATAGCTGACTAAAATGTTTGGTTCAAAAAGGTCTTGCATTGCTACTTCCTGAAGCAATACTTTTAACTATTTGAGACTGGCATTTTTATAAAGGGTAAATTAGCTTGTCTGGATACATGAGAACTGATCCAAGTTTTCACAGGACACACCAGGAGCTAAAAATAAAAACAGGAAAAAGCCCTCTGAACTTTCTGAAGAAATACAGCAATTTTTTTTTATCTTTAATCTTTGCTACATTCAGATTTTTCTGACTTCTGCTACTGTAAGAAAAAGCCACAGGGAAATAAATTTTAAAGACATATGCCACGGTTTTGTTTAAATATTGTCATTAAAATTCTACATACTTGTGTTTTTTCTTGAACTAATTTTATAGGTAATTTAGAGCTCTCCATATTGTAGCTACAGGATGCTCTGTAAAGTTGAACAGGTCTTTAAATACAAACAGATATTACTTTAAGCACAGATGAGTACATTCAGAAACTCTTTAAGTAAATCAACATTCAATTTTATTAGAAGTCTTTAATTTTCAACCTAACATATTATGTCCATGTTTGGAAATTAAATTCCTGTCAGATACCTGGTGTAATTCAACTGGTCACTAATCCAAAACCTTTGCCTTAATGAAAATTCAGTTGAGTTACAACTCAAGGCTTCTGTGATTAAAACAGGTAGTTTCCAGAGTATTTCAAGTTTTACAGTGAGAAGAAGAAAATGATATAACAGCATAAACAGAAAAATATTTTGTGCTTCAGTTTCCGTCTAATTAGTTTTAACAGAGGCTTTCAAAGAATGGGTCTATCATTTCTTAAAATGAAACTCTACTATTTCAGGTTGAAGAAGTTTCTTCTTTCATTTTACCTCTTTTTTTCAATGCACCATCGCGATGCACATAAATTTACTTTTAGTAATATTTTTCTGTTAATAGTAGTAATTTTAAAATAAGAATCTTCAAACTTTAGTCAATAGGAGGAATAATTAGCAAAACCCCCTTCTTAAATATTGCGAAAAATATGGGTTTAATAGTCTTTCAGAACTCAATATAAATATATTGTAATGTCAGAAAATATATTTTAATAGTTAATTGAATGATATAAATTTGTCTGATAATGAAACTTAAAAAAAAAAGAGGTTGCAGCATTTAAAAATCTCCTCAGCTTTATTGTGAGTTTTACTATGAATATGTGTTATTGGCTTGAACTTGTGCCCAAATAACATCAACAATATATCTGTACTAGTAAATAAAAAGAACTAAGAAACATAACTCTACAAGAATATACTAAGAGCATTCTCAGCACACAACGCAATTAACAAACAAATAGTCAATTACTCATTTTTACACAACATACGGAGACACAAATTGCAACCTATGCGTCATGTGGTGGTTTTGTGCTTTTGTTTTGATATTAAAAATTTTATTTTTTTTGTAAAAGTAATAGTTTGGGTTTTTCAATTTGAAAGAAAGCAAGCACTTCTAACTAATTGAGTATAAAATGAAAAAGTTACCCGGGACATATAACATGCATCTCCAGGCTGTTTTATTTGAAGAAAATGGGAATGAGATCTTCTTAAAGGTTAGTCTCTTTCTCTCAGGCAGGTTAGATTTTAAGCACCCATCTATTTCTCATTTCTACTCTACCCTGTCTACACTAGCCAAAGGCTAAGACTCCATCTGGCTTTCAGTTTCTAAGATGAGCCTGATCTTTTCTTTGCCTTTAAACTAGTCTTCACTTTTTACAGCTGAAGAATCTTTCATCAACTGACTGTGAAGATGTTTAATAATTAGATATTTATTATTAAGAATTTATTATTAAGATGACCACATTGTACTGGCTTGAAATCTCCAGAAATGGTTTGAGATTATGGCTGTTTGAAAGATGGAACTAACTTATAAACTGAGATGTTTCACCTTAATTATTTGGGCTGCAAATTATCTCCAGAAATGGAATTGAAGTTCAGAAATCTACAAAGGAGCCTTTATGGATGCTGAAAAAGCTTCAGCAGAGAATTTCTTCAGCTCTCTGCAGCATTTTTGTGGGATTTCTGTCTTTCCCATGCAAGTAACTCAAAACAATGTTACAGTTTTGTAAACTTCTTGCAGCTGCAGGTTGTTTTGCAGAATTGTTGTGGTTCTAACTAGAAAAATATTCAGAGATGGGTGTCTTAGAACTTGACCAATCCCCTTAAGGGGTGGATGGCAAAAAAACAATTACCTTATGCCATTTAATACACTTTTGTGAACTAACATATAAAAGCCTTCCGAGAGCTCATTAAAGCACTTCCATTTGTCCCTGAGCCTGGACTTCATGTTGTTTCTCTACTCACCTGTGGGGAAAACAGCGACAAGCCTTCACTGATTTTTCTCTAGATTTTTTTTCCTGATTGCATTGCTACCTATTTCCCTTAAAAGTGGCTGGAGATCTTTTTGGACCTCTTGTCTGTTCATTGTCCATTAGCCTTCTTAGTGCTACATCCTACAGACTCTTTTTTAATGTGACTTTTGGCACATCCAGAATTAAGAAAATCATAATCTCAACCTTCTCTACCTAAAATATCTTTAAATAAATATGCTGATGTTCTGTCACATGCTATTTTACATAGACATAAACCTTCCCCCACAATCAATCCGTCACCTCAGTAACATAAAAGACAGTCTAAATCCTAACCTATATCGAAATTTCTCGCTTTTGTATTGGACCAACATCTTAAAATTTCATCTGAATTTGAATTACCTCTTCCTTCCCTCCTTCCTTCCTGCCTGACTGCCTTCCTTCCTGCCTTCCTGGCTTCCTGTGTCTTGCTATTCTTTCAAAAATATTTGGAATCTGCTATGCTTCATCACCGTGCAGGATACTTTGTGTTAGTCATAAAATGCTGACTTCTAGTTCTGTAAATTCTTCTTCTGCCATAAAGTGTGCCTATTGACAGGTACAACTGAATAGTTGATCACAAGTGTCCTTCTTTTATGTACCTAATAGTTTCCACAGCACATATCATACCACTGATTCTAATACTGTCAACTTCATGATGTCATAGTGGGAGATTTCTAGTGGGGCTCTACTGCTGAAAACTTGCTTAGCACTTATATAAATCATTAAATATACATGTCATTAGGAAAATATAAAATATAGCAATTTATCAAGAATATAAGTATGGAATTTAAAAGAATAAATGTAAATTAAGTTACACATATTATACACGTGTACATATATGCACACACACACAAAAGACCACACACATACCCTATTAAATCAAATGTCTTTATAAACTATGCGTTTCAGAACCTTAACAAGATTAATACAACCCAGAATCCACCTATGAATTTGGTCATACATAACAAAGTAATTGGTCAATATGTCTGGCTGCCTTTGATTTCTGCAACTGACTATCCAGTAGCCAGTTATAACTAGACTGATTAAAGTAGCCTTTTCACTGCACAGGCCAAAGCATAAATACCTATTTTTCTATATTTGACAAATAATTTAGCCATTCATCCCCCAGTCCCCTCAAAACAACACTGATTAAAACAACATCCAGAGATAATAGTTCATGCCTTTGTGATTCCACATATTTATTGTCGTACTTAGCAATTTCTGTAAGTTACAATTTCTTATGATGAAATATTTCTCCTATCAGTGTTTCCAGAACATTAGATCAATTAATGTTCAGCTTTGATTGGTAGTGCTCATGTAACATTTAGATCCTTTACTTAAATGATAGATTATTTTAGCTGCTTATGGTGAATCACTTGGTCTTTTCCTTTCTCCTATTCAGACAAATACCTAATCCAGAAATGTTTCTGCTGCTTGTTACAGAGTTTCATGAAGATGTTCAGGATGTAATTTATCCTGGCCTGGTACTATGTCAGTTTTAATAGGTCTAATTTCCTAACTCCCTGCTTCATTGTGACCATAAAGCCTTTTAGCATTTCACTTGCTTCACTGGGAAAATTTATCCCAGGCTGTGGAATATGACCTTCAAATTCTTTCATGCCTACGCTGACAAAGGATTCATTCAGCCTCTTGGCAATATGAACCTCATTTGTCATTAACATCTCATTCTTGTCCTTCAATAGTTCATCTGACTCCTTGTCTACCTTCCAGCCAGTATTGTAATTGTAACATTTTAATCCATTTATTATTTCAGTCTTCATCATTGTTAGCACTAAGAACCCTAGCTGCTGCTCTCAGCCATCTTTTTTTCTTCAGACTTGTCTCAAAGGAATTTTTCTTTCAAAATTTTGAGAATACCTATTTTCTTGCACTGCTTTTTTCATATCTAATAAAATACCTTACTTATGTAATGTGTTTGCTTCATACAGCACCACTCTTTATGATCTCTGCCTCTTTTCTATTTCCCTTTCTTTCTTCTTTCTTCCAATTCATTCATTTTATACAAGACTGTATGGATTTCCAAATGAACAGAATAAAGTGTCAGATAATATTCTGGATTCCATTTTGTCATCTTAGTCATGTCTGTTTCTGGATTGACTGATACAGCAGAGGGTCATGCAGAGGGGTCTGGATTCACTGGAGAAATGGGCTGAAAAGAATCTCATGAAGGTCAACAAGGGGAATTGCAAAGTTCTGAACGTGGGGAGGAAAAACCTAAGGTGCCAATATATGCTGGGCACTAGCCAGCTAGGAAGGAACTTGGCAAAAGAAGACCTGGCGGTACTGGTGTACACCTGGCCTTCATTATAAGAAGTATTGCCAGCAGGTTGACAGAGGTAATCCTCCTCTACTCAGACACAGCTGGAGTGGTGTGTCGAGTTCTGGGCCTCCCTTGTACAACAGAGGCATGGACACACTGGAGAGAGTCCAATGAAGAGCCACAAAGGTGAAGAAAAAAAAAAAAAAAAGCTGTTTATCACAGAAAAGAGAAGACTCAGGGGGATCTTATCAATGTATATAAATACCTGAGAGTACGTAGAGCATGAACAGAGCCTGGATCTTTTCAGTGACAGTACCAGAGCCAACGGGCGCAAACTGAAACAGAGGTCGCCCTGTCTGGATGTCACAATTTTTTACTGTGAGGGTGACTGAGCACTGGCACAGGTTGCAAAGGGAGGGTGTGGAGTTTGCATCCTTGGAGACATTCAAAAGCCATCTGTATACAGACCTTTCCAACCAGCTCTAGGTATCCCTCCTTGAGCAGGGGAGCTGGACCAAATGACCTCCAGAGGTCTCTTCTAAGGTCAACCATTTCGGGATTCCGTGAGGACTCCCTAAACTTGGTCATTGTTCTGCACTGTCTTGTAACACATATATGTATACAAATATTTTGGAAAACCAATCATAGTCTCTTTTTGTAAAGTGAATTCAAACATTTTTCTTACATTTTTATAGTCTCAAAGAAAAAGTATAAGTCTTTTTTCCTAATGTTTCTACTCAAATTTTCAGTTTTGAAATTATTTAATATATAAGTGGCAACCTGTGAAGCAAAATTATATCAAATGCAACCTGCTTTTTCTTGGGTTTTATGATTCAGTTTGCCAGTTTAAAACCATATAAAATCTTTAATATTAATCCAGGAATAATTTCTATTTCTCTAAAAAAATTTGAAATAATTTCCCAAATCTGTTTTCCTCACTATTTCTGTTTTTACATATAATCACTTATCAGCTGTACCATTCCATTTTCTATTATTTTGGCCATTCAGTGAGGTGTTGCTGAATGGCTATAATGGGCTGATTTTGAACTGCCGCAATCTGCCATCCTTGATTACTTGTCCAACAAAGATAAACTGATAGAATTGTTGCAATTATACTTTTACAGAGGCTTTCAGTCTCAGGAAGGGAGTGATTTCTGTTAGCAGCAATTTTTGGTAACAACATAGACCCACTAAAGTGTATATTAAAAAAATATTTACTTAGGAGAATTGGCATGATTTGTGCTTTCCTTGGAGGCTGAGGAATACAAGCACAGGTAAATCAAACCTAATACAGTCTCACTACGCAACAAATATATTAAAGAAAATATAAAGTATATTTACATAGTATTTTGAGGAGATCAAGTTATTTCCATATATCCCATACACTGCATTTTAGACATGAGAGTTGTATTATTACTGAAAATTAATTACAGTAATTGAAGTATTAGCTGGAATCAGTGTAGAGAATAGAGTATCTTGTCTCGTCCCATGGAGTACTGTGTAAAATGCTCCCACTTCACCCCTCTGATTTTGACAAAAAATTCTATGCTTACTAAATCAATCATATATGCAAAGCATCAAAACATTATTTTTATTATTTATTTAGAAAAGATATTAAAAAGACATTTGCAAAGTTTAAAAATTAATTATATCTAAAAATAGGTAGATGGCAAAAGCTTTCCCTTTGGAGTATACAGAAATACAGTTAGGTGAATACATTGTACTGGCTAAAAGATCACTCTTTAAGAGAGTGGACAGGTGTGATACATTTTCATTAGCAAATTGTTGCGGAAATGGTGCGGAATCTTTTGAATGTTTAAGAGACTACAGTGAGAGCCACTTAGAACTAACTTTTGTATCATATAGGAACTTGTCTTAAACTATGCTAGTCTGCCAATACACCATTCCCAAACAGATTATTTTTGAGTCACTTCTGACCACAAGATAGATCAGCAGTAAAACACGGGAACTAAAAGTATATAATTTGCATGAGAGAGAAAGAAAGGACATCCATCTCTTAAGGAACTGCTTTAAAAAATATTTAAGCAGGTTGAATATTATTTAAGCAACTTTTTACAAAATGTTAAAAAGTGCAGAGCTTACAAACTCATTCCAAAGTACTTGATATTTGCAGCAGCTTTCAGCAAGGCAGGAAAAGAAAACTAAAATACAGATGAAGAAAACTTCACTTATTCTGAAGTAGGACATGTACAGGATGCTTTTAAGTACATAGTGAAAAGAAAGATAAAACCAAAGCATTTATGACTAAACTACTTTTTGATAAACAGAGGGTGAGTAAGCGTGTTTGAACTTGCAAAAGCCAGCTCATTTGTTTTAAACACAAGAGACTACTCATTTGCTTTCACAGCTTGTGAAATATGGACTGTGTTCTGACACTGGGAATATTACTTCAAATTCAGAACAGAAACAGTAAACAGTTTTGAGGCAAGGCAGTATGCAGAGATTCAAGTTACAATCATCCAATCAACAAAAAGCACATGTAACTGTACTGTGAAGGAAATGATGCAACCCAAGACAATGTCATGCCCAGAAGGAAAGGTAGTGAGAACTGCAGTACCTTGTGGGATTTTTTTCAAGAATTTGCAAGTGCCATGTCGCAAGTGTTTTAGGTCACTTAAAGAATCACCAGGAAGATATCAGCAAAAGCAGAAGTTTTGGGAGCAGACAGTGTTTCTGATAAACTCAAGGGGGCTTGCCAGTAATCAAGGCTGAGGGCTAGAGAGCATTCCTGAGATGGTGCGACGGCCCAGGGGTGGTGATGGTTTTGCACTACCAAGTGTCATGAGAGTGTAGCAAACAGAATAAAGAAGATCTAAGATCATTGGTTCAGAGGAGTAATTCACAGCAACCACACCCAGCATTTTTGCATAAGATTAATAAACTAGCAGCCTGAAATAAAATGTAGTATTTGTATGGGCACAGATGCATAAATTAATGTGATGGTAGAAAAAATGGTGCCAGAACAATACTAGCAATTAATGGGACACAGAGAAAATGAAGATTTCACTAGAGGACCATATTAATGGATATGTAAATCCTTCATTAAGAAAAAATGGTTTAGAGAATCAAGCTATCGGGCAGAATGAGGAAGATATTAACGATTTCAACACAGTGTGAGGTCGAAAGGAAACAACAATTTCAGTCTTTTATATTTATTAAATTTCTTCTACCTTTAGACAAACATTAAATGTTGGATGAAATCGGCTTCCTACTCTAGGTAGCACAGAACAAGAAGACAATATTCATTTAAAGAGGGAAATATTGAGACATTCAGTAGTATACAGACTCAAGGGAAGACATTCTAAGAAATATGCCTGCACATAGGATAATTATAAAAAGCCCTACATTTTGGATTATATAAATGGCACTCAGATTTGTGCAGTTTTTTGATGGGAAAACTGTCATGGTTTTGTGGCAAAAACAAAAGAGAAAATTAGGAGGTTTTTTACAAAGCGGTTTGAGAAAAAAACCCCAGCCATCTGCACTAGAGATAAACAACAGTGTGAAATGCTACAGAAGGACTAAAAGTGGCTGCGGAGAGGAGTTAACACAGTGAAGTGAGCAAGTTAGTCAAGACTAAGATGATTATTTGCCTGCTTTCTGGAAAACAGAAAGTAGTTTCTTCTGTGTGGAGAATCAGAGTGACTAGGAAATAGTCACTAGGAAATAGGAAAACTATTCTACAGAGCTGCTAAACAGAGAAGAGCTTAAATTTTTGATATGCATTTGCAAAAATTAAAATCAATGAGGAATTTTTCGTTTTAATTCTTACATTTAAGTTCTATTTTTTTTTTTTTTTGGGGGGGGGGGCAGGTAAAATATATATGATCTGAATCTGACTCCAAAAGACTAGTGTTATAAGAAGAGGATTAGCAAACAAGAAAAGTGTACTTTTTTCAGCACAATCCATGATTTATCCACAAGAGAGGTCTGGATAGTGTTGTGTTATATTACTGTATTATTGATTACTGTATTAGGATTATATTAATGATAATGTATTAAAATGCATTATGTATATCACTGCAGAGTAGTGAACCCATTGACAGGATAATGTCATTAAGGAAGAAACAGGAAGAGGCCTTTGTCACACCAAGGACAAAAATGGTTCAGTGATAGCTATCTACATACCCGCATTAGTTTGATGTAAAAGGATTTTGTATTAGCTTTATTTTAGATTAAATGCATATTTGGTTTTTTTTGGATGGCGCTTTTTTTTTTCTCAGGGAATAAATATTCAGTCATTGTTAGAATAACTTAGGTTCCTTCAGTGTATTTTCATTAATAATAATGTCAAAAGAACTGTTGCAATCATCACATCTGACATTCTGTTAAACACAGGACAGTTTTAAGTAGATTTGGACACAATATTTCACACAAAGGTCTGAAGAACAGTTTTCTCTGATGAAAACACAGAAAACAGATATTGGATAATTCTGCACAAATGATTAGCCATTTTATTTTGCTTGCAGTGCTCACTTGGCCTTCTAATACCGTTGTCTTTTTTTTTCAGAATTCTTGCGTTGTCTGTCTTTGTCTGATCAATCTTTTGTTTAACTCCTCCCTGAAATTATATGCTATCTAGAAAGCAGGTTTCTGACAATCACAGTAAAAGTGCTGTCTGCTTTAAAATAAATGCAAAGGCTTTTCCCACAACATTCAATCTATACAAATTAAAATATTTTGCACAGTTCACTATCTGAACTTGTTAAACTTCTGGAAAAGGAGTATATCCAAACCACTCCTGTTTACAACTGTATCACCTTTTCGAAGTTAAGGGTTTTTCTAGTTTCTACAGCAATTACTCAGACCCTATGTTATTCCCTTCAACTGTTTTTATCCCTCCACATGAGCCAAATATATTTGTCTGCCTTGCTGTTATACCAAGACTATGTACTGCAGCTTTGTCTTTAATGTGTAATTTCTTTTGCAGTCAAGTAGAATAATTAGTTCCTTTTCTTCAGCACTTGAAGCTTTTCTCATCTTCATTGCTTTAAAATGGAGTTCTTTCTAGCTGAAAATGCCTTCTTGGCTGATGGGTTTTTGGTCCTTGGTTTTTCCACATCTCTGCAGGAACTCATCAAGATGTCTCACCTCACTGAATTCAAGGGATTTTTTTTCCTGTCAATGCTATTCCAGAGATCTTAAAAATTAATACATTCTAACCGCATATCAGTCAAAACTTTAACTTGGAATATTCATAGAATGGTTTCAGCTGGGACTTTCAAGAGTATAAGCTTTGCTTTAGCACTGTTGCTACTGATTCCTATCATTCCTTCTTTATTCTCAAGAGTTACATTATGATTCTTGCACTTTGAACAGAATGTCACTTGTACATATCATCTTATTTAAATGCTACACTTATCATTGGGACAAAATACTGCAGAATTTAATTAGAAGTGAAGAAGGTGATTTTACATTCAGGAAGAGTTGTTTTTGAAAATCTTTATTACACTGGCATTAATTTTCTTACAATAACTGTAACTGGAATAAAAAGTCCTGCTCAAAGTACAGATTTGATGAATCTTGTCTGAATTCGATCTTAAGCTGCATTTTTTTCAGGAAARGAAGAGGATGTTTCAGCTTTACTGTAACAGAGTTAAATTTAGACTCTGCAAATATCTGAATTTAAAGGTTATGAGATTATTGTCATATACTGTATGCAGATGAAAATTCTGATCATGACAAATTCTAATCAATGAAGAAAATGTTAGTACTACCTTAGCGATGTCTTTTGCACAATATTGTGAAATTGGAAAAAGGTATAATGCAAGTGTGGAATTGGTTAAATTCTACATAACTTGAGTATGTTTCAAACATGAAAGAAAAATTTTAATCTAAGCTATGTCTAACCAGATCTATTTTCTCCTCATGCCTACAATGTTAACATTATGCAACCACCAGAGGAAGCCAAAGATGAAAAAAGAGTATAAAAGTCAAATTTGATATAGTGAGAAAAAAATTACATGCAAATTAAAGACAAACATTTCTATTTGCAAATTCAGAAACAGATTCTTTTTTCTCAGGAGAGAACAAACCTACAAACAACAAGGAAGTACCCAACAAAGCAAACCTCAGAATGAACTAGACTCCACTGAAGTTAAGAATATGACCTCCAAATTACCACTTACTAGTTCAACCATTAAAATAAATGTTATGCAAAATCTCATTAAACTAAAACTTCACAACATACTTCTGAAGTTAAAGAACATAATTTTCAAATCAGTGTGAGTTGTGAATGGCATTTTCAAACATTTCAAAATAAATTATATTCGGAGTAAATATATTAAATATTTAGAATATTATAAATTCTGAAATTTTATTGTCAATTTATCAACAAAGAGATGGAATGCGGTAAACCATGGGGAATATTAATTAAAAGTAATCTCCTAATTGCATGCTAAAATGTGTAAGACAGACGCTACTTTCCCGAAGGCAGAAAGAGAATTGTATTTACAATTCAGTTATGGACAGGTGCCCAGATTTTAGCTTATCTATCATTTGCTACATGCTGAGTTTGCTGCATACAAGCTGCCATTACTAATAGTCTGGGACAGAGCCATGAAATTTCAAGTACTGTATATTCCAGGTCAGAGCACAATCTAGTTAGTGTCATCTGAGATTCATCCACCATTCCTCTGCTTAATAAAGCCTGCTGGTGCCCAACTGAACTGCAACATTGGTTTACTTCTATATGATTTTTGCATATGCAATTTTTTTTTTCCTATGCTTCAGATGCACAGCTCTGCTTCTTGTGGAAAATCCTTTAGTTTCGAGTATGTTCGCAATTTCATTTTCAATATCATTCTTTACACATACTATCCAGGTAACACAGACCATGCAGTGGGCAATTCCACAGATAGCAGAAACAGGAACTTTCATTTTAAGTAAAACATCATGCTCAGGAAAAAAAATCTGCTCTACATTCAGCATCAAATATTTTGAAATAAGTTAGAATACATCTAGTTTTTGCCTTTTTATCTGTATGGCATAGAACTGAAGGAACATTGCAATTGACCACTACAAGGAAGATTAGATACTACAAATACCATMTTTTACGAAGCACACTGAAATTTCCATTTGAACTTAAAGGTCAGTGAATTGTTGGCTTGTTTAGAAAGTGCAGATGTGGTATTATGCTAGGGACAATTTCATCAAAAAGAGATGGAATCTAGATACTTTCATCTGCAAAACCAATTTTGATTTTTTGGTTTTAGTGGAAGAGCATTTCGAAAGCCATACCACTATACTGGAGAACTGAGGTTATTATTTTTATAGATTTTTCTCTAGGTTCTTAACAACGGTTAGCCATTTTCAATATTCACCTTTTGCATATTAAAATAATTAATTGGTATTTCTAATAACATTAATAATATTCTTGAAAATGTGCAGTGTGTAGGTAGTATGGAATAATTGCAACAAATATCCAAATATTCTGCTGACATACTTATACTGACAATAAAAATTACATTTCTAAGCATGGATGACTTGGTCTGGATGACTCTGAACACTTGGACACCTGCACCACGCAGACCACCACAATATGAAATTGCTGACAAAGTGAAGAAATTTTTTTTAGGTTGTTCTAGACCTTTTTGTGCTCTTAGCTGAATGACATTTCCAGTGTTAGCTTGACCCCACGCCTTGGTGTCACCCACTTTTACAGAATGTTCCAAGATTATAGCATTTTGAATTTTTTTAGTGTTTAGAAACCTAACATGTAAAAATATTGTCAATGCATAACTTTCATATAATATGTATCATAATAAAAGTAAAATGCCAAAAAATAGAAGTTCTATGTTATCATTTTTATAGGTCCTATCAAAAAGATATGCTGATAAAAATTAGCAAATGATATAGAAACCCCTGGAAGAAGAATAAGCAGAGCTGATCTCCTTCACAATGTTCAGCCCTGTGTTCTATGCGATAATTCAATATTATTATTTTTATTCTGCATTGAAACATTGCTTCACACCTTCACTCCAAGAACTTTTCAGTGAGTTGCAGAAAGCAGAGTACATTTTCAAATCACCCAATGGTTTCCACATTTGAAAAGAAAACAGTTTATTTTTTTGCTTGCTACTCTGGAGCATTATACATCGAATTTCAACAAACTAAATTGAACTAAATCCCTTTCTCCTCTTAAGTTCATGTGTAGCAAAAGCTTGTCTCTTCACTACAAAGCTGGCTGGGATTTACATGTTCCTCTAAAACATTTTATTAGAGTCATTAAAATAATAAGCCCTGCAGTCTGGTCATAACCTCCTTCTGGACTTCAAAACTTATAGTTATTAAGGTGTCATAACTTACTGAACATGCTCAGGGAGCCTTAGATCCACTCCTGGAAGATGCCAAGAGAAACTAAATCAGCAGCTGCTACTTTTTCATCTTCGTGCTTGGCTGCTGTCAAAACAATCTCCACATAAAATGGGATTTTCCAGCCAGGTGGCCACCAGGAACAGTTGGTCTCACAGGCCCTCAAAGGCAGAACTTGAAGCATTCAATTAAGACAGTTTTCATTATGTTTTATAGCACTTTTTGGACTGGTTTATAACCCTGTTATCAGTGAAGTTTCTTTAAATTGCATTGTTTGCTTACCCTAAAGTTGAAACTGCTGAAAAGTAACTGTTTTATGGGAACACTTACTCCTATTCTTTTTTTCCTTCGTAAGAATTGGGCAGCAGGTAATGTCATGTCATGTATTTGTCAACTCTGTTGGGATTGACAGGCAAGTAAAAATCCAAAATACCTAGCAACTCTTTTGTGAAGACAAGTCAAGGCTTCTTTGGGAAAAAGACATTTGAAGAGAAGATGTTTGTTAGTTCAAGAAACATTTCATATCAATGGAAAAAAATGATTAGTCCCATTTGTTTTGCACAAGAGGTCTAACAGGAGTAGCATAACTCTGATTGCTTAGTTACAGGAATATTACATAAATGAACAGACATTTCAAAAGTACTTCAAATCAGGATGAAAAAGACAGCATTTATTTTTTCGAAAACCTGCTAAAGTTGATTTGCTTAGAAAAAATAACTTAAGAATTTTTTTTAATGTATTCATGTAGATGAGAAAGGTAGTAGAAAGGAGCATAGTTTCATTAAGCTGCATTGAAACCTATATGATAATTAGTGATCAATTTACCACTAGAGGTTAAGTGCTAATGCAGGTTTCTAAAACCTATAGCTGTATCTAAAAAAAAATTTCTCTTTCTTTGCCGCAACAGTAACTAATGTCAGCTGAGTTGGTTTTTTTTTCAAATCTGGATCCTTGAATACAAATGCATTTAACTCTTCATCTTTATAATCATATGATATCCAAAGAGTTGTGAAAGTCTACACGCAAAGCTTTTAACAATATTCATGTGAAAAACTGATTTAAAAGATTCATGAATTACCTTCCTCCTCTATAAAAATCTTAAATCTTTGAGTTTGAGAGTCTGAGCTTTCATCAAGGTATTACATGGTATTACATGGTACTAGAGAAGTGTTCCATATACCAATGAACCAGAACCCATAAAATCACTGAAAGTTTCCTCAGGTTTTCATCCTACATTGACCAATGAAAGTTGGTCCCTCTGTACTGTACTGTACTGTACTATCAAGCAAAACAATGTCAAATTTTGAATGTCCATTTCCTGAACATAGTCTTGCAATTAAATAAAAAAAAAAAGAAAAGAAATTTTACTTGATTACTACTTTATTWAAATGGCTTCTGATATGTACTAAAACAAATGTTCAGCTTGTTAGCGTTAAAAYATGAATTTTAAAATTGATTGACAAATTAAACATATCAACGCTTTAAAGATTATTTGCCCAGCTAAATGTAGATAGATATTATTTTCTGTAATAATATCTGTAGACAGATATTATTTTCTTTCCAATGGAAAAATTGAGTAACTTTTAGTGCACTTGAATAACTTTTAGTTTTCAAACTTGTTCATATTCACTTTTAATATGCCCACCTCTTCCTTTCCTATTCTCTACTCCCAGTTCGCCAGTTACACAGAGGTTGTTTTAAATTTATATTAAGGGAAAAAGTTAAAATATCTCTAATTTCCTTATATATAACAAGAAATATAGTTAATTCTTCCTCCCTGCTCCAGGTAATTTTTTAGATTTGCTACCTCAAATTTCCTCAACCTATATTGCTTAAACTATAAATTAAGAAAGCTGAAGAAATCCAGGTACTGCATGTACAGCCATAACTCAATTTCTGTTCATCTTTCTCTTGGAAACTACTTACATAAGTGCATGAAGCAATACCCATGGAATACTCATGCTGTTTCCTGCCGGTTTGATCAAATATTTGTTTCATATGAAAGAAATGTAATTAAATAAATCAGGTCACCAGAAATGAGACCCTACAGCTTATCAGTACAAGTATCTCAATAAGTTTCAGCTGTTTGTGAATACAATGAGGAATTCTTTAATACTTCATACAAAAATCTTGTTTATAATAACTACCTACATCTTCTGTAGTGTTTAAAAGAAATTTTTGATTGGCATTTGGAACTCTTCCCCTAATACCAGAACTGAACAAGGAAATAAGTGAGCCTTGGTGACTAATTTATCAATCCATATGCCATCGTAGTCATTTACTCAAACTATGGTGAAGCAAGCTCTTGTACCACAAACAACATTATTTGTATTAGACAAAAGCATCACTGACAAAAGATTAATGATATTTTGTCTTTTTTCTTTCCCAGACAGTTAAATAATTTTGTCCTGTTTCATTACTTAAAAATATTGTCTACTACAGAGCATTTTAAAACACATTGTGTGTAACTTTCTATGATATTCACTTCAGAAACAATATTATTTATTACAAAAAATTCAGTGGGGTAAAAAAAAAAGGCAGATTCTTATGTATTTCTCTCCATTTTTATTTTAGTTTAACTTGCTAAGGAATGATTTACAAATGACTTTTGTGAAGGCCTCCTGAAAAAAGGACAGCTTCATAGCTTGTACAGATGATTTTCGTGTGACCGTACTCCCAACTGTATAATTGAGAGAACAAATTAAAAAAAACCCTTGTTCTATCACATGGGATTTTGCACATATACTTAGGATTACAAGGATCTTCAATAAAAGAAATAAATAATAAAAATGCCTATCGTAATTAGGAATAGATTTTTATAAAAGCCTGTTGACTTTGTCATTGCTATATGTGTTTTGTGGTGCATATTACAGAGGTTGATAGGTGTGGGTAAAATGTTCTGTAGCTTGATTGCTCAGAGCAGACAGTGTGCTGGAACAAACTACAACTGTGCCCGTGCATCAAAATTCACTACTGAGAGGGAAATGGGATATGCAGCTTATGGATTTACAGGGACAGTACTTGATTACAAAGAGAGCTACCTGCTGCCTTGACCTGACTGAACAGACAAGACAAGAGAATTAGATACAAAAGACACAGTTTGAAATAGCATGGAGGTGAATACAATAAATTTTAGGCAAAACTGTAAGTGTTTGAATTAAACAACATTAAAAAACGCCAGACCTCTTCCTAGTCACATACATGCCTGAGATGTAAAGCTTTCCCATTTTAAGCTCCTGAGGCACCTTACGAATCAAATGTAGAAGGTGCTTGAAAAAAGCCAACATGAATTTACCAAAGGCAAATCATGCCAGACTAATCTTATTGCATTCTGCAACAAAATAGCATCTTATGTCTATCAGGTGAACTGATAGATACAAAGATCCTGTTMTTATATAAATGGGTTAGTCAATTAAAACAGGGAATGGGAAAAAATGTTTCCCATTGTGTAGTTCAGAGGATGTTTCAATAGGTTTTGAAACTTTAAAACGATGCAACAACCATATGAGTGATGCCTAATTACAACCATTAAAAAAGAGTAACAGCCTACATCTGAGATCTTTGGTTTTGGAAAGAATCATGTTAATATATACGGGACTGCTGTTTCTATGTATGGAGCGTATGTTACAGAAATACTGTAATAAAAAATATATTGTATCATTTAAAAATAAGATTTGTTCCTGACCTGACAAAACAACTTATACAACTCAGAACCTGAAAAATACCTATGTCTATTCCGAAGTATGTCCAATAGACAAGGAACCTGACTGCTCTAAATTTCATTGCTTCAGGCTGTGCAGCAGAATCTATGAAACTGAGTCCAGCACGTATGTTCCCTATAGTAAGTGCGGGGATTGAAGGATCTCATTATGGGATTCATAGCACACAGCATTGCCTAAACAAGGAAGAGCTGATGAAAAAAAAGCATCTCAAATCCCAAACTCCGTGTATTCATTTATTTTAAAGTGACACTCCTGAGTTTTTTTCTCACTGGATGGCTAGCACAACACCATCTCTACAGTGAGACAAGCAACTCTGTCTAATTTTTCAGACACTCTAAAGGTATACATTCCTAAAGTTTTCACTTTTTTCCCTATCCACAAATACATATTCAATCATCTCAGGCTCATGAAAAAGCATTGTTACAGAGACATGTAAGAGGATTTCCTATATAGCCTTGAACAGTAAGGTTGTAATTTATTTTTCTTTCTCTAAGAATGACATCAGAAGTCCAACCTACATTTCTAATGTCATCTGGGAGTCTCTCCAGGGAGAGAAAGAAAAAGCCAAGAGAAAAAAGAGAAAAAAAGAGGCCAGAGCAATAACAGAGAGAGGGGAAATGACATTAAAGCCTGACAAACGGGAGAGAGTAGAAAGATGTAAAGACAAATAAAAGCTTAGAATGCATACAAGGGCTAATATTAATAGTAGAGAATTTTACAAACATTCGAAAATACATATTTTAAGGAAACACTAGTATTCAGCATATTTACCATCTCTTTATAACAAAAGTCTGAAGGTCTCTGTATAGTTACTATTATTTCCAAGTTGTAACAAACCTTGCTTTAGTTCTGTGCTTTCCTTATGCTGCAATTTTACAGTCTCGGTGTAAATGATCTCGTTAGCTCTCGGGACTATAACTTGTGTCTCAGTAGAGACAGAGGTACATATTATGAGGGAGCATGCTTTAATGAACACAAATAAGATAGAACGGTTTTCTGAGATTTTTTTTGGTGGGTTTTGTTGTTGTTGTTGTTGTTGTTTTTTGGGTTGTTTTTTTTTTAAGATTTCATCTTAAAATGCTGCTAATGGGTCACATCTTGCTATTAGCCCTTCTACTGGATGAAACTTTCAAGTGTCCAGGCTGCATTCTGATTAGCAAATTGAAAAGAGTAAACTGAAGATCTCTTGGCATCCTGGAGTCCCATACCAAGGAGACAATGGTAAAGGAGTTCTGAAAGAAGTAATTTGCATTGGCCTTTCTGACAAAGACCTGATATGCTCTCCATCATCTTCCTTTTTTGTGGAAATCTGTTTTCAACAATGAAAGACTATTTAGTTCTAGCATTCCTGGGCTGACTGCCTACTGCTGAGCACCTGCAAAGTAGTACTTTCATTTAAAGAAAAGAAGTATCCCTATTTAATTCTGTTAGACTTTAAAGCTCTTTCATAAAATCTAGAGTAAACTTTCCTGAAGCTGAGTCTTGTATTATGCTTACCATGATCATTTATGAGAGAATCTGCATACATCCAGCCATAAAAAAGAAATCAACTCATTAAAAATAAGTAAATTAAATATTGTACACATTATAGTCACCCTGCAGTGATCTGACAAAGACGTGCTTATTTGTCGCAATTCTTGATTTTATAGGCAAGAGAAGGAGCATTGACAAATAGCCTTTGTGATTATAACTTTTGATGTTCCAACACAGCAGATTTTTCTATATGTGGAGAACTTAGAGGACTGAAGCCAGGCATGGCTAAGAGAAACTAAAAAGTTTAAGATTTTTTTCTTCCCAGTAAATATAATTTATTGTGTTTTGTACTCCCTACCATGTTACAGGCAACAAGTTGTCTTACCTTAGAAGCCTAATCCTCATATCTATCTGTCATGAAGATTGCATTTAATGCCCCTAAAGCCAAAGGAAAAACTTAAACAGGTTTGGTTTCCATGTACAACTTTATTGGTGTGTATAGCCAAATTCGTCCCTCTAGTGTGTGAATTAGTGAGGTAAATAAAGTGAACGTGAAAAAAAGTCTGTTGTGAACTAGCTCTTTAGTTCACAAAATATTTCAGTTTCCTTACACAAACAGTAATTTTCCTGGCAGTGTGACCTTCAGCTATGCTCTCTTGTATTGAGGATCTCACAGTTCATCAGTCCCTCCACTGTACCATGAGGAGACCTCCTGTAAGCATATATCTGCAATACAATTATTTTGCAAAGGGTATCTGACAAATCACTTCTTCAAGATGCTAGAGGACTTTCTCCCAGTAAAGACACTTTGGAAAATAAGTTTTAAAAGCTAGCACTTCAGAACTTTATTTTAAATGTAGAAAGAGAAGAAAAATACAAGTGGACTCTGCAGGTAATAAGGACAGAAAAAACARTCCCTGAACAATTTCTTACTCTACATAGTGTTTAGTTTTCACTAAGATGCATCAGAAACACTCAAGGTAACTGCTTCATGGTACCTGCTCTAATGGCCGTTTGCAAAAGAAAAGAGATGAAACAAAGACCTTATAGGTGRAAACATCAGAAAAGGTAGTGAAATGTTATATCACACAGGAAAAATGAAACTGGAAATATGGTGCAAGGAAAAAAAGAGCTTGTAGCAACATCAGTGAAGGATCAAGCACCAATAAATTCTGAGAAACAAAAATACTGAAAATGAGGACATAAAAAGGTAGAACCTCAAAGCATATAGATGAAACGATACTAGAAAATCAAGGCCTGGAGAAACTTAAAGAAGGACAATTTTAAAACAAGAGAAATCAGCCAGAAGGGATAGAGACATAAAGATTTTTGAACAAGTAAAGACCTTTAAAACCAGATGGAATTCTCAGCCATCCTACTGCTTCCCATGACATAGTCACAAAACTTTGCTTCCAGTCCTTTGCTTGGTGCTCTGATGTGTCATCTCATCCTAAATCAGGGAACTTGAMGTTTCCTCACAGGGAGTCTGCAGTGGCTGATTTGGTCTTAATTTTTCTTAAAAGCAAAGAGGTGGAAAAATGTAGATATGGCATGTGGTCTGATAGCAACGAGGGAGGGAAAAAAGAAAGAAGTCACTGCACAGGCAGAAAATTTTCGATCAGAATAACATTTTTCTGATTAATACAGGCATTTAATGATACAGATACTGATCGTATGCTTAGTGCAGATTGATTTGCATAAGTAACAGTCTCCCTTTATTTCTATCTGCTAATACATGGACTTGTGATTATTATTTTTCCTTTATAATCGTCTTCTTTAACCATTTGAGGAGCAGTGACATTCTGTCAGAGAAATACCTCATTGTGATAAAATATTCCTTTAGGTCTCTGTTCTTCAGTAGGAAATCATTCCAATGGCTTCTACTTTATTAATATTGCCTTTGGCAGATGCTGTATATAGTACTTCTCTACTCTAGTAAGAAGTGCATAGGAATGCACTTTAATCAAGTAAACAAAAAAGAAGACCGTGTTCACCTTGACTTTTCTGTTATCGTGGTGCTTCAGCCATAAAACTAAATTTAATTCAAATTAAACTGCCCTCAATTAGAGTAAATGGAGAGGTAAATGATGCTATCGTACAACAGAATATCCATTACACTAAAAAAATTGCACATGACCTACTTTGTACCACAGTGTGGAACAGCTGCCAAAAATGTATAAAGAATTAGATATTTTTAGTTATGCTTAATTTTGCAATTCAGATTGTGCAAGCTTTAACTTAATGAAGTTGGCTGAGATGCTTCATCTAGAAAGGAGTATAGTTAAGCCAGGTCTCTTTCACCAAAATTGCACTTGTAACTTCTTCCCAGGACAAACAAGGATAATATGGGACAGAAAGAGTAAGAAATAAGATAATAATGAGGCTGCAGGTTTTATACAATCATAAATATAACTGTTTCATCCAATACAGAGTTGTAATTCCACTTTAGGTTCATGATATTAAGTTACTTGATTGTTGTGAGTTCTTAAAATCTTGAAAATACAAAATGCCCATTTCAGGCTTATTGGTATAATCAGTCCTTACATTTACAATCTTCCTTTCTCTAAATACCAGTTTCAAAGTTTTAAGCTATTTAGCATTTTCTTGTTAACACTTTTGTCTGGCATGTCTAAAAGAAAACTGATGGAGTTACAATTTGACAGTCCTCTAAGCTGTGGGAGTATAYGTGATTTTTATCATAAGTTTCCCAACAGAATCAATTACCAATGACAACTTTTCTTTTAGAAAAGTATAAAAAAGTCACCTCAAATGCCAGCAACATTTTAACAGGAAACTCCAGAATATAACTTGTCCCTTTCATCCTTTCTTTACATTTAATGAAAGAACATATAATCCATCAGGAGAGGAGAGAAGATGACGTTTATAACTAATAAGTGCTGACACTTTTATATGTCAAACATTCCAGCCATGTTAATCTTTTACAGTACTGGTGGCAACTCTTCAAAATTTAACATCAGAGCAAGTGTTTGAAAACAGTAGAAAAGGTAAAAGATTTAAAATGTCATTTGAGTTGGTGAAATACACAATAAGTATGTTAATCAATAGGGGGTTTTGTATGGAATGATTTCTCATCCTCGTTGTCATCAAAACTGTCTTAATTTTATTATGACAGTGCTCAGAATTTTTCAGAAGTTAATTAAATATTTTGGGTGAATTTCTTTTTTCACAAAAAATAAATTATAAAAGGCAAAAAGTGCAGATAAATACAAATGTTGTAAATGACCCCACTCCATGTTATTGAACACTTTAGAAGATCACATTATTTTTTTTTCCCAACACCCTTATGATATACACTTTTTAGTTGATACTGACAAGTTACTACAAATGTTAAAGAGTTTGTATCTTAATTTTTTAGCATATTTATGTTTATGTTTATACTTATTTCACAGGTTTATTTTTATTCAGTTAGTGAAGATGCTTTTTAGATGAAAATATTGCACAGTAGTACATATTTTAACTCATACTAAGTGAACAAAGTCTTAGTGATGCAAGAAGTCATACTATTTTTGTTTTATAAGTTTCAATAAATTTTTAGAGCGATACATGTATTCATGAAGTTCATATACAAAAATTACCATCTTACAAAGATGTCAGAAATTTTTCAATGCTTTAAATTAAGACATAGGAGTGGGTTGGTTTGGTTTGTTTAAGGTAGACATATATACAAATAGACGCACATACAGATGCACCCATAAAAAGAATAGAATGAAAACAAAGCTGATAGCATGAATCTATCAAAAAACGGTAGGGAAACAATACATTCTCCTTTTTTTTAAGATGATCAAAAAGTTTTCTTTATATGGAAATTCATAGAAATATGTGTGACAGTAATTCAAAGGTGACAAATTTGAGCGTAAATAATTTCTTCCATGTTTTTGTTGTGCAGTAATACATATTATGGACTTAATATAGGCATATAAAAGCAGTGTTAATAAGACTAAAGGTCCCTTTAGCCTGATATTCTATTTCTGAACACATTCATAAATAAATGTATGTGAAATATTTGAGAATGAGACAGATATATAATATAATATTTCCCTCATTGTATATTTCCAACTTCCACTTATCTGCATTATTAAAATACAGTAAAATTTCATATCCAGTCTAAGACATCACATCTAGATGTCCTCTCTATTTTACAAAACAAAAAATTTACACTTAAAAATCAGCGTAAAGATAATCTCTGATTATTCTGTGCTGGTTGTTATTGCTAACAAATATTATTCTGTCAATAACTGTTAATGATAATAATCAAGTGATCAACATTTTTTCTACAAAGTTCTTGTCTGTTTTAATTACTAATATATAGAGTGTGCAAAAGAACAATACAAGGTTAATATGTCTTTTAAATGTCTATATTTGCTTATTTATCAAGAATACATACTTGTCTTAGTTTAATTTGATAGAAGTAAAGAAAACCAAATTGAATATATATATATATGGGGTTTTTTTTAAAATCATTTCAATGAAATACACAAAAAGCACTTTCTGAAAGTACAAAGAAAAACATGAAAAACTGCATCTGGGTGATCAGTCATATGTAATCATATCCATAATATTGACTTTTAAAAGAGTATGTTCGTGGGGCCATCTGAATCAGAAGGATACTTGGACTTCATTTTATAAAGCTGACATTTTTTAGAGTCATGGAGACATATCACAATACGTATAAGTCTCTACTTTCCTGTAAAGTCACTACTTCTGATCTTTGGGAAGATGTATTGGCTGTACTGGTCTCAGTGCAAGGATGAGAATTATTTTCTTGATTTTACTTTTCTCCCTGAACCCCATTTTAACTGCTAATATCTCACAACTTTATTTTCCACTAGTTTTTGAAGTAACTATGATTTATCCAGGTTGTGTGAAGATTCCGGTTGTATGACTATTAAATACTGGTGGGGAAGGTATTCACAGYGGGCTTCTCTTTTTCTCAGTTAGAGAAACCTTCATCAATAACTTTACTTTGGAAATGGGGCATTGGCCCATTTTATGTGCATTTGCTTAGTCTTTTGACTTTTCTTGTGATCTTCATACCGTGCCTGGGGTTCCTATTTCCTCTTTGTACAGTTTTAGGCTTTGTTCTTCCTAAGTCTGTTCTAAAACCACAGCACTATGACAAGAATTACATTAATCTACTAATTGCGCAGAAGTTGAGAGCTGGTTTTCTTTATTCTAATGTAGTTTTCTTGTGGGTTTCAATATTACTGATGGAGACATTTTTTTTCAAATGCAGTGCCTATGCCCATATGTTTTCAAATTCTGTAGCCAGGTAATACTAAGCTAATTGTTATCAGAAAAAATGATCCTTTAAAGCCTCACTACAATGACTTAGATAGATTACCCATAAGTACAAAGCATATCAACAAACTGTGTCCAAGTTGTTTGATTTTTTTTGGGTTTTTTTCTTGAGAAAAAAATTATTCAACATCTTGGCCTAGTATTAAAATAAGATCATCCTTGACCTTATTTATACTCCTAATGATGAATTTATCTAGCCCGTACTACACAAAATTAACTTTTGACAGGGTTTTTGTGGTATTGCTCAGATTTAGACTAACTTCATATTTTTGCATATTGCCTAGATTATTTTTCATCAAGAGATTGCAGACAGCAATGCTTTACATGGCTAGGCCAAATTAATTTTTCCTCAGAGAAATGGACAATAGGAAGGCATAAATAATTGAAAGGGATACGTACAATGATTATTCCTTAGGGGATATGAATAACTGCTCCATTGGCACTGGTTAAATTGCACCTTCTATATCATCATGACTATGCCCATCAAGTGATGGATGGTCCTTTGTAACATGCATTACATTGTTTTCCTTCTCCTTGTACACCGGTCTAGATATTATCTGTGATAGCAGAAAGTAATTGCTGTGATAGTGYAATGGATCTGTGCTGCAATTTTTACTCTACTTAATAGTGAATTGTAACAATATCTTGCAAAATGAGAAGTTTTGATTATCTTTAATGGACCCAGAGATGTCACTTCATGTATTTGTTAAACATCTAAGCACTAGAACAAAAGAGGAGAGCGACCAAAAAAAGTAGCTGAGTATTACTGGTCACTATACTAAAASGGGACATTAGCAAATGTAACTTAAAAGAGGGTAATTTTACTTCTTACTTTAACTCTTAAGTAGGAAGGAAATTTACTGACAAAAACCAGACATGTTCTCAAACATTCACTAAAAGAATTCAGATATCTAGTGCAACTGATCAGTTAGATAATTCTTTTTGCCAATTAACCATGTTCAGAACATATTGATGAAAACATATTGAATTTACTTTCACTTCTCAAAAGTGAGATTATCCACTCAGGAATATTAAAATTTGAAATTTGTTGACCATTTCATTATTATGCGTTTATATAGCTGTGTGTATTTTTCCTTTGTGTTTATTTTGACACCATGTATTTTGCTTTTGTGTTTTGTTTAAATTTTACAAACAAAATGAAGCAATAATTTAGCCAGAAGCAAAATATTTGCAGTGCAAACAACTGTCTTGCCAACATGTACAATTCTCTAGAGAATTACATGGCATTTGTATAAGAAAACTACCTCCCTAAGAAGAAAGATCTCACAGGCAACTAAAGACTCACCATGGAAAAAAAAAATCCTATAAAATAGTAAATGATACATTAGACTATGTGAAGTTTTTTCATGAAAAATCAACTTGACAAACAGTACCGTAAGCATATAGTGTAAATCCATTTAAAGGCAACATCTTAAAGTAGAATCAAGACTAAATTGACCTTGAGATCCTTCTTGAAATTAAATGGGGTGATTTTTTAAAGTTACAATAAGTATTTTTKAGGATATGTTTACCAATTATTAACAAGAACCATAAGCTTTAAAAATAACTAGAACATATTGAGTAGTTCTGTATTGTTTGTACTGATTTGAACAGTCAGAAGTAGCTTTTGTATGTCATTATAGACTTGTAAGGCTAAAGTAAAACTGTATCAGATTAACCCTAAATTAGCAACCTGGGGACAATCAAGAATTCCAGAAGAGTCTTCACAAGGATAGGCAGAAAGATCATTATGCTAATCCTTTGCATATGCTGAGTCACAGATTATTTTTGCACCTACCATTCTCCAAGGCTAAGATGCTTTCCTCTTCAGACTCAAGGAAGGACCTTCCTCACGTCAAGAGATCATAATCTTTATGGAATTATAATTGTCTTTTCAAATTTTGTACTTATTGCAAAATCGGATTGGCAGATCTTTTGGAAAAGGTCAAGACTTCTTGACAAAACACCTCTCCTATTTGGTCACTGTTTAAAAAATTGACCTGATATGAAATTTCTGGGCTCATATCCAGTTTTATTTAGGGAGATTTATACCCATATCTCCCATGACAGGTTACTAAAYGACAGCCTGGTCTGAAGCTTTCTTTTCACATAGTTCTCATTATCTTACATATCTTCCTACTTGGAAAAGTTGGTACTTATCTGTTTGTAGACATGTGACTGTAATTGATATGACTATACAAGATAGATTTTGGTTTTATCATTTAGCAACTGTAAGAACATTTATTAATACTCAATGTACAATATAATCTGATCTATTGCATACTGCTAAACACAACAGTGAGAGTCCACCTTCCTGCGGAATGCTGAAGCCCTCAGAAGAATGTAAGGGAACATTGCCACTCAGAAATTCTGGGAGGGTCTGTTCATACAAAATTCATCACAAATTATTATTGAGGGAGGACACTAAATAGAAACCAAGAACTGAACCCAACCATCACATATGCACTTCAAGGACAACAAGATCAGCAAGAACAGTAAAAAAGTGACTCGGTTAAATCTCCAGAACTGCTACAGAAATCTTTCTGCCAGTGCTTGAAAGTTTACGAAAAAAAAACCAACGGAAACCAACCAAACAAAATTAAAAAAAAACCCCAAAAACTAAGTAAAAATGAAGAGAGTAAAAAGAAATTTCTAATTCTTAAATCTGTAAACAGTGTTTATTTGGTAAAAAAAAAAAAGAAAAAAGAAAAATGACAACACTTTGAAAGAACCATAGGAAGCTGAAAATGTGAAAGCCCTTGAAGAGCAACTCTAACATATGTTAATAATTTGTTTGATCACACAATTTTATCATCTGAAATTTGCTGTTTATGTGTAAAGTTAGAGYTACTTTATTGCTACCAAAGCATTCAAAGTCGAGTAATAATTGCTTAATTACAAAGTGAGGTTTTTATTCTTTTCACGTGTGATAAACATGAAGATGATCTGATGTGATATATTGTAATATATTGAAGGAAAGAAACCAAAAAAACCTTACCTGAGACATCCCTCTGGGATAGGGATTTAGGGATTTTATTTCCTATGCCATTGAAAACAGAGGACGAAACAATAAAGTACCACAGTAGTGCCTGCCATATTCTTTGTGGAGTTTCACTCTTTGTGTGATCTTTTTCCTGGCCCAGTTTTCTTTGATTTTTTAAATGCGAAGTCTCATCAGAAAACAATCTCACCAAAACTCACTAAGGCTAAGTATTTCGCTCAGGGAAAATACAGATTTTAATCATCTGTAGGCTGAATTCTTAAAGCATCCATTTATTGGTTCAAAGGATATAATTGTCCCTCTTTTACCTAAAGACCTAAAGACTAAAGACCCAACCTGTAATGAAAACTTTACAACTATATACTATATACGTTGTCCCCATTCTAGTGAGGGATATAAAGAGAAAAGTAGGCATTTGTGCATCCTGGTGGAGCTAAACATCAGACGAATGCTGCCGAAGAACTTGGCTCATATGAGACTAAAGCCATTATTGAAAACAGTTATTTCAGGTTTAACACATTTTCAAATATTTTCTAGATAGTCTTTATAAACTAGATTGTGTTGAAGCTACTATATGGATGCAAGACTGCTAAAAACAATGGGAAAAGCTGTTGGAAACAATGCAAGTAATTCGTTATACTCTTTTCTTACACAGGTATTAAATATGCTCAATGAAACATGGTTAGGAAGTCAGATTAGAGAAATATCAGATGACCTTGAAACTGGTAGGTGTAAACATTGTGGCATTTAAAAAATTCAGATACTCTTTACCTCAGTGTTATCCTCATCATGAATTTAAAAAGGCAAATGCAAATTTTCTACAGTTCTCCAATTTCAGCTGCATATAGGATTCTACTGTATTTTCTTTATAACCATCTTTGCAAAATCATTGTGATTGTCATCAAATTTGTGTACAGTACATTTAAAATTGGTTTTAGACCTAAAAGAAAATTTTTATTTTTTATTTACTTTGTGATCACAATAAAAAAAAAAGAGGTTCTCCGATATCTAGGATCACGTAGCGAAGAAGTTTAAAAAAGCTTAAGACCTTCCAAATATAATCAGTAATTAATTTCACTGGTAAATGACTGTTTTTATCAATGTTCAAAACATTTCTAGAGGAAAATTCAAGAACCTCTAAGATATGATTGCTTTCTGGACATCCCTTTCCAACTCAGAAAAAGGCCCCATAGTTAAGCATTAGAGGTAGATAAATGAGTCTACATTATCTTCTTGCAGTGTCAGCCTCTTCATATCAAATTTAAGAGGCAGGATACCTCTGTTTCAGCGGTGTTTAAATCCTTACAAGGGGCATCTGAGCCTAGCCTGGATTCACTTCCATGGAAAGCAATTCTTGGATTATATGCAAATGCAACTCGTCTGATACTATCAACAGGAGGAAATTATAGAAAGAAACCAAGTAATTTACAGTGATGTTTGCATGGTTTTAATAACAACAAATAGCTACATGTCACTAATRCTATTAATAGGTATGTTGGAAGATGTAGAACAGGAAATGAAAGAGAAGGGTTTGATGAAACTTCCAGGGAAATTTTGACGGAAACACTCCAGGATTTTGTTTAAAGCTTATTTTTTTTTCATTTCAGCTATGTAAAATCTGAAAATTATTATAGTTAATGAAGCTACTTGAATTTAAGCTTATGTATCCTAAGAATTTATGAAAGAGCCAGAAATGCAGAAGAAATTATCACCAGTCTGATTTATAGTTCAGATCTCATGTCCATCTAATGCCTACTTATTTTCTTCATGCATATGTTTGGGGGTTTTAAGTCACTCTTATTATGCTCACCTTCTCCTTGCATGAAACATTTAGAAAGCACCAGGAAGGTGAAAGAGACGTCATCCACTGTAACACTGATATTTCATTTCCACAAGATCTATAATCTTGCCAGTCAGATATAAATGAAGAAAATAAGCTTGACTCAAGAACCTGCTTTGCTAGCAGAAACACCCTGCCTAGAACACTGAAGAAACGTCCTTTTGGTCGTTTACGTTTAGTGTGAACAAACTATGACTAGAGCAGAGTCCACAAGAGTTATGAAATCAGACCTGCATATTTGTTTTTGAAAATACTGACTTTTCTGATTTCAGATACTAATAGTTCAGAAATATGCACTGACACATTAAAATGGCTTGGTCAATATTTCTTTTAGCTAGCAAGCAGTTTTATGCAACCTCGGTGAATATGTGTTAAACTCCGTACCATAAATGTTGTACAAACCCCGCGGGATTATATAACAACAATCTTGACATTAGAAAACACATCAATCAATTTTCATGCCTGACTCTCAAAAAGGAAGTGACACTTCTGAATGCCACTTCAGATATATTCCTTTATATTTTGTTAATAAAGAGAAATCTTATTAGTGGGAGATTCAAGATGGTATAAACAAGTTTTTGAGCTCAATATACCATATGCTATAGCTGCCAATTATGTTCTTGTTGACATTTTCTGCATGTGGGAATATTATCTTCTCAAATTCATTATGCTTCTGTTCACATGTACTGTGTTAATTGGCATGTGAYACTTTGAAAATCTGTTCCCAGGCAATATTCATAAATAGTTCTGTTTCATATGAGCAATGTATTCAGTGGGCCCGATGCTTAAAAGAATGTAACAATATATTTTTTCCCCACTGATTTATTTAAAAAATAAGTTACTTTTAATTTGTTTCTTTTTTTTTTTAAACCATAATTTTTTCCATGTTACTGTGATATGTCACATTTAATGATTTATTGTTCAAAAGAGAGGGGGCTTTATATAACACTTAATTTTACTGTGTCCTTTGCAATTAGCATGTGAAAAATAACCAAATAATCCAAAACACCTTATTCCATTTAGCATTTTCAACAGAAAGCATAAAGTAGTAAAGGACAAGACAGGGTGTGTATGCTGTGTTCCACAGAATAGGTGAGGTTTCATATATTTCAAAGATGACATCTTAATTACAGCACTACAAGTGCAGACTGCAGAAAATGAGTAGGATATATCTGAAGATCTTAGGACGTAAACAATAATAGCTCTGTCACCAGAAAAGGCAGTAAGGGCTTTGTCATCAGCTCCCTCTAGAGAAGAATTGAGTGAAGAGTTCAGGCTGCATCTCATCTAAATATGGCATCAAAACGAGGCTTCTGGGTCAGAGCATAATCATGTTACAATGCTTGCATTGTTAATGCACATTGATAGACATCTCTGAAGAATGGCTCAAATCTCAGGTGGGTTGAATCACCTTGTTAGGCAGCACTGTGTTTTATCTATAACTATTTTGGAAGTCAAAGCCCGCTCCTCTTTTTTTAGTTCCTAATGCTAGCATTTAATAGGAGGGTTTTTCATTMTCATCATTTCTAATCATACCATCTGGGCAGTATTTGCATTTTTTTGTGGTCTAAAAGAGAAATAACAACACACCTGCCATCTCCTACTGACATTTGTTACCATATCTATTCACAAATCTGCTCTTTGGCTACTGTTTCTCTGTTGCTAACCTGATGTTTTCCACTTCGCACTTTGAGGGAAACTGGTATTTGGTTTCTCTTCCTTGTTCTCTGCAAGTTCCAGCTTCATCTTATACTCACAAGCATTATTTTTACCTTCTGTAATACATGAATATAAGTAGCTGAAACAGAAAAAAAACCCCATTGCTATATGCCAAATACAGACTCTTGCTGGTACCAGGCAAGAATCTCAGTTCCATCTAATAAATGTACATCTTCCTTCTGTGTTAGAAACATGAATTAATCAGACCTTTGCTTGAGGAAATGATAAATTTAGTCAGTTTTAAGTGCATTTAGATCTGTGATAGACAGGATGGACTTATATCCTCACAAGGAAGAATAAATATTTCCAGAGAACCTGGTCACAGTCTCTTCATCTCTGTCTCCTTTACAGCCAATTAATAACATTTGGCTTGTAATGTCCACATATATAATAATCATTTGATATTGGGACATCTGGAAAACCTTGTACAGTGTTAATTGTGTGCTTCAAGTTGCATAATTTACTCCTGCAATAACACAAATTACCCTGCAGAAGACCACGGCCAGATATGGGGAAGGACAATATGTAGCACTCACTGATGCACAGCCAAAGCAACAGACTGTAAAGAGTATTGGAACAGAAATTGTAGTCAGAATCTATTACTATTTCATATGCATTTATTTAAAATTTAAATGGTGCATATAGTTAATCAAATTCATCTTTTTTTTTTCCGTCATGTCTATTACTAGGAGTTGAAGAATGCAGTAGCTCAATACACACAAGCCTGCAGCAACYCCATGTCCTGAGATGCTGTTCTTAATGAGTAAGCAGCTGAGCATGCAGCCCTAGAAGACACACATGCACATGTACTCACAATACATAGACACATGTCTGGCCACACAGATCAACACGGAGCACACAGCATTTAGACAAATGCAAACAGCAGTAACGGCCTGACCTTGTTCATTTTTTTGGCTGCTTGAGATGAATGTCCATTAATGGAAAATAGGTGTACATATATGTATAATATGGGTCTGTCCTGCAGCTGGTCTTATAGACTCAGTCTATCCAGTAAATAACCTCTACATTCTCAGGGCTCCAACCGACTAATGCCCAGATAGACACATGCAAATGGGTCTTCCAGTTGACAGCTAGTTAGATGGTTAGCTAGTGCTAGTCATTCCAGTAGCCAAGAATTTCTGTCTGACTTTGATACCTGGCTCCCAAGACTCTTATCTTACTTGCCAGATAGGCCACCTTGATACTCACTGGCATCTACTCACACAGTATGCATGCCTTCCAGTCTCTCTCCAGCTGCTCTCACCCAGACACAAGGGACCCTGTGCCCCACAGTCCCAAGCAGCAGACTAGTTCCTAGACCTGCCCACAAAAATGTGTATGCAGAATAGACAGTATCTATCCCTATCTCCATTTCCAGAATACCCTTCCCATGATAAGCTACATACCAGAGGACTGTGCCTTCCCTTACTTTGTGAGATGCCACAGGGAACATCCCTTGCCAACTTCTGGTGCACCGTGTCCCCTGCCCCTGGGCCTGAGGGGCCCCTGAGACAGCTCTGGAAGTTCAGAGAGGGGACTCATGTTTCTGACTGGAGTGCTCCTGTTTGCCAGTGGGCTCTTTTTAGGGTGTGTGAAGACGAATCTTTACTCACATAGTCTGATGCTATGCCTATCCTGTATGGACATACATGCAGTAGAAATAACTCTCATCTCCATATAGAAGACAAACAGAAGAAAATATACATCCAGAAGTCATGCATTTCAGATTAATATTTCCACTAATTTTCCTCAAATTTATATGGCAAGAGGGTTGCTAAATTAATTATTCCATTCTGGACCCTGTCCAAGAAAGGAGGCACATTAACTCTTCTTGTTTGCAGAAAAGACATTACAAGTGCCAATTTTTCACAACATCCACAGATCATAATCAGGATTAATTAAATAATTAATAATTAACAACACCAAACACAATTTTCAGTGTAGTTTATTTTTAAAAATTCCGTCTGTAGTCATGACTGTTAAAGTCATGGGGTCAGGATATCAAAGATTTGAATTAGTACATGAATATCAAATATCAAAGTTGAAGTGTTCGTAGTGCTAAGACCTTATCTGTCACAGATATTAACGTAAATAGGAAAAGCAAGACTGAGTTGTAAATAGTAAAACTTTTTTACTTTCTATTCTGTGCAAATGTAACATCATTATTCCACAGACATACAAAACAAAGAAAGTACAAATATTGTCTAGGTGCAATCACCTTTTCTACAGTTAATTTAACGTTTCTATTTCATGTTCCTTTGAAAGTAATTTTCCTTTTCTATATTTCCCTTATGTTTCACATCCAAGAGAGTTGCAACTGATTCTCTAAACGGCCTATTAGTGGAAGTTAATGGTACAAAGTCACCATGAGAAATTTGTACATTTCAATATTAAAACACATTTATATGAGAATTGTTCTGCTCCATCCATGTGCAGGGTGCTGTACATCACAAAAAAAAAAAAAAAAAAAAAAAGGAGAAGAAGATTGCCCTCTTTCTTTCCCTGTTTTACAATTCTCTTCCTTTAGACTAGTTCCATCCATCTGGGTTTGTACAAAACCTTACTCTTCTTGTATCGTGCCCATAAGATTTTTATGCCTTGTAGACCAAAAGAGTTCTTATATTCTGATTTGTAGGTATATGTTCTTTGTAACATTGGTAGGCAATTCATTGAGTTAGAAGACTTTAGCATTAATTTTAACYGAAATAAAAATGACAGAATTCTACCTTCAACCATCTGCAAGATACATACTTTTCCAAGCTGAAGAATATGTATTCTCAATATAACTAATGAGAACTAGCCAATCAAGCTGGAGTTTCACTTTATTTTAAGATAGATGTCTAGGAGAGGATAGGTGGCAAATAAAAAATAGCAACTTATCATATTCCACTGACTATAAAAGCATTCTACAGTCTGACATTAAGCAATCTTTTTTCTAATTTATTGAGACATATATACCTTAGCATACTTTTTAAGTTAAGGTATTTGATAATTTTATGGGATTATTTTTGGAGCTTTCAAAATAGATAATTTAGACACTGAAGTGCACTTTCATTATGTAAGCAAGGTATGTACTGCCACCATGTTAACTCAGCTCATGGTACATTGTGCCGGTTTGGCCAAAATTTAGCAATATATCCTCTGAGAGAAAACCAGGTTACAACCACCCTTCCCCCCACGGGGTTCGGGGAAAAAAGAATATTTTCCTCGAAGGAAAGTGAATGCGATAAGAACTATTTATTTAACAAACACACAGGAAAAGGATAATAATGCTAAATAATGAAATGAAATCTCTCACTATAGAGAGAAACCTGGGAAGATTTCAGAGTCCTTCTGTAGGTGTGGTCTCTCTCCTCCTCGGAGCTGGGTCGGTAAGGGGCCCACCTCCGGGTCTCGGGGAAAAATTCTCCCGATGTGCTCTGATGTTGTTGAACAGTCCAGAAGAGAAGAAGGGAAAAACCAAAATCCCAGGAAACAAAGTTCAGCTTTCCGTCTCACGCCGGGAAGAGAAGACAAAAAAAAACCCGAAACCACTGGCTGAAGAAAGCAAGCAGGGTGCTCCCTCCTGCTCCTGCAGCCAGAGAACGCAGAGGAGTGTGTCTCTGTGTCCTTGAGAAACTGTTTTGAAAAGTTAGTTTGGTTTTTTTTTTTCAAGCTCAGTTTAAAGGCATAGAAAAGGCACAATATTACTTTTTGGGCATAGAGCATGATAGGGGATACACATGATAGAGTCACCGCAAGACATACATGAATTTCCTGGAATGAGGAATTACTTGTTTTGTTCTTGCTGCAGATAAATTGTTGTTCTAAATGAACTGCTTAACAAACACCATTCTTGCCTGCCATAAGGCCTGCAAGTGCATTAGAAGAAATTTAGAAAATATAGGATCTGCTAACAGAACTGACATTCAACATATTCATAACTTGTTTAGAAAATGGCAAAATTAATGAGGTGACAGATTTTAACATGTATGCAAGGTATTACAGGACAGTGGAAGAAAAGGTTGTGAAAAGGTACAGGAGCAGCTCCTGATGGGCAGTAAGTTGGCAGACAAAATCCAGTATGAATAGCTRTAAAATGATTCACATGTAAGCAAGCAACCCTAAAAAATCTGTACAAAGTGATGCCCTTAAAATTATCTCTTACTTTTCCAGAAAGACATCTTAGAATTTCTAAGGAGATGTAACTGAAAATACTAGATCAGTGATAAAAAGAGCAGGCAAAAAGTCAAACAAATTTAAATGGAAAGATAGAACTACTTTTAAAAATTGTAACAAATTTAAATAAATCAAATGGAATACTCTATGTTACTCGATAATATAAAACACTGTTGCAGAACGTTATGGTTGCCCGAAGCAATCTTGAATTCGGAAAGTTACTAGACAATTTTAGGAAGTACAAGTTTACTGAAAGGGGTTAAACTTTAAAATTAAAATTTGTGAGTCCAAAACAAATCCCTAACCCTCAAATTGCTACAAAATGAAAGAGCAAATAAGAAAACCCCCAAAAAACAACACTACTGTRCACTTGTGATGTGCATATAATCTTCCTTTAGTGCCATTGGCTACCATCAGATTCAAGTATATCACGGTAAACAGACTTTTTATACTGCATGATATTTTCATCTTATATTTTTATCACACATTGTCTCATGACTTCTATCATACTGGAAAAGTCATCACAGCTAAATGCAACTAACATAGGCATTAATAAATGTCTTCTTAATTATTATGCAATATTGTAAGTTTATTGCTTTTTAGACTTCTTATCACGTATGCAAAAAATTAACAAAGAGATTTTGAATTACACCTAGTGTGGACGGAATCAGCTGTACATTCTATCAAAGTGAGACACTTAAGCACTTAGTTTTTATGAGATAAACACTATAAGAGTCATTCCTGGTGGTAAGTCACGTAGATAGGCTAGTTATGTCAGAGGGGCTTTAAAATAATAATGGGTTTTTTTTCAGCTGCAGTTGATTGATACAGAGACTTTCGAAGATTCTGACAATAGCAATGAAGAAATAACTGTGAAGAATTAGTCTCTTAATACTAGTAATCAAAATAGGGAAGAAAATGTGCATTCTTCATAGAAAGTGATGAAAATCTGAAACTTTTATAAAGAAATTTTAGGAAGACTGGGCTTTATGTGTGCAGAACGAAAATGTTATTATATTTTGGGAACATCTGGAAATGCTACAAAATATTATTCTGGGAGAATAGATGTGAATATGCAACTAAACTGAAAAATTTTCTTTCACTGTCCAGTTTTGGTCAAGAAAAATATGGTAATGTAAAGATCTCTTGAGGAGGTGCCACATATCAGCTTCAATCAATTTAGAAGCAGTTGACATGTCTCTAGGTGAGATTTTAGTTTTGATCAAGTACATGCACCTACAGTATTTGTTTCTGTCACAGTCAGATGCCCAAGTGCTGGGAGAGATTTGGTATTTATAATCAAGAAGACATAAGGGTTAGAGGGAGGTCACTTTGACCATTACCTGTCTTATTAATGACACCAGCCAATATATATGTGATTAAATTGTTAATCAACTCAGAATAAGCTAATTTCCCATGCTGTTCGTTGCAATCCATTTTATTCATCAAAAAAAACCACACATGAAAGAAGAGTTTAATAAATTGCTTGTTAATTACCATTAGGCAACAACTTTAAAAAAGATTTGTTTTATTATATCCCATGCATGTTGGTTCCTGTTGTGTAATATGAGTCATATTAATTAAGAAAATTGAATTACTTACCAAATATTGATGAACAATAAATATTAAATACATGTGTAGAAATTACTAAGAAATGGTGTTTCATTTAACAAGTGTTCAGCTGTAAATATGTATTTATCATTAAATTCTAACTTGCCAATACTTGTGTATTCCTGAGGGCTAACAAGAAATAATGTGAATTGAGACAACCATAGCAAAATATAATTATTCCATCTTCCAAAAGGATGATGCATCTTTTTGTCTTCATGTTTATTTTTAATAACTGGCCAGCAGTTGTTTTATCCTTTTCTTTAATTAGCACAGAAGAACAGAATAAAAGTGAAAATTCCATGTAAAATGTAGCTTAAAATAATTGCTGATTCAAATAATAAATTACCAAGAAGTTGAATAAATAATTTGGATTTCAGCTTCTAATTAATATAAAAGTATACGTTTTAAAATCAGCAAACAGATGAGCTCTATCACACCGTGCAGCATTTTGTTTTCAGAAGTATCTAACAGTCTATTTCTGGTAAAGATTTCACTTTCAAATAATTGTCTGGTTCTGCTGTTCCTTGGAGTTTGTCCAATCAACTTTGTTCCTAGGGTATTCCTGAGCTGCAATTGTACAGTCTTACAGGACAACTTCAAGGAATTATTCTCTCTGAAGTAGTTAGAAAAATAGCTTGGAGCTAATGTCATTTAAGTGAGTGGGAAGCCCAAAAGAAGCAGTGGTTGAAGCATATTTATAACCTCTGCCTCTCCCAAAGTGCAGACCTTTGAGGACAAAAGACCACGTTCCGTATAATATTAAATATATCTTTCACATGAGTTAAGATGCACATATAGGAATTTCAAGAATCTCTGAATTTTATGGCAGTGCCTACATTTTAAGGTAGATCTTCTTGCCAGTCTAAAACTCGTCAAGTTATCCATTGAAGTTTTCTGGTATAACCAGGACCTTCTTTAGAGGCACACAGGTGGGTGGGTTCCGTTCAGGTGTCAACACAGATTTGGGTTTATGCACAGGGACAGACTACGTATGTAGCATTCACATAACCTAATGCACCACAGATTATAAGTGCCTACTTAGTAGCATCATGTTTGTTAATATGTACTTTTAGTATAGCTAAAATTAATAAAAAATGAGCACTTTTCTAAAGGAATGAGGCCTGAATTCACATCAATGTCCCTTTTTAAAAGTAGCATATTTCTAAGGATGTGGATTACTTTTCTGAACATTGGAAGAATATTATTTATAGGAAACAATATGTTCATCTTTTTTTTTTTTTTTTTTGTGGTGTACTAACTCTATGTAATATGAGGTACTTCCTACATGCAATGCACAAGATTGGTCCCAAATTTTCATTCATTCAGGGTGTTTACAAGCTCAGTAGACTATTGATCCCTATGACCAAAATCATGGTCTCCAAAATTGGCTTTTTTTCATATTGAAAACAAGGGCCAGTGGTTAGGTGAAGACAATTAGAGAACGCTATTCTTCTTTTTGAAATCTAAAATACGCCTAATTGCTACTATCCTGATGGACATTTTGAATAAATAGTTTCTAATTTCCTAGAGGTTAAATTCTAACTTTACTGACTTCCGTGAAATAACTTAGGTTAAATTTAGTCAGTTAATAGGGAAAAGGGCTGAGCATTCATGTCAGATGCTAAATTAGGGACAAATAATTGCACAGAAAATAAAACGGCATGCTTAGAAATGGACTTTACAGGTCACTAGTTCTGTGAACACTGTTTCCTTTTCTTAATCTCTCAGAGAYATATAGTTGATCTGTGTGCCATGTATTTCTGTACTTCTTATTTACATCATAACCTCATAGTCATTGCAAAAACCTGCTAGCCAATCATTTTAACTGTGTAGGGATTTTACACTATAGTTAAATTTGAACTCCAAAAAATTAATATTCATTTCCAAATGTTCTCTCAATGAATGTCTGTTCCTAGAGATGAAAATCTTATCCACTGAGCCATGTTCTTCCCCTTCCCAGAAAATACAGTCTTTTAAGAATGTATTTAGTATAATCAATACTGACAGAGACAATGTGCAAATAATTGCTTAGAAGAGTGCTATAATTTGAAGGCAGCATGTGTTTGTAAATTGTTTCATGCCTCCTACCTCAATGTACCGTCCAGACGTTCCTCATCTCAGCAAGGTAACAACATGAAATATGTAATTTATAGGAGTTGAGATTAGTTTTTCAGGTGCTTTCTTCCAAAATTGCTTAATTGCAAGCATTTTCTCTGCCAGTTCACATGTTCCTCTACAAATCTTTTCTGATTCAACTAAGTTTTTGAAACCCTTTTGAAACCCTTTCAAAAGCCTTAGAGTTTAGGCCCTTTGCTTTGTGGCAATAATATTTCATTTGATACATGTTATGGCTTATTCTAACGTACTGTCACTTGTTGAAGCCCAGGAAATATTTGTAACTTACTTTTATATTAAGAGTTGTACTGATTTATATACTTTTCAGAATACAAATTTAGGACACAATAATTTTGGAATTAATGTTTCTTACTTAAAATTTTGTTAACCTATCCTTATCTGCATTTATAAAACATGTACAATAATCAGAGGGAGTTCTCAGGTATAGACAAATCAGATGGCTACCTAGACAGATTCCTATCATCGCTGTTGATACYAATTACAATTTCCATGTGCAATCACTCAGGTCCTAATCCACCACATTTCTTCAGCAAGGTGTCTTCAGGGTGTAACTCAAATATTTACATGTGGGCAACTGCTGAAATGCCTTACTGAACTGGAGCACTAAGCACGGCTGCTCTGGAACGGGAAGAGTATATGAAGCCRAAGAAAATAGGGAACAGTAATAAAAGAATATATCTTAGTCCTATCTATATTGCCACTCTGTTGCTGAAACATTTCCCAAGGGCCACAAAAGGGGATATATCACTGCTTAGTCTGCAACATGTTGCCCTGGCTATCCTTTACCTGCTAATTTCTGTTATTCCTGTGCAGATTAGAATATTTATATGTTCTTTATATCCTTCACAGTAGCAGTTTAAGGACTTTTTCATGTGTCACTCTTATTATTTAACAGTAGAACACTTTTCCAATTATTGCAATTGCTATTCAGCCCCAGTGTAAGGAAAGAYACTATATGGAAACAGGTAGGAGGAGGCATTCTGTTTCAATACACATATCACCTACAAGTTACCTGATTATTATGCAGACTGTCTGTACACACATAAGTAAAAGGATGTGATTAAATTAAATAGAAGGCAAACAAAGAGAAGACAGCAATAATAATACTTATAGATGAAGAGATTTATAAAATAAGAGAATCTCTTTATTTGGAAGTCCCACTTCTGAGCAAGCCTACAAGAGAATAATGTTAAAACCACTACAGGCTTCTTCAGAAGGAAAAAAAGTATTGCTCAGCCTGATAACAAGAGATGGATATGAATCTCAAGCAAACCAACAGGGAAAATATATTACTGAAGTATAATCTGTTTCTCTTTACCTTAGGAAATATCAATAACTAGGATGTCTGGATCTTACAAAAATTTGAACAGTTTAAGCCTAGATATGAACAGAATACACATAGTTTTTCTTTGCTTCTCTTCGCCCTACATGATGTACTTTTGGGGGATATTGCTTGAGGTGTTTTTACAGTTCAAACTGATCCTGAGCTCTATTTATTGTTTTGTATTTCAAACAGAATGCAACCCATGAAATGTACTAAATGTATTAGTAACCCGCAAAAAGAAAAAAAAAAAATAATAGTAACACCTAAGAAATATTAAGTAATTTTCCAGTGCTGTTGAACCACATGGTTCTGCCATGAAAGAGGCATAGGCACTTGGATTTCTTGATAAAAAGGCAGATTAAAAGTAAAGCCTGCTTCTGATACAGGACAGAATAAGCAAACACGTCTTTGAAAATTATGATTCCAAATACATTCAAGGTCAGATGACAGAATATAGTAGTACCAGATCCTTTTAAAAGTCCCCAGCAATATTCCTTTCATTTTGCTTGCATTGAAATATTAAGTCTCTACAGAAAGTATGGAAAGGATTTTAAATTTATTTCCATTTGAACTAATAACATTTTGAGTGGACATTCTGCTCTTTCCCTGTCAGCTTCTTACCCAAAGTATTTAGAGTGTGTACACCAGTAAAGAGTGCATCTCAGTGCATGCTGGCCTTCAGATGCAAACAAGAAATACTGAAGATGCAGTCAGTGTCCACACTATATGAGGCTTTGCTCTTGCTAGTGCTGGACTGGAGCCCTGGATTGAAGCAATTTTAGCGGTTAGAGAATACTAGAAGTGTTGCTTTTCTGTGTTTGGCCTCATTTTCACCCAGAATGGAAACAGCTGACACTCTGAAGCCACTCTGTGATATAAATGCGTGTGTGTGATGAGTGAGAATAATTAGGAGACTCACTTCAAAATTATAGTCTTGATCTAAACTAAAACATCGGTGTAATTTCTTCATTTACTCTTTTCAGGAAGACAGGTTTTCATTTTGTCTTGCAGAAATACAATCAGTCAGTGGAGAAAGCAAAATTAATTAAACAAAACCCTCCTAATGTCACTATACATAAATGAAAATGCTCTTCTCTAAATCATTAAATAAATTCACTAATGCAAAAACTGAAATTGAAATTGTTTGTAGAATTTATTAGAAAAAATTAAGTATTTCTTTTCTTTCTGATTGTGTTTGGATGTTTGCAAGCAGTGAGAGGAAAAAAATTAAAAAGTTTTTGTATAGGTACTGACATTTAGACAAATCTTTCATAAGAAAAGTGGTTCCTAGAAATCTGAACTGAAAACTGAAACTGGATTGATTTTTTTTTTTTTTAATGAAATTATTGCCTTCATGAGCATCATGGTCAACTGGAAAATTATGCCCCCCCACCTTTTCATGAATAAAACCTGCCGTAATTATATTATAGCTTTACTTTAAAAAAACCTACAACATACAGCTGTAGTCTCCCTCTCTCTTTATTTTAATGAAATTCCTTTACTTATTATTTTTTTATATATTTTGATTTAAATTTTTACATATTCTTCAAAACCGAAACTAAAGCCCTCCAATTTGCTTGAAGAGGTGGAGTGTTATGGCAATCAATGTTTTTGGCTTAATTTTTATCTGAAGTAACCTTTATTTCAAGAGGCAAAAGGACTTGTGTTAATTTGTTTAAATCTGTTAAAACTTGAAAAACGCAAATAAGATTAGCAAATAATGTCATGAGATTTGGCTTAATATGAACATTACAATTGCAAAATTGTTAAAATGTTTTTCTCAAAAGATGTCTTAGCTAATTGGCAAGGACTGTTCTACTTATTTATATAAATTTGCTATTGGATCCATTTTGTAAGTAGCAAAGTCACTACATTGCTATCAAGGACCAGGAACTTGGCTTCACCTACTAATAAAACACCCTTAAAAGTGTTATTTTGTTTGCTATTAACCTCGAATGAAAGGTACTGGTATCTAAGACTCTAGCTATATATTAGAAAGTTTTTTGAGTTACTCTCACAAGTCTAAAAAGTAGTTTTGTTCATAGGAGGCCTCTCTCTATTGTAAGGTCTGAAAATAAATTGTATTCCTCCTGTAAACTGACAGAAGTGCAAAAGAAAACTATGGTTTTTCTAGACTTAAGTTGTTGCATTCTGCATGCTGAAATTTATTTCCTCACAATGAAAACAGATAATATTCATGAAAGGAGATCCTGTCTTGGAACAAGGCTTTCTCCTAACACTCAAACAATCCCTGATCTTACTAAAATCATTTTCAGAATCAATGTGCATGAAGAAAGGAAATGGAACATAGTATATTGAATAATTTTGTTGAAGATTAAAGTATATAACTACTAGATATCTAAATGAACTGGGATTAAAAAAAAAAAAAGTAATAAAGGGTATCAATGCCTAGTTATCACTGGGACAATACCTTTCACTAAAAATCTGAGGTTTGACTTCTCAATACTGATCTTAACCGAAGTTCAGTGGAACACCTTCTTAACGTTCTGGTACCTGGAATTCGTAGCTGAGTTGAATTTTAAGCAAGAAAAAGAAAATCAAGTAATTAGAAATTCTTGTTTCATGATTTTAGACTTCCAGCATATCTCATTTCTTCCTCAGGACAGATGATCTGTCCTGTCATATAGAAACTAATAACAATGTAATTTTTCCCATTCTAAAATAGTCCCTGGTCTGCAGCTGCTACTTAGCTTTCTACTCAAATTTTATAATTGAGGAGCAGAATCAAGCTAAACCCAGAAAAGTTGTTCTCGACATGTTGCTAAATTGTGAGATTACTGTTTATGTTCAAGACCTAAACAAAGGCTGTTTCTGAAAACTTATTTTCAATTCTACCAACTTGTCAATTCTACCTCTTTGACAAACTTTGTCTCAGAGCATAATTATAATGAGGTATTTTAACTTAGGAGGTGATTCCCATAGTAAACAAAATACAGGAAAATGTCAGTTTCTTGAAGCATGTGCTCAGAGCAACCACCTTCTGAAAAGAAAGAGCCAAGTAATCCAATTTCTTTCAATTAGACGGCAAAATAAAGATAAGCATAGAATGAGTAAATAGACTGTGCAGTCAGCATCAAAGAAAGATGTTGGAGCAGCTCTACTTAATCAGTTTCAAGATCCTTTGCATACGAGTCTCAGGAAACTTCGCCTGGGCATTAGGAAAGATACAGTTATGATGTCACTAATGGAATGCAGTTGGCTTCAATACTGACTACTTTCAGAATACCCAAAGTATTTTGCACTTTTTGCAAACAGAATGTCCCTTGGCAAAATAATTTTGCTTTTGTATTTTTGTTTTAGCAATAATATAAAGACATAACAGAAAACTTATTTAATCTTACCTTACTGATGAACAGTGACAAACAGACAGGCAGCTAAAGATATCATTACCTTCCTTTTAACACTGAAGGGCCACATGCAGAATCTGATAATGCCACAGAAGTCCCCCCTATAGTTCTTCTATTAGAAAACAGTAGGCATTGGGTTTTTCTATCATTTTTAAAAGTTTATTTGAGACATTTTCACACCTTGATAGTAGTCTTAGATTTTGCACTTCTGAAAGGCAAAATATATTAGTGACTGCATTATTCAGTTGCAGAAGTCTGTGGATGGTGAACATCATTCTCATAATTATGAATGTTAAATAACTGTGAAAGAATATACTCATATTTGTACAAAGAATTTCAACTTCTCTTTCTGACAGCTTGTATCTGTGAACAAGAGGTGCAAATAAAAGAAAAAATGGAAATGTACTTGTCCTATTACTACGTGCTCTTGAAAATAGTCTTATCCCATCTTTCCTGTAAGTTCCCTTCAGGTAGTGGAAGACTGCAATTAGGTCACCCCAAAGCCTTCTCTTTTCCAGGCTGAACAATCCCAATTCTCTCAACCTCTCCTCACCAAGGGAGGTGATTCTGCTCCTCTACTCCAATCTTGTGAGACACCCCCCTGGAGTGCTGCATCCATCTCTGGGGTCTTAAACAAAAGATATAATAGTTTCACATTATTTTTTTTTAATTATAAAATATAGAATAAGCTGTTTGTCTGAAATATTTTTTGAAGTTCATGACTACGAATTCAAGTTGCTACTAGCAAAATTTTAACCCAACTGTCTATCTGTTAAATAAGGAAAGCTTATTCCACCACATCAAGACTGACAGCTTCCATTGAAAGGACCTGCTTATCCTTACTCCTACCTTTGTCAAAGTAGTTGACACTGAAATGCACACTAAATCAGATTTCCCTGCTGAGAAACTGCTAGAGTATGATATTTTTTGTTGTTAATCTGCTTATCTTTTCTTAGTCTTTTGAAAAAGTATTTAGATATAAGACTAAAGAATTGGTAACTACAGGTTTCCCAATTCCTGTCTTCTGAAAGTAAACCTCAGACAAGGGCTGTGTAATCTGAATAGTGATTTTTCTTCCTGTGGCACTGGTACCAGAATAGAGCTGTCTTGGCTGCATTTTCACTAATCTTTCTATTGACCTTTGAAGCAAGGAAGTGAAAGCGATGACCAAAACAGCCTTAATAGTTTGTATGACGGGAAAAATAGGAAAAAGGAACAGCTAAAATTAATAGAGGTCAAGAATGAATCAGTAAGTCTGATTCCGGCCAAGTTAAACATTCACAGGTTCCTAAGTGACAGTGATGCCTTTTCCTGGTCTTAAAATCAAGAGGCAAACACGGTTAGAAGAGAAAAAGGGATTACCTTGGTATTTATTTTAAGGACCCTTAGGTGCACCACATCCAGGTCAAATGGAATTCAATGCATGCCGCAATGCCCACCCCACAAAAGATCTGGTATATCATCATAGGTCTTACCAATTAGCATATCTATCATAAATTCCCCAATGAGAGGCTCGAGTGAGCCCCCCTCCCCAAGGACCCTTCCCCTGGATGGTTCTATCTTAGTTTACAAAATATGTTCTAGAGAGGACCTTGGGGTCTGGGGCACACTGACCCCTAATTATGAAGCTTCTAAAATGTTTAGTCTCCTAGCTTGACAAATAAGTCTAAGAACGTAGGCTAAAAAACACTAAGAATACAAAAGCTATAAAAAGGTATATAAAAGGKGTATAAAAGAAAAGGCAAAAAATCATCATGGCATCAACAGAACAATGAATGACTGAAATTTCAGTTCCTATTTATTTCTTTTGGAAATACAAATATTTAGTTACAAGATCTGATGCTTTATAATCCGCATATCTTCCTGTGGCTTAGTGCTCTCTGTATCCTCAAAAATAGATCTGAGATCTGCCCCTCATTACTGAAGGATATTGCTCAAGAATATGGCAATTAAAAAAGGAATAAGTTTAAATTAAGGACATAAGAAGACACAAAGCAACTGAAGCCTAAGCTCCTCCTGTTTCAAAAGGGTAGTTATAACTAGCATTCACTGCCTGCAAATACGATACATCTGCAACACATAGGACTTTTAATTTGTCTCCCTTTCTTAATCAATACATGGCTATCAAAAGGTGAAAAAATGTGGTTGGAATGAAAAGTGACCATCACTTTAATTCTGAAATTTTCCAGCATTTTCAAGTTTAATGTTGTTTGGATATATTGTTTCAGTGGGAATTTTATATATAAATCAATATTTTCCAATGAGATGAATACATGCCTTTTTAGGAAAAAAGTGCTTCAAACCTGATGGAAAATTCTGGGCTCAAGAGTTTTTCCACAAAATACCAGTCCCTCTAATTAAAGAATTTATTTTGCCCTTCAAATAATACATTACATATATCTATGAAGCATTCTGTGTGCAGCATTAATCGAGACGGGTAAGATTTGTGTATTCTGTTCTATTCTATGGTCCTATGATTTGTCCCATTAATTAAAGTTATCTGGTACAAACCAAGAACTTACATTGCCAAATATGTAAGGCCCTGTAATGCAAGCCAAACACTGAACTGCCATTGTCACAAAAAAAATCAAACTTATTCCTCTAAAACTCTGAGGGGAACACTTATAAAAAAATTACAGACACACCACACGGCAAATAATTACTGCAAGGATGTGAGCAGGAATGGTTTGAACAGTTAAAACATTTAAGAAGGAAAGAWATTTCTTCAGTTATTGCCAGTACAGTCATTAAGTTGGCTTGCAAGCTGCATAGTAGATGAAGTGGGTAGGGCAACATCAAATGCAAGAAAATTCTTATAATACTGTGTTTTTGTTTTGTCAACTAAAGCTTTTTCTGGTGTACACATTAAGTAATACTGATCTGTACTAATTTCTTTGTGTCTTGGTATAACTTTGGGCTACCTAATATGACAAAATCAAACCACTTAGAAGTTTTTGGGAAAACTGACATACATCACTTTTGCTCAGTGGAAAGGCCACGGTATTTTAGCAGCTTTGTGAAACTGAAATCTGAAAGACTGAAAGGTATAAAGAAAAGAAAAATTATTTTCTTTCCCCTCGTGTTAAATAAGTCTGAGAAAACTATGTCAAGACTGAATATCACCAGTCGGTTTTGAGATAGTAATTCAGGGACCTTTTGAGACAGCATTTTTAGTATATTACTGAAAGACAAAATATTGTCAAATTATATAGTGGCATAATTGCATGAATGTCTTTGTTCTGTATCTTCATTTTAGCCACTTCACTACAGTTCAAATATTACAGTTATGGTGAAGGATTGCAAAGTTACACTATGGAGTACCAGTTGATTATAATTACAGTTTGATCCCATCAACTGATTTTGACCAAAGGACAAGCTGATAAAAATACACCAATATGGATTTTACTGAAATTYACATGCTGCAAAACATATTAATGTTCCTTCTAACAGTATAGTTGAGGCGAAAAAAGTGAATATTCACAATAATCTTAAAAAAATAATATTCAAAATAACATGCAAAATCAAGAACTATTTTTTCCAGGGTTTCTTGCTGTTAAAAATACAAATTTGGTGATTTCTGTAAAAAATAACTTCTTTTTTTTTTTCCCCATAATTTGTGAGTCTTATATTAAGGGGTTTTTTTTGGTCTTTTTTTTTTTATAAGAGTGGAATTATCTTTCCTTTAAATCCTCCTTTCGTTCCATAATGTGAAATAGTTTATTGTAATTTTTAGTATTGAAAAACAATATTTTCATTTATGCTTGAGACTGAACATCTTAAAATTTGTGTTATGTCAAATGCAGTTATTAAATCTTTTAACAGAGATATGGCCTATCACACAGCTCTAATATATAACTCCTGAACAGAAAAATGGCTATTATTTTAATTTTGTTAAAATTATAATTTAGGGAAAAAATAAAGCGCTTTTTAATACACCATAGGTGGGATTATTCTTAAAGAATTTTACAATTATTTACTTCGTCAGGTGATTTTTAAATTTATTCCAAGTAGGTCTTCATAAAAACTTTTCTGTAAATAAAACCATGAACCACAGCAACATTGCCAATTCTTCATATAAAAACTCATGCTTTATTCTTGTTGATAATCTGTTTCTCAAAATCTTTATTCATATTTCAAAGCATTTTCAGGGTCAAGGCTTCATAAAAGGTAGCTAACAAATACATGTAGGAAAGATGAAAGGTAAAATATTCAAGAACAGAAAAACAACTATTTAAAAATATGAACTCAAATCCTGGAGTAGAGTTTTGGTTGTGGGTTTTCTGCTCTTTATAGGGGCTTTTATTCTGTTTTTTTAATTATTGAAATTTTATTTCACTGTATTTTTTTATTGTCTGGTTTCCTGTTTAGAAGCAAAATGTGCAAACATTATTCATATGAACAGACTTACTGAGAGCAAGATGGCGATTAGTGACGCATATAATTACTCATGCACAATTGTAGCATGATGGTATCCAATTAGAAATATCACAGGAGTGAGCTATACTCTTACAAGTTTTATAAAATAGCTGGCAGCTTTTTGTACAAGCAACATAGCAAATTAATTAAATTAATATTACATAATTTCTCAAATAGTATGTAGCACATTAAAGAGCTGTAGTTCTGAATTTAAATTGTTGTTTACAGTGTCTTCTAATGTCATTAATTTGTTTATCTTTCAGAACTATTTTTTGGGCTCTTTTTTTAATCTACAATTTGAGATGCTTTGTCTCGGAAAAAAATGTACAAAATTCTTTTTTTTAAAAAACCAAAAAAGACAAATATGCATGCTGTTTCCTTGTCTTGCTTTAGAACTTAGGATGGACTACTTTTTTAAAAAGTCTTAAATCATGGAGTCATAGAATCATTTAGGTTGGAAAAAGCCTCTTAAGGTCAAGTCCAACCATTAACTCTGCATTGCCAAGTCCACCAATACACCATGTCATTAAATGTCATGGCTGCACATCTTTTAGGTACATCCAGGCAGGATGACTCAACCACTTCCCTGGGCATTCTCTTTCAATGTTTGAAAACCTTTTCAGAGAAGAAATTTTTCCTAACATCCTAAACATTTTGTAGGTGTGTTTTTTTAACAATGGAGTACTCCGAAGATGGTGATCAGCCACCACTCAGCTCCAGACCCATCGGTTGCAACCAGACCCCTGCGTTTGACCATGAGGTCAGGACTTACTAATTACCATCATGGACAAAACAGACTCAAGTTGTGGAACATTAATTTAATTTATTGTAAATTAAAAATACAGAAAGATTTAATTAAGGAAGCCTTCTTTTTTTTTTTTCAAAATTATATATTCTACTGTTGAAATGAAAGAGCAACCCAAAAATTTCTTTATAAAATAGCCAACAATAATATGAAGAAGAGAAAGAAGTGTTGCTTAAAATTGTATATATTTAGAAATATTCACTAAAGCTGTACATTCTGTATGATCTCATGTATCACACATGTAAATCTACACTGAACCGTTTTTTGCTGTGTCATACTCAAATATATTCAAGTTTGCCATTATATTTTCAGAAAATAAAACTCAGTAAATGCATAAATATTGATAATCTGATGAGCAATGTGTAGAGCATTTGGAATATATATGAGGTTAGAGTTCTTCTATCTTGGTATATTCTCATGACAACAAGGGAGCCACTGTTGCCATTTTTAGTCCTCTAAGGAGATACTTGCCAGGGCCAAGGAACATTTGACATGAGGATCTGCGAAATTATTGATAACTGGGAAATACATGAATAATAAAAAGGCTACCACTACCCCTTACCCAGTGACCTGCTCACCCTGCCACTGCCTGCTAAATCTGAAGGTAAATCAATGGTCAGTCCAAAATCGTCATCCAGAAGGTAGTTTTCTCGGTAGTTTAACATTCTTCTCTGCCTTTGAGGTTTCCTTAGAGTACTTTTTATGAATTAAACGTAACCACATATTGATAGGATCTGAGTATTCACAAAGGTGTCAAGCTCTTTCTGGCCGGCTCTTTAAAATGTTTACGGAGCTTGCACAAGATAAACTAAACTCACCTAGTAATGCTGCAGGAACCATGTTAACTGTTTGCAGTCACTCTGCTCTCTCAGACACGTGTGCCAGAGGGTATGTCATCATCATGCTTCACTCACATCAGCAAACCTTTTTCTCTGCTTCATTCATGAGTTAGCTTAAGCTTAACAGAGCTATGCTCCTCACAGTCCTGAAGCTGGTTCAATTGAGGTCAATGCAAGCTAATGTCTCTGCACAATACTCACATCCTCTAGAGATTTAAGAGCCAAAATCCATTGAAAATTACTGGGACATTGATCAAAAATCACGCAGCCCTTTCAAAAACCAAACTTACTTTCTGTCTTCCTGCTGTTCAGGATGAGAAAAAGAAGCTTCTGATCTGTCAGAAAATTTTTGGTCACCTTTTGTGTAGAAAAATTTCAGCAGTTGCAGAAAAATTTAACATGGGGAGAAAAAAAAAAAAATGGTTCCTGTATGAGCATTTTAGGCCACAAGAGAAGCAAGACTGGTCAATAATTTGCACTAAAACACTGAAATGGAAAATGTTTGCAATCCATTTTATTACTGAGACAAGAGTTGTTGCTCTGATGCAGTCAGTAACACTGCACACTCCCTCTACAGGCAGTGAACCTGAACTAGGGATTAATTTGGGCTTTAATTTTTTATTCAGTGCAATTTATTTTCCTCTAATGCCTTTTTTTTTTTTTTCCAGACAATGATCTACAATAATTTTCAGAGATGGGAATTTTGCAGTTTAATGCAAGTACTGGTAGATTATTTCACAGCAAACTCTAATTCTGCTTTCAGTTTATAAATATGAAAAATCATTTATCTGATTGGGTTCTCTGGGTGAAAATCTCCCTTTAAAATGATTACTTTTGCTACCAAATATATGCTTATTTACTTAAATGCTGTTATCAAAAACTGTAGTTTAAAGCTAATTTTTAAATATTATTATTACTATTATTATAATCTGAGATTCACAACAGTTTTTTATTTAAAAGAAACTTAGTCAACATTTATCTGACACATGTAATGAAATAAAAGTTACTCACACAGAAACATACTTAAATGATTAAGGAACAACAAATAAACTGAAAATGTAAGCCTTTTTCTTAATTTGCCCATGGGGTTTATCACTAAAGAAAAAGTCTTGTATATAGGCATCAAGTCTATTCGAAAATTTATATTTGTACTACTTTGGATAAACCATAAATCTGTTTAATACGTASATGATAATATATGAATTTATGAATGCTGCTAGTTTATATCAGAGTTGTGGAACTCACTGTTTGTTGCAAGTTCCACATTCTGAGCACTGAGTAAGACTTTGGAATAAAATTGCAAAGAATAATGCAGCCTGCTTTTTATTCAATGACATTAAATCTCTTCTTTTTCCTTTATATTCTGTCTACAGCAAATTTTAGTAAAGAAATCATAGATGATAATGTGCCCAAATCCAAAGTTCMTGTTAAATTATGATCAGTTTAAGGTGCCTCTAGGCCAAATCCACTCATTATTGAGATAGTGGTAAAAATTACTCTCTGAAAATTAACACTTAAGGCTCAGGATGGATTATTGGTATTTTCTTTTCCASTAGCATCTCTGAGATCTGAAATCAAATCCTGCCTTTCCTCAAGGTATAATGGCAAGTGAGATATGATAATTTGATTTTTTCTTGGTAGTGACTAAAGAATAACTGACTGGTCATTTGTAAAGTACTGTACCTAAAAAAAAAAAAAAAAAAAATTATCTTAGGCTTGAGATACTCTTCCTTGAAAATACGTGACATTCTTTTTATTGTGAGAAACTTGATATAATCTTTTTTTTTGAAGACAAAACATGGGGAAATACGTCTTGATTTAGGCATGACTACATGTACCAATGGACTTTAAAAAAATGTTGTAAGCTGCATGAAGTCTTAGTTTTGGATAGCAGATCTATGAAAGGCTACAAATCAGCTATTAAAATAAGCATAGTTCTTTTAAAGCTCACATTTCTGATATTTTATTTAAATATTGGTCAGTTAACAAACCATTGCAACCAGAGCTCTAACCACAAAAGAATGCCTCAACTTTGATAGCTAAATTCAAACTGTAGCTCCTCATAGCCACAGCAAATTTGCCACCTATTCCTGAAAGCTCCTGAGATAAATAGATGTCATTTACTTTTTCCAAAACTTTGTATCCTGATATGCTTGAACGACTTCAGTTTTTACAACATTTTTTTACAACATTAGRCGGTCCGTGGTCTTGTTTATATTTAAACTTTCCCATCAAACAAAAGGTAGATATGATGTCCCCTTTAAGAAATACCTCAGTAGTTGTAACTAAGTCAGGAAAAGATTAATTTAGCTAAATTAAAGATAGTTCAGATGAAAGATTAATTTTCTCTAGTGTCCAAAGTGATCCAAGCCCTTATCTATCATCTGAGTATGACAGGATCCTACCTCCCAACACACTGTTGACTGCAGTTAAACATAATTTCTAGAAACTCCATGTCTTTAGAAATGCTGCAGTAAGGGGAAAAGGAAATTTCTAATACAGCAGCATTTTAGGGTATCAGTAAGATGTATTCTGGGAACCAGCTCTGTGTTTTGGGCCTCTCAAAATTTCTGAGTAAAATGTAATTAGGTAATTACTTTGAACCATTAATTCTAATTAGTCAAATAAAAGTAATTAAAACACACCTCCAGGTGTCATATTTATTAGTGGACAGTTTGTTTTGATACGTCAGTGGTTGCTTCTCTTTCAAGGCCATGATCATTTCCAGGCAGGTTTGCTCTAGCAGGTATTATACTAATAATATATTTAACACGGGGAAATGATTTTTTCTCTGACGCCAAATGCTGAAATGCTGTGATGCTCAGAGTATTGATACCAATCACTTGTGTTTTTATTATTTGAAAGGATGTCAAGAAGCCAGCAAAAAGATGACATTCTGCTGGATTGAATGCTGTATAAGAATGTTAATTAACTATGAAAAGGATAGGATTTTAATTTCTATCTGTATTAGCAGATTCTTGCATATGCTGTTTTTTTAAAGTTTGAAGTCCATATTATTTAGATTGGGAAATTCAGTTTTCTTTAACTTTTCATGGATATCACCAACAAGCTTTGTCAAATCCAGGATTGTTTAAAGTGACAATGCGATCTCCATCTTGATCTTATACTTTCTGTAATAAAACAAAGTTTTTAATTCAATGGGAGTTAATGAAGATTTTAAATATCGTGCAAACAATCTTTTCAGGGAGTTTTGAGTAGTATCGAAAGTAATCATAGATGAAGCTCTCTACATTTAAATAGTTAAGCATAGAGTCAAAAGCGGCATTAACATAGAGAGACTTAAAGAACACTGACTTCTCTCTCTAAAATGAGTCATTGAAAATGGACTCAGTGAAATACAGAAAAAAAAAGCCCAAGGTGCTTCATTTGTTTTGGGATTTTTTTTCAGATCTGTTATACATATTAATTATAAATTAGAGACACAGATCTGAACTGAAGGGTATAAATGTTTAAGAAGTTAGAAATAATTAAAAAAGCAGGAAGTCTTTTAGGATTTCATCTTTCTTTAAAAGGATTCTGTTTCTCATTTTGTTTTGGAAAGCTGAATTCTTGGACTCACGGGAAGGTTCTTTATAATGCAGGCATGCGACTTCTGTTCAGAGCTGACTGACAAGATCTAATCTAATCTACATGGGTTTTTATTATCAGAAATACTTTAATTATGGCTTTATACTTGATTTACTTGATTTAGGGAATTTATCTAAAGTAATGGCAAAAAATAAAATCTCAACTATCAAGCATTTGCTGGCTTTATCATTAATAAATTAATTTCCTTGCCACTCAGGTATAGATCAAACAGATGGTTGAATCTAACGTTTTTCTGTTGCAGTTTCCTCCCCAAAGTAATTTATAAATTCTCTTTTTCTCCTTACTTGTTCATCTAACCAAAAACAGACGCATATACTTGAACATATACAGGTGTTTGTGTGAGAAATCAAGCTACTTAACAGAGAAAGTAGAAATTACTTAAATAGAAAAAGCATGTTTACCAGTTCAATCTAGTTCAAAGGTCCACTCCTACAACAATTTTATGCATATATCAACAATTTCTGCACAGTAGTGAATTGAAATTATTCAGGTTTTGTATAAGCAAGGTTGTCTATCTTGGCAGAGTCATACAAAGTTAATTTAAAATAAAATAGAGATTAAAAATAATGCATGCATATATAAATACAAGGATAATTTACCTTATCTTAACAGAAATATAACTAGATGCACATTTGTAATAAAATTTAATAATTTTAAAAATTTTATTTCTTTAGTTATAACTTTTCACCAGCCTAAATAGCACCTCCTAAGTCAGTGGCGGATGTGGGAATTCTTGGAATGATGAGAGATCTGACTTTGCAGTATCTTCTAGAAAAGACTTGTCCTTTGAAGCATTTTCTCTATAATATTAATCACTGCTGTGCTTGTAATATGATGAAAGTAAGTCATCTTATTGGTTTTTATCTTACAAAGGCACAAGGGAAAGCTTTGGCACTAAGGGAGTATAAAAAGGTACAGTAGAAACAAGATTTTGTTTTAAGCAATTTTGAAGGAAACTAGGACAGTACCAAACAGTTTTTAAGGAATAAAATACAATGGGTTAAGAAAATGCTTTCTCAAAGCAGAAAAAATAGATGGAAAGGATTGTTTCTGTTCAGAGGGAAGGGGAGAGTGGGGGAGGTTGCTAGATATGGGAAAAGAGACATGGTTAGTCAGTGATTTTTATGAGCTGCTTTTTTATACTTCCACACTCTTATTTCATGAAATGGAATATTTTCTTCCCTCAGGGCTGAAAGCATTTTAGATTTGTTGATGCTCTGCCTTTAACTTTGCAGCCAAAATCAACATTTTCTAATGGTAATGTATTTCTATTTAAAAGACATTTGCAGCAAAAAGTTGATTCTGGTCTGCTCATGTGCAATCCAGTCATTCTGTAATTGCTTCTATAGGCAATATAGCTATAGGCAAGTTGTCAGTATTTATGTTTGAGATACAAATCCTGGTTATAAGGAATTTTTCCATTGGGATAAACAATAGCCTGGAGAAAAAGGCAAGAGAAGGAAACCATATTTCTAAAAAATTAAATAAAAATGGAAAGACAAAATCTAGTACAAAAGCCGTAAGGCATTTGCAGTTGGCACTTACTATGAAATCAACGGATATTGTGCATATTCATACACCCACACACACTTCAACACACTTGCATATGTATTAAGGTTTGTCTTGCTGTACAGTAGGATATCTTTAAAAGCAGACATGTATAAAAATACTAAAGAAACAGAACTTGATTAAGCTGTTCAAAATCCAATTCTTTWAATCTATGTGATTAACTTCTTCAATAACACTCCTGAGATTTGCCTTAAACCTATGTGTTTGGTAGAAAAACAAGAAGAAACATAATTTTTTTTCTTGATTTATTACAGTTCAGTCACMTGGCTTTTTATTTCTGGTTTAAGGGATAGCTCTATATCAAATCAAGTCATCACCCAATGTTTCTAGCTAAAAAGAAAGTAAAGCCTAACCTACTGAGCCATGAAAACCTTTGCAGTGAGGACTGAATATAGACATATTCCCTGACAGCTTGAAGGAATAAAGATTAATTCTGATTGCTTGATGTAGAACTAGATATTCAGGTTTCAGAATTACAGAATGAGTAAAGTTTGAAGGGACAACAGTGGGTCATCTGGTCCAACCTTGCTTCTCAAACAGGRTCATACTAGAGCACACGACACAGGATTGTGCCCAGATGGTTCTTGAGTATCTCCAGTGAGGGAGACTCCACAACCTCTCTGGACAATCTCTTCCAGTGCTCCGTCACCCACACAGTAAAGATATTCTTCCTCATCTTCAGGTGGAACTTCCTGTGCATCAGTTTCTGCCCTTTGCCTCTTGTCTTATTGCTCAGCACCATCAAGAAGGGCCTTCTGACACCCTCCCATTAGATACTCATACATATTGATGAGGTCCCCTCTCAGTTGCCTCTTCTCAAGGCTGAACAGGCCCAGCTCCCTCAGCCTATCCTTGTGAGAGAGATGCTCCAATTCCTTAATCATCTTTGTTGCCCTCCACTGGACCCGCTCCAGGAGCTCCATATCCCTTTGTACTGAGGAGCCCAGAACTGGACACAACACTCCAGATGCGGCCTTACCAGGGCTGAGTAGAGAGGCAGGATCACCTCCCTTGACCTGCTGGCAATGCACTTCCTCATGCACCCCAGGATACCAACTGGCCTTCTTGGCCACAAGGGCACTGCTGGCTCATGGAGAGCTTGTTGTCTGACATTGTGCACACAATSACCACCAGTTTTGCTGAGTGCAACATTCAGAGAAAAGTCACAAGAACGTGGACTAATTTTGTAATAATCACTTTTACATCTCATAGGTCAATATTCCAACACAGGAATCTCACTGATGAATAATAATTTTGAGATTCTTACACTTCAGTTGTACTTCACGGGCCCGTTTTTTGATCCCTGCTTCTGCTACTTGCAAAACTTTAAACAGCATATTCATATTCAAAATATTAGCATTTCTAAAATGTTTAAAAATGTTTATATAATCTACAAAATAGAGTTGCATGAATTTATAATAGAATTAATCTCAGAATTAATGAAAAAATGTTATTCTCAATGTTCCAAGTGTGAAAAGAGACAATGACATTTTGAAAATTCATAATAAACTAAGATTCTGCTTCTATTCTTATAAAAGGAAAAGGAATCTAGAACAGTGTGTTGGTTTTGCATGGCCTGGTTTTTGGTAGTGGAGGGGCCACAGAGGTGGCTTCTGTGAGAAGCTGCTGGAAGCTTCCACCATGTCTGGCAGAGCTAATCCTTGATGGCTCTGAAGATGAACATGCCATTGGGCCAATTAGAGACAATGGTAACACCTCTGTGATGACATATTTAAGAGGAAATACAAACAAAAGTGGTGGTGCAGTTTCATTCCAGCTAGAGAAGAGCAAGAGGTGAGAACACGTGAGGGAAGCAACATGGAGACACCAAGGTCAGTGAAGAAGGATGGGAAGGAGGTGCTCCAGGCACCAGAGCTGAGATGCCTCTGCTGGCCATGGTGAAAGACCATGGTGAAGCAGGCTGTCCTCCTGCAGCCCATGGGGATCCACAGGGTATGCAGAGATCCATCCACAGGCAGTGGGGGATGTGCCCACGATGGAATGGGTGGATGCCTGGAGGAGGCTGTGTTCCAGTAGGAGATCTGGTAGAGAGAGGGGGCCCTTGCTTCCAGGCTGAAGCAGCCTGTCCAGGACTGCACCCTGTGGAAAGAGAGACCCATGGCACAGCAATTTTGGAGGACTGCTGCTCATGAGACTGGAACGACGCTGGAGAAGTTCGCGGAGAACTGCCTCCTGTGGGAGGGACCCCATGGTCTCACAGGTGAACGGCTTCTCTCCGTGCTCAGTGGAAGAAAACCTTGGGTGATGAACTGACCAAAATCCCCATGCCCTGTCTCTCTGCGCTGTCGGTGGGAAGGAGGGAGCAGTTGGGGGAAGAAAAGGTGTTTTTAAGAGATTATTTTACTCCTCATTATCCTCCTCTGCATTTGTTAGCAATAAATTTGCTTTGTACCTCTAAGTTAAKCCTGTTTTTCCCTTGGAGTGTTTTATCATGGTGTTCTTATCTCAACTCATTAACCCTTTGTTAAATTTTCTCTGCCCAGCTGTAACAGGGGAGGGTGAGTGAGTGGCTTTCGTGGGTGCCTGACATTTGGCCAGTGTCAAACCATGACAAACAGCTTGTCCAAAATCTAAAGAAGGAGCAGTAACTCAGTAGAATTAAATTATTATTGGTATTAGTAGGACATGCACCATCTTGACTGAAATTCCAGGAAGGAAGGAACAGCTTCAATACAGCTATGAAAGGTGACAGAATAAAATTTTATGATTCACCACCTAACCAAAAATAGAAGTAAAGCAGTAGACATATTATACRTATTCATTCATAAACTCATTGTTTAGAGATCATAGAAAGGGGATCCTCACCTTTATGAAAATTCAGTTTAACACTGGGTTTGGTAGTTTTCTTGCCATCCAGAAGAGAGGAAATAAGGAACAAGGCACACCTTATGAAACTCCTTTCTCTTGAGACCATAATGTCGTCAGTTGCCTTCATTTAATTATTTGGTTAGGCAAGTGGTATTAAAAAAAAAAGAAGATCAAAAATTGAAGAAATGAGGGCAGTATTCCTCTAAGTTTGAAGACCAAAATATCTCTTCAACATAGGCCCAGCTCAGGCTTTGTAACAATAAAATGCAAGGACATGAAATCTCATTCTTCAGCCTAGTAAAATAGCATAAAATCTACACCCTTGACCTAGCAAAGATTTTTTAAATTGCCAACTTATATAGCCACTCTTGCCAATCATTAAGTGGCCAACTGAAAGAAGTGGGTGCATCAAGCTTAGGACTACAATTCTTAATCAAGTGCACATAACCAGTAATATTTCCCTTCAGGATAACAGCAGTGAGAGACCACTCACCTGGTACTGTCACAGGCAAAATGGAGTTGACTTGGGAAAAATATTGATTGAATTTATTATCAAACTAGAGTAGAATAATGCAAAATAAAATTAAGAATTAAAACATCTTCCCCCCACTCCTGCCTAGTTCTTGGCCTTAAATTCACTCACGATTTTTCTCTACCTACTACCCACCCAGCAATGCAGCAGGACAGGGGTTGACATCTGCTCCTTGTATGTCATCTCTGACACTCCCTCCTCCTTAGAGGGAGGGCTCCTCACACTCTTCCCCTGATCCCCTGTAGGGTCTCTTCCATGGGAGATAATCCTCCATTAATTTCTCCAATGTGGGTTCTTCACATGGGCTGCAGTTCTTCACAAACTGCTCCACCATGGGTCCTTTCCACAGGGTTCAGTCCTTCAGGAACAGATTGTTCCAGCATGGGTCCCCTGTTGGGTCACAGGTCCTTCCAGCAAACCTGATTCAGCGTGGGTTCTGCTCTCCACAGGTCCACAGGTCCTGCCAAGAGCCTGCTCCAGTGCAGCTTTCCCACAGAGTCACAGCCTCCTTCAGGCATCTGTCTGCTCTGGTGTGGGGTCATCTGTGGGCTGTAAGTGGATCTCTGCTCCAGCATGGACCTCCATGAGCTGCAGGGGCACAGTTGCCTCACCATGTGTGAGAGACTGAAATATGAAGGGTTAATGTCTCAAACAATTGGCCATTTGCAAAAGCAGCAGGTGCTTTGCTGAGGCCAGGTTTACACCCTCCAACCAAAGGAGGGGAGGAGAGTTTTTAGGTGTATGATGGCAAAACCTCTTATATGCATAAGAATAGCCCTAGTGCAGAAGGGCTGCACACCCACCACCAGAGGATGACCACAACAAATTAAGTTTTGTTTAGCAACAAGCTGTGTTTTGAGTCAGATGGATGAGAAGGCTGATAAAAAGCAAATCCTGCAGAGGTGGGGTAATGTTTTTTACTACGACAATGTCCTGCCTTACGCAATTGGCTGAGGTGTAAAACTCCCCCCTCCCCTGAGGAAAGTATCAGGACATTCACATGTCAGCCTGAAGGTGTTCATCCCTTCTGATGGGCCATAACTGGTTCAACTACTCTGTCGTGACAACGGTCCTGTCCTACAAGGTGTCATAAACCAAACGAATTTCTGGGGCCTTCCACCAAAGGATTGTGCGTGATTCACAGTGTCGCATAACACAGTGTAAAACTCTCATCCTCAGAGGAAGTATGTGGGCGTTCCCACAAGAACCTGAACATATATTAACCCATTGAAATTTGTGTTTCATGGGCTTCCCCCACCCCCTCCCTTGATCAAGACTGCCACCATTACTTCAACCAACAGACATTAAATAGCAAACTTTTTTTTTTTTCCTGTTGCTCTCTGTGAATGCTAAAGGCCTGGCTGCAGAGAGACTTCTCAGTTTTCTGACAGTGTCTGTGTGAAAGCCTTGCTTTCTCATGCATGCTATGGGACAACAGTTGGGAGATTTTGTAAACCATGGTATTGTTACGATACCAAGGAGAAAATATCTGAAGTAAGTGTTGTTGGGTTCAGCCAATCCCGCTGGGGAGGGGTTGGTCAGTGAACCAATAACCTTATGTCGGTGTCCAGCGTGCTAAGGTATATAAGCGAGTTTATAAATTAATAAAGGGTCGGTTTTTTCTCGTACTGAACCGTCTATGTCGCTTTATTCCTCGGTCTCTGCTCGCTAGCGACAGCTCTCATGTATCCTCATTCTTCTTTTCAACTACAGTTGCCTAATTATTGTGGGTTTTTTCCCCTCTTCCTAACTGTATTGTCCCAGAGGCACCACCACTGTCCCTGATGGACTCAGCCTTGGCCAGTGTCAAATCAAACTTGAAGCCAGCTGGCATTGGCTCTATCAGATGTAGGGGAAGTTTCTAGCAGCTTCTCACAAAAGACACCCTGTAGCTTCCTGCTGCTACTAAAAAATTTCTACACAAACCCAATACACACAATTATCTTTGGATTAAATTTTAATGAAGGTCCTTTTCTGCACTAACCCTAGAAAATACTTAGTGTTTAATTTTATCATCTAAGTTTGTAATATTCAGAAAACAACTTTAAATCAGTCCTGCTCTCTGATTCATCTCCCATGATATGTATTATAAAATATCTAAGCAGATCTGGAAACAGGTGGCAGAATCTCCTCCCATGTGATTATCCAAGCCTTTAGAAGAAACATGCTTTCTTTATCATATTTTCTATTTGCAAACTTGATGTAATTCCCAAGAAACAATAATGCATAATAAATCCCTCTACTCTAGCATGTATGTGTGTGTGTGCATATATATATATGCATATACATTTAATGAAATTGATTATAGAATAGAGAATTCATGGTCGCCAGAAAATTCATTTGTGCCAGAAAATAAAAAAAAGCAAGCCCAGACAAAGTTATCTAGGAAAATCTTTCTACCAAAATCACATTGACTTAGTGGAGAAATGTTTTACCTTCCAAAGTTAGGCTGAACTGTAAGTCATGATTTGTACCTCAAAACAGCCCATTTAAGTTAGGCATTTCAATGGTTCTTGGGTAACTCTGGCAATAAACTGTTATTGACACATTTGAGTGTTGCTATTTTCCTCAAATATTAATAGTTGTTAAAAAAATAGAGTACTTTATATTTGGCATCTCTTTATATTTGGCAACAATAACTGTTAAGTAGATTTAGCCTAAGAAAATAAAATAGATTTTTTTTCTGTTTCAGGACATACTGACAAGCAAATGACCTATCTCCTTTCAATGAATACTATCTTCATGTTAAGATAAAACAAACAGTGGCTCACAATAGGAACACAAATATAGAAGCGTTTGATATATCCAGCTCTGCATTTCCCCTATCGGTACTCTGACTTTTGGTTTGCTGGGATACAAGCCAAATGTCAGCATACACTTCTGTGAAGGGTCTTGTTTGGAACTGTCATTAAAAGCTCTTCATATAACATCATGGAACTGTCTCTTAAGTATATGCTGACTGCTTCCCAGAATAAAATATGTTCATATAATTAATGACACTGGCCTCACCAAATAAATTATATTTGTAACTCTATGTAGAGTTTATACATGAGTTCATCATACAATGAAGGAAAAGACTTAAATAAGACAATCTAAGGTTACAAATTAATAGGATTGAATATCAAAAAGGTTACAGAATGGTCACTGCAGTCTGTGTTCAGAACAGATAAGAGAAATTTAGCTCAAGATGGATTCATAGGTCATTTCATATTATATGAAAATAAAATAATGTAGATCTTAAGAACAAGAATCAAGATCCATCAGTTATATATCAGAGCTAATTGGGTAGTTCCAAATATTCAGACTCCATTATTTGTATCAGATCTAAGAATACGGTGAATAAAAAATATTGTAGCTAAAAAGTAATACAGTCCTTGGAACTACAAGGTCTTGAAGTTCATGAAATATCTTCTACTAAACTGTCAGAGGGTTGCCTGCAGTGAGTCATACACAACCTGATCTAATTCTTGTTAACTTCCCTGATATTATCCCCACATAATTTAATGGAAGGCTGACTTAGCCCTGAATTCTTAGTAAAAAGCTGTATATAAATCCTGTTTACACAGAATATATTGCTTCAAAACTGTTAAGTGTAAAGTTTACCGTCATTGTTTTAAGATCAAGATAACACCATTCTTTTAAAGGTAAATTACCCAATGAAAGCAAGAAACGAAAGATATTTTTATGTTTCTACCAATGTTCAATAAATCGTTCTGTCACATGAAAGGAACTGTGGCATTTTTCACCCAATCATCTCAATCCACTTTTGCCGCAGAAAATGGAGTAGAGAAAGAAGAAAGAAGAAGGCCTAGAACAACAATAATCCTCCATCTTGGAGTCTTTGCTTCTTATCTATTTACTATATTAACAAACCAAACACCTCTACATTTTCACCCTGTGACAATCTTACACAATGTTCTATCATTTAATTCACACCAGTGTAGATTCTGCTTCTTCCCAGAGGGCAGGTAATTTTCTCCATGGACGAAGGTCAAAGACAGGGTTGTCCAGGGGGGTAGAACTCTTCAAAACAGGCAGAGAAATATTCCCTGCACTTTTGACTCCAACATATATTTAATTTAAAAAAAGAAAAAAAAAAGCCAAAACATCAAATCAACAAACCRAAACAAAACAAAACTGCCTGCTTTAAACTCATAAGAACAATAAACAAACTTGGACATTCATAAATGCTTGACTCAAAAACTGAAACAATGGTGATAACACTTGTGTCCTGGAATTAAAACTACACACAAAGACCCTTCCAAGTGGTGCATGGATCATTTCCAATTTCCGTTTCCAACTTCCATGGATCATCTTAGCAGGCTTCCCACAATGGATGCAGTTTCCTACAACTGTCTAAATTTGCATACAGAGCTGATAAATATTGGCCACTGTTTCAAGATGTGCTGAAGCTTCTGTCTGAGCTCTCACACAACAAGGATCATAACTAACCTTTTCTATCACTCTGGAAAAGCTGGAGGGCCAGTCCTCAACCTTGTATATATAAAATGACCCAGATATTCATCACCTACTATTTAAAAACACCTCAGAATAACACTCTCCATGTTGATAAAGCACCATTTTCTACACACAACATATCTGTCTGGTTCTTCTCTGCCTTCAGAACCCATCACCCTGGCCTTGTCTCTGAGCTCTGACCGTGTCTGGGCCCCCAAAACACCTCCTTTAGTTTTGATGTGAAAACAACCATCTCTAGCCTCCTGACAGCTTTTTGTACAAAATACMTCATATGAAATATTGGAAGGGATCTCTGAGGCTCACCTAGTACAACTTTGTGCTCAAAGAATGCTGACTTCGATGATACGTAAGGTTGCTCAGGGGCTTATCCAGGAAAGTTTTCACAATTTCTAAGTCTGGGGATATCATAACCTCTTGGATGACTTTTAGTAACATCATTTAAATGCATCTAAACTTTACTAGTTTAAGATTGGCCAGCAGAAGAAAACATTTTTGGAAGTTGCCCAACAATATAATAAGCTTCTTYGGGAGGGGTAAGGATAATTTTTGAAACTGCATCTTAAGGAATAGATATTTTATTCTCTGCTCTCTTAGATGAACCTATAGTAAAAAGAATATAGTGAAAACAAACAACCAAACCAAAAAATTAGGAGGACTGAAAAAGAACAGAACATAAACTATACATCTCTATCTTAAGGAGAAATGTAAATAAAATATATATTTTTAAATGCTATAAACCTTTCTTTAAACAAAAAAAAAAAACAACCCCAGAACTCCAGTGAACACAAAAATTAAAATCGACAAGATAGCATAGACTAGATTTAAATAGAAGAAATCAGAGTTTTAGAAGCTATAGAGTAGAGAAGGAATTTGTTAGAATATATTGTTATAGCATTCTTCAGGATCTGACTAGCATTTATTCTTTTATATAGAGGAAGCAGAAAACTGAATTAGAAAATAACACAAGGAAACAAACCTATGTTTTCTCCAGTTAAGGCAAAAGTTCTGGTTCTTGTATATCATGGTTTTCTGATATTGGAGAAGATCTACTAAGTCTCTTTCAATTTTCCATTTCTTCCCTAAGTTGCAATTTTTATTTGGGAAAATACTTTTTCTCTGTATAAGGCTCTCCTTATTGCTGCAATGGACCCTTTTGTCATTGTAACCAGGAGAGACAAGATATGTCAATAAACAATCAGAATAAAATAAATAAGAGATTACTACATCACAGACAATTACTTAGTGGTGCTTTTCACTTCAGATATGCCAAAGACCCGGATTTGTCTGTGTCACACATGTTGTGTTGGTCTTTCTAAATACATTGTTTTACTATCCAGAGGAGAATTAAACAATTACTGATTTGCGTGAGCATTCCTTTGGAATTTCAGCTGCTTCAGCTCTTGGTTATCTTTCAAATCCCTAGTAATACACATATCTGGCTGACAGCTTACAGAATTCTTTTGGGATGCACAGAGAAAAGCAGGAAAGGATGATGAGGATTCAATTAACACAGATGCATTAGGATCAAACATAATACCACAACCTTCTAACATGTACCCAAGTAATTTCAAGTATTGGCATATAGTGATCTCAACTATTGACTTTGGAAGGATGTTTCAGACCTTACCCTATTAATCAAATAAAATTTAAAGGGGATTACAAAAGAGAGACAGAAAAGATTTATAGACTGATCATTCAGATTTTTACCTACTGGATATTTTCTAACTCTGTTCAAAATTTACCTTTAAAGGTGTCCATAAGACATCACGATCTCCCTACTGCCAAGTGTTCCCTCATATTAAATACAAAGGTTCTTTTATTTTTACTAATTATTCCACTATTCCACTAAATAATCAGTCTCTATACATCATAACAGCCTTCAAACAGTTGTAGAATGTCATGACCTACTTTATCATCATCTACCTCTGAAACTTAGTTCTTTTAATCTTTACACAGAAGTCAATATACTTCTGTTCTTTCTAGTTACTTTTTATACCACATAACATTAAGCTAGAARAAGATTTTACCATTTTCCCATTACTTACTCTAGGCTAATAATATTCATAGCTATCATACTAACAAATGTTCAAAATTATAGAATCATAGAATCATTTAGGTCAGAAAAGACCTTCAAGTTCATTAAGTTCAACCATTAACCCAGCAACATCAAGTCCACCAATAAACCACAACTCTAAAGGCCATGTCTACATTTCTTTTAAATACCTTTAGGGAGGTGACTCAACCACTTCCCTGGGCAGCCTGTTCCAGTGTTTGACAACCCTTCCAGCGATGAAATTTTTCCTAATATCCAAAGCCCTGGTACAACCTGAAGCCATTACCTCTTGTCCTGTTGCTAGTTACTTGGGAGACGAGACTGACCATCGACTCGCTACAACCTCCTTTCAGGTTATCTGTAGAGAGAGAGTGATAAGGTCTTCTCTGAGATGCCTCTTCTCCAGGCTAAACAACCCCAGCTTCCTCACCCACTGCTCATAGAACTTACCCTCTAGACCCTTCACCAGCTTTGTTGCCTTTCTCTGAACGAACGCCAGCACCTCAATGACTTTCAAGTATTGAGGGGCCCAGARGCGAACAYAGGATYTGAGGTGCAGCCTCACCAGTGCCAAGTACGGAGGGACAAAAACTTCCCTAGTCCTGCTGGCCATGCTATTGTTGATGCAGGCCAGGATGCCATTGGCCTTCTTGGCCACATGGGCGCACACTGGTTCATCTTCAGCTGCTGATGACCAGCACYCCCAGGTCCTTTTCCACCAGGCAACTTTATAGCCACTCTGTCCCCTCCCTGTAGCACTGCAGGGTATTATTGTGACCCAAATGCAGGACCTTGGTCTTGTTGAACCKCATATTGTTGGCCTTGGCCCATCAATCCAGCCTGTCTAGTTCCCGCTGCAGAGCCTTCCTGCCCTCCAGACGATCAACGCTCCCACCCAACTTGGTGTCTTTGGCAAACTGCCTGTCACTGACCATTTTCCCTTGCATTATGGGGGCTTTACTCTGCTCCATGTCCTTCTCTTCTAACTCAGTGGGATCAACACCTGGAGAACAACTGCCATTACAGTTAAAGACTGAGGCAAAGAACACAAAAAGTACTTCAGACTTTTATTCATCCTTTGTCACTATGTTTCCATGTTACATGTTCAGGTATTGAACTAGAGAAACATTCATTACAGAAATTCTTGGAGTCTAGCAATACAATGATATATTGCAGTACAAATCAGATAAAAGTAGGTCCAACTGAGTGGCTACAAAAGGAAGACCATTAGAGAATCTGAAAGAGAGAAAAAAAATTAAACCAACATAATTTAAAAGAAAAATAAAATCTGAGGGGTAAAAAAATCATCTTGTGTTATGAGAGTTAACAGAGAAGTTATTTTTAATATAAAACCTTATTTTAATGTTAAACTTAAGTAGTTTGGAATTGCTGAACAGTTCTTCGTGAGAATATTTAGAAAGACAGAGCTACTCAGAAAAAAAAAAAACCCCGAACAACAAAACCGAATGCAATTTGCCACAGTAAAATATTAAGATAAAGAAAATAAAGTTACAAAACCCAGAAAGAGAAAAAAAATGTCTCTATGTAGGAATATGAGGCAAAAATTCCATAAAAATGGTAGCATTCAATGAGAGAACAAAGATTCAACACAAATTAAAACAATGAAAGTAATTTTTGCATCAGCTATGCTTCAATGAAATTCGAGCCCTGATATGTAAATTATTGATTAAAATTTAGGAATAAATTTTAATGAAGGAAAATATAGTTAAAACCTCAACTAAATTGCTCAATAAATTCCAAATCACATAAATAGTGTCTTTCACAATATCTTTGTTTCTAATAGAAAAATGAAAACAAAACTGCAATGTTGTGTGCATTCTCAAACATCCATATCCCCATTTTACTAGCTCATCTCTCATTCTTTATAGTCTCAACTAACCTAGTCTATGTAAAGGTGATTTTTTTCCTTCCACAATCACATGTCCACTACTCATTCATTTTGACATGCCTTTCCATAAAATAAGAAAATTGTTAAAATTTTTTTTGCACTCATGCTTGAAAAATAAGTTTTTAGCTATTTTAATTCAATAACATAGCAACGGAGTGTTTGGGAGAAGTGAAGCATTACTTAACATATCACTCCAAGAAGAATAGGCAAGATGGAGACCTGAAGGAATCCTTCTATCTTAAGATGTTGGTTTTCTTACCTCCAAGAAATCTAGACCTGTTTAAAAGGGGCCCTTACGACTTTCTCTGAAGTAGCTTTACAAAGACCCATTGAACACTGAGATATATGACCTGCTGCAAAGCTTTCCTTAATGCCAAACATTCTGTGATTTTTAAGTGGAAAATTTTTAGCCTATTAAATATATCCCACTAGTTCCTGGCTAAGCATTCTCTATCACTGTTTATAGGCTGTAGTGAATATGATAGAATTTACATGCATTTCTTAATTTAGTCTTGGCCAAGTAGTCTAACAGATACTTTCTTAAAAATGAGAATATTTTATACCCAGTGAGTAGTTTCTTCTTACTTTGATTTCAGCTCCTTGGTTCAGTTTTCTATGTTTGATACAAAAGAAATATTTAAATTCATTTCACTTCCACAGGGAGAAAATCAAAAAGTATCATTAAAAAAAGAGCCTGCATCAATAGGAAAATGTGACCAGACACTGATATTCAGGCCATGTAAAATATGTTTTCCAGGCATAGTAAGTACTCTGCTCATAGACGCCCGCCTGAACAAAAGGAGAAACCATTCTGGATTGTTACAGGGTCCCACACGAATCCTACAGGATTTTTCTCTGCCAATGAAGGAACAGGGTCAGAGCCAAGGTTATCCTTACTGCTTTTTTGGGTCTTTCCATTTTTCTTTACCTTAATTCTGTGTAACCTCACCATCATACAGCTGTTGTTCTTAATTTTTTTTGGAAAGGACTAGTGGGACCGGGTGGATTAGTTGCAAAAACAGATGAATGGAAATATACCCATTTTGCAGTTCTGCTAATGCATACAGAGAATTTCTTATAGCTTCAGAAAATTCTACTTATAAGATTTCAGTCTGAGACTAGTAGTCTGATTTAATAAGAAGGAAATCGAATCAACTTCCTCCATTAGTGTTATTATTAAAAACCTCTTGGCATTCTCCAAAAGAATCACTTCATTACGCTAAAAGTAACATATCATCTTTATTTTGAGTAATATTGACAAAAATAAGGATTTTTCTTTTAAAAAATTCTCCATAGGAACTAATAATAGAATAATTGAATCATAGAATTGCCTGGGTTGTAAGGGACCTTAAAGACCATCTAGTTCCAACTCCCCACCATGGGCAGGGACACCTCCCACTAGATCAGCTTCCTCAGAGCTCCATCCAATCAGCCTTGAACACTTCCAAGGATGGGACATCCACAATTTCTCTGGGCAACCTGTTCCAATACCTCACTACCCTCACAGTAAAGAATTTTTTCTTAGTTATCTAATCTAAACCTACTCTCTTTCAGTTTGTAGCCATTCCCCCTTGTCCTGCCGCTACATGCTCTTGTAAAAAGTCCCTCTCCATCAATTTTGTAGGTTRTCTTATAGTACTGAAAGGCTGCAATTTTGTCACCTCAAAGTCTTCTCTTTTTCAAGGTGAAAAAACATAATTCTATCAGCCTTTCCTCATAGGAGAGGGGCTCCATCTCTTCAACCATCTTGCCAGACCTCCTCTGGATTTGATAATACAGCTCTGTGTGCTGGGACCCCAGAACTGGATGCAGCAGTGAAGGTGGGGTCTCACAAAGGCAGAGTAGAGGGGCAGAATCCCCTCCCTCGTCCTGCTGGCCCCGCTGCTTTGGATGCAGCCCAAGATAAGCATGGCTTTCTAGGGTGCAAGGGCACATTGCCAGGTCATGTCCAGCCTCTCATCCACCAGCACCCCCAAGTTCTTCTTGGCAGAGCTGCTCTGGATGTGCTCATCCCCGAGCCTTTATTGATACCAGGGTTTCTCTGATCCAGGTGCAGCACCTTGCACTTGGTGGTGTTAAACCTCATGAGATTCCCATGTGCCCACTTCTGGAGTTTGTCCAGGTCCCTCTGGATGGTGTCCCATCCTTTGGTTGTGCCAAATGCACCACTCAGCTTGCAGTCATCGCAAATTTGCTGAGGGTGCACTTGATCACTTCATATATGTCATTAATGAAGTTATTAAATAACAGTGGTTCCATTGTTACACAAATCCCTGAGGGACACCAATTGTCATTGATATACATTCATGAATTATGTGGGAAAGAACTATGTGGGAGAGAATATATGTGACCTTTCAATAGTTGTAATATCTTCCATTGAGTTTTCAACAATTGTTTTCTGCTTGCTACCGTGTGCCATGTCCAGACAAGAGTCAGACAAGTTACCTGCAACACAAGTCTCAGTYGAAAAGGCTGGACGCTGGCATTATTGACCATTTGAAACTCATACCCAAGAAATCTTTTGGACTTTACTTATTGTCTATTCCTACTTATACACTTAGTTACTGAGATCCCACGTGGAAGAGGCAGAAAGAAGATGGGTGAGTACATGTGGTAGCTGAGGTTAAAATGATCAAAGGGCTTCTCCCGGGGTGCGTGGTTCTGTTGCGCTGGTGTGTTCTGGTTTGGGTTTCCCGGTTGGCTGCTGGCCTTGGCCCCTCGTCACTCCCCCGGGGCTCTCCCATTGGTCCCTGCTCCCTGATCCCGCCTTTCCCCCAGCCCCGGGAAAAATCCTGAGTACCCCATTGTCCTCGGATTTGCTTGCCTGCCCTTCGAGGGTGAAGATGTAATAAACTCACTCCTCGGAATGAAGGAAAAGCAAGTTCCCTTCCCATCTCTTTGCTACTGAACTACAATACTGAACCTCCCTGTGCATTCATGCAGCCAGGCAGGGACGGTATTAAGTGCACAAAGTATAAAAGAAGTGTGGAAAGGAAGAAGCATTGACTACAAGGAAGAATAATGCTGATATTCCTGTACATGAAATGGTGCCTGTGGTCTCACATAAGAAAAAAACAGTACATGAAAGGGAACAAACAAGGTCATTAAGTGAGGTCATTCTCTCAAATAAAGTATGTGCTGCTTATTTGTCTCTAGGTTTTGGAGTGTGACCATGCTTCATTTTTGTTTGTTATCCACCAGTAATAGAAAATTGCATTTTGAAACTTTAGTTTTTAGAAGATATCCACCTGTTAATTAGTTACTGTAAAAAATACAGGTCAGAGGACAAAATGCTATTATATAAAACTCAGGAAGCTGAAGTTTTTACAGTTTTTTAGGACTCAATTTTTCTTTTGAAGGGTAGATTTTGAAAAAAAGAAATATYATCATTTTCATAAGAATATCGGCTAAGGACAATATTCATTCAGCTTTTCAGGGGGCAATGAAATAAAAATGTATTCCTATAAATGACACTGGGTTAGGTCTGAAATTATAGGATAATAAATGAATTATTATATTTGCAAATTGAATTAAGTTTCTACTTTTACAGAGAGATCATTTATGGCTATAGGGATGCAGAAAACTTGTGCAGATATATGATTTGAAATGTAACATTGTCGTCAAACTCCATGTATTACACCTATTTTTTCACAATATCAAAAATTCCATTTCCTGGCTCTCTCGATAATCTAAAGCATTTATGAAGGTACTTTAAAATATGGTCCTGGAAGAGTTTGGCCAAAATATGACCCAATAATAACTTTTAAATCATTGCAATTCACAGGGCTGGAAATAGAAATGTCAGACTGGGTGTCATAGTACATATTCTGCTCTTCCCAATCACTGTAATAAAGTTCAAAGTCACATTGCTTCTCTGTATCTCAACCATACCAAGCCTCAAGACTGACTGCTGTTTTTCTTAGGGAAAATAGAAAACATTTTGAAAAATATTTTAAAAAAATTAATAGAAGAAATTAGTCCAAAGAATATTTAATATTTCAAAACATGCTGTAAAATTGTTAACAGATTGACCATTTCCCTAATTTTTAACCAAAGAAATCTGTAAAAGAAAACAATATGGTAAAAAGTGTTCAGCAATCTGTGATATTTTTTCTTTCTGAACATTTATAAGAACAATTTATAAAGAACTGAGTGTCCAAAGTCATTAACAGCATGTGTCCTTATTATTTTTAGAGATTTCTTCGTTAAAAAAAACCATGCAAGGTGGATCAATCTTTTAAAAAATATATGCATTTAAAAAATCTCAAACATCTAAGAGTTATGGGGGGTTTTACATTTTGTTTTGGATTTTATTTACATAGATTTATATATATGCATGTTTATGTCAAATGAGTTAGCTACATACAATCTGGATAGATAATAAACAGTAGGAGTTGATGTATTTGTAGAATTTAGTGGAATATTGAGCAAAAAAATTTAAATCTTAATGGAAATCTGCCACATTCCAATAGCTAATGATGAGGTACATTATCAAAGAGATATCGGAAAGATATTTTCTTTAACACATATATAAGTGTATGCAAACATATAAACATACATATATGTTTATACATACATATATTTATGGTTTTAATGTGAATTAAATTTTATTTTCTGTTTTGTTTTTTGTCCAAAGGTTCTACATTTATATATCCTTTGCTGTCAATCATGTCAACATGTTCAATAAGAGGAAACTTACAGCTGGACATTTGAAAGTCTCACAGAATCAAACTGAAGAATAATAATTTTTGTAGTAGGGGTCTACATTTTTTTCTGTTTACATCAGATGTCATTTAACTGCCAAACCTGCCAGCTGTTGTCATGGAAATGTCACTTATGCTGAAATTTTGGGAAGTCTTCCAGTGTGTTTTTTGCTGAAATTATATAAACAAAAATCTATTTTATAAGGAAATTTAAAATTTTTGGACAAGATAAGGTCATTTAGCCTAGCAAGCCTGTACCCTTTAAATTTACTTTATCTCCCATCCCTGGCTAGACATTAAAGAGGTGAAATTCTCATTAGACTTTGCAAAATATTTGACTTGAAATTAAAGCATAAAAATATGCCCTTTTATGAAGTCTGAAATTTTCCATTAAGTCTATATTTTAGAAGTGTAGAGATGTGTGTGAAAATATTATAGTCAGTACCAAAGACACCATTTTTCCTTCAGTGGCCACATTTTTTTCCTCATTTTATTCTTCCTGTGTTTCTTGGATATTTTGAGATAACCATGCTCGTGACTACCCTTTTTTTGAAACTATATAGCTATGCTTACAGCACATTAATGGAATACTGGAGAAATTTTGACTTACAGGGTTTTTTAACATGAGCTCAAGATTTTAAAAAAAGAGAAAAAAACCACCATTATCAAGGAAAAAGCCTTATCAAGAAGGTGAAACAAATTGCTTTGCATGGTAATAATCAATGTTAAGCACATAGGGGTGTAATCACATAGGGGCAATGGTTTTAAACATAAAGAGAATAGGTTTAGATTAGATATAAGAAAGAAATTTTTACTATGAGGAGGGTGAGACACTGTAACAGGTTGCCCAGAGAAGTTGTGCATGCCCCATCCCTGGAAGTGTTCAAGGTCAGGTGGGATGGGACTTTGATCATAGTGACCTAAGTGAAAGCATCCCTGTCAGAGATTGAAACTAGATGATCTTCAAAGGTGTCTTCCAACCCATACTTTTCTATGATTTTATGATTCTGATGAGCTTCCTTGTTCCTAGAAACTTGTTTGTATCAAAACACACACACATAGGTGGCTGGCTTTACAGGATTCATTTTCTGAGAACTTTCTCTAGAGTGTTCACATACATATTTATCCCCAATATCCTGCATAGCTTGAGAATTTTATGTCCGTTTCACTGCCTCAGGTTTCCCATGTGTTTTTGTGTAGGATCATTGTGTGACTAGGGAAGACTCCCTGAGAGATGAGAACTTTCTCTATGGTGTTCACATACATATTTATCCCCAATATCCTGCATAGTTTGAGAAAGAAATAAAAGAGATTGTTTCTGTTTTTATGACAGCCAGAACAGTGTCTTTCCATCCTCCTATCCCCCATCAGAGACTTACCTCTAATAACTTAAAAACTGAGGACTTTCCTTCTGAAATGGAAATTTTTGTGGAGCAACAATTCAGGGACTTCTTCCAGCTAACAAATAGTAGGTAGCTGAAGCAGAATTGAACTGGCTTCTGTTATCAGCCATATACAGGAAGCAAACCCCCACTGAGCTGTGCCATAACCTTCAGTCTTTGAAACTCAGTAAATTTAATTTTATGTCCGTTTTCACTGCCTCAGCTTTCCTACGTGTTTTTGTGTAGCATCACTGTGTGGCTAGGGAAGATTCCCTGAGAGATGAGAACTCCTGAATTTTCATTAAGTTCTATTACCACACTTTTTCATTTTCTACAGTTAATCCTGATGCTTAAAACAAGATTGAGTGGATGTAGGAATCTTTTTAGATTTAGCCCTATGTTTGGAGCTAGCATTTATGCGGCTAAAAATACTCCCTTTCATTCTTTGCCAGAATTTATTTTCATGTAGTCATGCCTATTTTTTTTTTTTTTGACATTTGCTACCTTGAATTTCTATGTAGTTCTTCTGTATGCTACATCTGGAGCCCCTTTTTGTCATATACTCATTAAACATGACTTCATTCAAAAGCATTCTCTCTCCTGAATTCTTTACTATTAATATTGTTTCTTGGTTTCTGAACAGTGGTATCCTGCTGGGCCATCAGCAAGACTTTAGTGCTATAGTTTGCACATATCCTTATAAATCATATTTCATATGGAGGAGAAATTAACCACACAATATCTCATTATATGCTGAGCACAACTAAGGTGAAAAATGTGTTTCTTTTATTTTGATAAAAACATTTCCAGTTCACTTTCCTAGCTGTTTTAAACCCAATTATAATATTTCCTCCTCATTTTTAAAAACTGATTTCACACCCACAGAAGTGCATTTCAAGGAGGTTATTGATAATCCATATCACTCAGCAAGGCATGAATCATACAATTACGCTGTCTCTTCAGAAACAGGGTAGCTCCATACAGACTGAGCTCTAGAATTGATCCCCCTGTTGATGCCTTAAATCCTCAGACTCTACTCCGGCATTATATCAGAGAATATTAGTTGTGCTCAGTTGAAAGCCTTCCAGAGACTATGTTAATAGCAACAGAATGGGTAAGCTAAAATTTTCCAGACACCTGTTTGTCTGGATGCTTGTGGTCAGATTCATGCTCTGATATTGTTTTACTCATGTAGGTCTACATTTTTAATCAAGACACTGACTTTTCATGTAACATTTCATAAGCAGAGAAAGCAATAAAGAATAAAAGAATAATGTTCCACTAGAATGAAGGAAACAAGATGGTTGAAGGCTTAAACAGCACAAATGAGAAAAATGAAAGTTATGAAAAGAATTATTTATAATATCTTGATTAGTTCATATGCAAGCAAGCTACTCATAAAAAATTACATTTCAGAAAAATTGCTGGGTTTGATATAAAATTAATGAAGAAAAACATAATGGCTTGTGATACACTGGTCAGACTGGATGTCCTAATAATTTCTTATGACCTTAGACTGTTTTATTTGAACAATCTAGGATTAAATTAAATACTTGATAAATTAGTGGCAGACTCTCTCATTTCAACACACAGATACATTCTTTGCAACCTGCAGTTTTTTTTCAAGGTTTTGTCTTTAGTACCAATGGTATTGGTTGCTGTACAAAAAATATTTTAGATCATTATACTAATTGTGCAATTTTTTTTTCTTTTCAGTTTATTGTCTTCTCTATTATTATAACACTATGTTGAAAGGTGTGTGTAGGATTGTATGTGTGTGCATACATCTGTGCACATGGGTGAATTCATTGGGTAGTAAAAATGATTCAAAACTGGTAAGATTCAAATGTTTGAGGAACTATTTATAGTGCCCCAAAAGCATTACTTGCAATTTGTAAAATGAAGAAGGGAATAAAGAGAAATGAAACTTTTGAAGTGTGGAATATTGCAAAATCAATTTAGTCACACAGTAGCAATGCTTGTTTTCAGACCACTATATTAAAACAAGCAAACATGTTCAGCTTAACTGGTCATTCTACTGTAGTATGTTTTCTATGTCCCTCTTGTAATTTTTAACAAAACCAGACATCTTAATTTCAGTATTTCCTCAAAAGAATGGGAGATAAAATCCTTCTTATTTCAAGTATTATCACACAATCATATGATGACCCATGAACAAAACCACCATTTTTTTTTCCAGAGTATAAGGCATTTTTGAATGTACTTGGTTTAAACTTCATGTAATCAATGAAACCAGAAATTGGAAAAGGTATTTCAGCTTTTTTTCCTGCTGATGAAAGACACAATATTCTGTGCTTTTTTCCTCATGTTGTCAGAATTACCTCAAAGAGGAACTCACACTCTGACATATAAGTTATTACTGGGCTGCTGCTGCTCTGGCAGCCAAAGGTACAAACCAGCACTTTTTTTCCCAATGAAATAACAGGAACTTTGGAGGTTAATGCTCATCCAACAATAGCCTGCTCTAATCTTCTATTAATAGCTGTTAGTCACTCTCCCTTAGTCCTGCCTCCCAAAGATCTGGGCAGATTCTTTTGAAAGACACAACCATATCATACTTACGAGATTTCTTTGGCCTGAGAGTCAAAGGATCTTTGAAAATTTTCCAGACATCTGTTTGTGATTTTATCATTGTGAGCAGCAGATTTTCTTATGAGGGCATCTGGAGACAGTGGGATAATATTTATTTACAATAAGTAAGCAATACTAATACAAAAAACAATTTTAGATTGGGGGAAAAAAAAAAAAAAAAAGAAGAAATACTCCAGATTCTTTGCTGAGATAAACACCAAATTTACTTTTAAGCCCAAACATGCAATTTGCTCAACATGGCAAAAGATTGGAGGGGGGGAAGTGCTAATAAAAATATTTGTTTTGCTAACTAAAAGTGAAGCAAATTTTGAAGTGACTGATTTTCTTGATGATAACCATAATAATTTGACATCATATTTAAACAATTTTACTCAGAAACTTCATTTTTTCTTGAAAACATTTTGACCAAGACATTTAGTCCACTAATGTCACTGATATAATTTCCATCATTTGAAGGCACTATTTATTTTACTTTCTAACACATCTCATGTGATTGCTTGAGATTTCTTCCTTTTTGACACTTTTGACAAAATTTGCTTTTTTTTTTGTAATTCTTACTTGAAATCTTATCCTATAATACTGAGACATTTACAGTTCTTACATTTTTTTAAATTTTTTTTTTCCAAGTTTATTTTAACACTATTTCTGTGTTTTGGAAGTAATGACAGAAAAGAAAGATGATGATCAAAAAATAATATAATGAATTACAGCGAATTTTTTTTTTTTTCTGTTGCAAACCTTAACTGAAAGGGTTCAAAGTCTATGAGCAACAGAACAAGCTCTTTTTTTTTTTCTTGGCATAGCATGAAAAAAGTAAAAAAAAAATTACAATTTTAGAAATGCTGTGTTGATATATAATTTGATTGCCTAGGTTTCTGTAAATAATTCAAAGCCCTTTTTTTATTAATCCTCTTCAATAATTGCATATTCTGCATTATTGATAACATTTGTCAAAATGCTCCATCATTTTCTCAGATTAGCTTTTGACTTTGTATAAAGTGAACAAGAGCAAGCAGACATTACTAAGAGTAGAGCTAGCAATAAATGATTCAAGGAATTGTCTTCCTTTAAAATATTGTAAAGAGGAAATGAATTTTAAATTATAGTTTTGTTTTTTTGTTTTTTTTTTTTTTTTTTTACAAAAGAAAGACTTATTTCTTTAGCCAGCAAGGACCAACATCACAATTCCTATTCAAAAAGTTTCACCCCCTTCTATTCTTTCCTACTGCAGCTTCCATCTACTTTCTGGGTTACTGGCAAGCATGAAGTTAGCTATGCAGGGGCAGGGGTGGTGAAAGACTAAGGTTGTTCTCAGAAGTACTTTTATAACCCTCCAACACACTGACAAATCTGTTGAAACCATTGTAAACATCTGCTTACATATACTTGTGGGAGTGTCCTAAATGTTAGAATTAAAATTATTTCTGTTGAAAACAAAAAATTTCTTCATTCTTCCTTGGAGCATTTCATTTTGTTCTCTGTGCATAAAAGAAAAGTGTCTACAGCATGGTATTGAAGGCGAAGTTAGTTCTCCTTCTAAGTCTGTTTTTCAACAGTCACTTACACATTTGTTCAGCTTTCTGCTTTGAGAAAAAATTTTAAATTAGAAAACATATCTATAGCCACTGCATTTTTTTAGAAAATATGCTTGAAATTTCCATTTAAATTCTCTATTAATAATTCTGACTCAAACTACTACCATAGTTCTAAATTTGGCCTAGAAATTATACTGTTTGGTCCTTTTTTTCAACTTTTTCGCAGACAGATAAATTTTGATATTTTTAAATTTGTTTTGAGTGCAGAGAAGGTTCTTTAGCCAATTTTATCTACTAATGGAGCTAAATGAATGGCTCAGATGAGGCTGAGATATTAAGCAAAAAGCACACATTGCCCCTCATGAAGGTTAGCCACCAATGTGTATTGACACCTTGTGAGCAAAATATTCACCTTCTAATTATCTTTGTATTGTTCATGACATTGCAAAACTCTCTGTGAAGTGTCCATGGCAAAAAAATAAAATCCTGTGCTAGTACCTCTCATAAGTGCTTTTTGTACCTCTTAAAAGATACATGCATATATGTGTGCAAAATAATGCTAAAATATCTGTGATCAGAGAGCACACGTTTGTAAAACTCACAGAGAATTTACTTGAATTCCTTAATTTTTATTTCTGCTTTCTGATTCTTTTATGGCTGGAAAATTTCAGTGATAAATAATAGCTATCTCTTGTTCTCTAATTCTCTCCTGCTTCTCTTTCTTTGTTCATGGAGTACAGTGCTTTTAATAAATCAATTCACAATGAGAGTGAATGATTTCAAATTTTTTGGTGCTTTTTCTAGTTTGCAGAGAAAACAGATGGCTAGCAGTTATGGTCCCATGGTCTGCTTTTGGCTATTCATTGGTGCAGGAGAGAGAAAAAAGGAGCAAAGTACTAGCAGCCAGGATCCCTCAAGCAAAAAGCACTTCCGGGAGGGTGAGTCAGAGCACCTGAGGGAGGCAAGCAGAGTGCTTATCATCTCTCTCATTTATTACCTGAGAGGCTGATGGGAGATGGAGTGAGACAACATAGGTCTCCTGTAGGGCTAGATAAGGAAACAAGATCATTGATTGCTATGTACAAAAGCACAATAAAGAAACCAGTGGAAAAACTGCCTGGAACCAAAATAAGAAAATGCATAAAACGGCAATAACAACAATAAGACCAATAACMATAATAAGCAACCAGGCATCATAGAGCTGTGAAACTTCAACATTTCTGCTCTTTTGTCTCATAATAGGATGTGCCAGTTCTAGCCTTACAAACAAAATTTTTATGAAATACAGTTTGTGGTGTTAACATCACAAGCTCCCCTACCACAAGTCTAACATTGCCCTCCTATTAGATTCCAGGGTGTTAGGGAAAAACAGGTGTTCGACAATCTGTGGCATATGGAGTTTCTCTCTTTGACTTTAATTTACTTCTGTTCCCTTCTCTGTAAACTGCACTATGATATACATTACCTGGTTTCCCTTTGAGTAAACATGGAATAGTTATAAAACAATTTTTTTTTCTTTTTCTTTTCTTTTTTGACTTTTCCTTTTTTTTCTCAACTCTTTCAATGTTAACAGTGCAGAATATTCTGGTGGCTGGAGAGGAGCTGTGTAAAATACATTGCAAATCAAAAGGAATATTTCAATTTTGCTTTGTGTCAATGCTAAGCAAACCTACATAAAAACTTAAATTTTGCGTGTTTCTACAGACTATCGAATGAATCTGCAGAACTTGGAAGAATGGGACTAGTTAAAGATTCAACCATATTCCACTTGTTGGCCTACTTTTCAGCACCTCTGTTATTTTTTAAAGCTATACTATCTGTCCTGAAAATTCTTTTGCCTAGTTTGAAACTACAAAAGAGGAATATTTTGAAAGTTCAAAGGAAATCAGCCAAGCTGCTTTCAGCTTGTAGGGCAGCAAAAATGTAACATGTTTCTGCTTCAATTTACACATTCATTATGTTAATTCTTTGAAGTTATTTCGGGAGGAATGTGTTAGCAACCTTCACTGAAACATACTCAGTTTCATGCGTGCATGCATTCATGTTCATGAATATTTTTTCAGGGAAAAGAATCATATATGGTTTAAAATAAACTTGTCCTCATTTGGCAAACTGACTTTTTTTCTCACAGCTTTGTGGATTTTGCTATTAATTTGTAGTGAGATTGGTTATTTTGGACAATCAAGTATTTTCATTCCCCAAATCTCCTGAAAGTGTCTCACTATAATAGATATATATTTACTATACCTGACATAATGGATAATATATTAATTCTGATTTTAGTTTGCATGCCCCTTCCCTCTTTCACATTGTTTCTGATGTCAGATTGGTGATATGATAGGCTAAATCTGCATTAATCACAGAATCAAAGAATCACAGAATCACAGAATCAGCTAGGTTGGAAAAGACCTTGGAGATCATCAAGTCCAACCTATGACCTAACACCACTTTGTCAACTAAACCATGGCACTGAGTGCCACATCCAGTCTTGTTTTAAACTTCTCTGGGGCAGTGACTCCACCACTTCCCTGGGCAGCCCATTCCAATGCCCAACTACTCTTCCAGTAAAGAACTTTTTTCTAATGTCTAGTCTAAACTTCCCGTGGTGCAGCTTAAGACTGTGTCCTCTTGTGCTGTTGCTGGCTGCCTGGGAAAAGAGGCGGACCCCCACCTGGCTACAGCCTCCTTTCAGGCAATTGTAGAGAGGGCTAAAGTCTCCCCTGGGCCTCCTTTTTTTCCAGGCTAAACACCCCCAGCTTCCTCAGCTGCTCTTGACAGGACTTGTGTTACAGACCCTTCACCAGCCTTGTTGCCCTACTCTGGATGCATTCGAGCATCTCAATGTCCTTCCTAAACTGAGGGGCCCAGAACTGGACACAGTATTCAAAGTGCAGCCTCACCAGTGCTGAGTACAGGGGAAGAATGACTTCTCTGCTCCTGCTGGCCCCATTATTCCTGATACAGGCCAGGATGCCATTGGCCTTCCTGGCCACCTGGAACACTTGTGGCAAATGAATTACACATGCTTGTATTTTCTCTTTGGTGCTGGAGCTTGCATTATTAAACTCTCTCACACCCCACTATTGGGAAGCCATGTCAAAGCTATGTGGTGTTAAGAGTTACTGTGCAATACTACCCCTCAAATCATGCCCAGGCACTACCTGGGGAATACTAGTTGTCCCTGACCAAACTGCTAAATGTGGCAGCAATTTAATGACACAGTTTTTTGTCTTCCAGGACCTTGTGATGGTCCCTGACCCAGTCAAATAAACCAGTATAGGTGTAACATGTATATAACCCTCCTCCCAGGGGTTCAGTTGGCTGTGGTACAAAGCCTGGTTTTGATAGAGAGTGGCTGTGCAACCTTGGCTTAGGTTTCCGAGAAAACTGCTAAGCAGTAGGAAGGAGCCATCACAAAGTGCATAAGCCGTAAGACATTCAAGGTAAGAAAGGTAAAATTTCAGACAGAGGGAAGACGGTTGAGACTGGGTAGTTAGTAGGTCAAGGATTCAGGAAGGAAAACACTGATATGAAGGGGTAAAAATTCCAAGGCAAAAAACAAGGAAGTGAAAAACAGCAACTTGGCAAAGTAAAAGGAGCAGTACAGTTCTATAAGTAACAGCGGTCATCCCGTATCTGTCTTCTTGGTGAGGGAGTGAACAACAGAGACCTATTAGATGGCCTACCATGAGCAGTGAATAATGCTTAACCTGTTGATTCTCATTATCTATTGTGCGTGTTCGTCTATAAGCAATTGTTTTGGTCTTTCAAATGGTATGTCACAGTATATTGTGAGTTGGAAGGAATCCACAAGGATCCTCAAGTCCAGCTCCTTGCCCTGCACAAGCCCACCCCCAAGAGCCACACCATGTGCCTGAGAGCATTGTCCAAATGCTTCATGAACCCTGTCAGGCTTGATGCTGTGTCCAGTACTGTTAGTTGAGTACTGTTCCAGTGCTCAACTAACCTCTGGATGAAGAACCTTTTCCTGATATCCAACCTACACCTCCCCTGACACAACTTCAGGCCATTCCCTCAGGTCCTGTCACTGGTCACCAGAAAGAAGAGATCAGTGTCTGCCCCTCCTCTTCCCCTCATGAGGAAGTTGTAGACTGCAATATCTCCCTTCTTTTTCAGGCTGAACAGACCAAGCAACCTCAAATGCTCCTCGTATGGCTTCCCCTCAAGGCCCATTACCATCTTTGTTGCCCTCCTTTGGATGATCTCTAATAATTTAATGTCTTTCTTATATTCTGGCACCCAAAACTGCCCCCAGGACTCTAGGTGAGGCCGCTCCAGTGCAGAGCAGAGCAGGTCAATTGCCCAGCTGGCGATGTTGTCCGTGATTTCCCCCAGGACAGGACTGGCCCTCCTGGCTGCCAGGGCAGTCCTGACTCATGTTCAACCTTCCTTAAACCAGGATCCCCTGGTCCCTTTCTGAGGCACTGCTTTCCAGCATCTCATTTCCCAGTCTGTATGTACATCCAGGGTTGCCCCATCCATACTTGTAAAATGTTTTTGTTCACGGTAAAAATTGTCCAAAAAACATAATTCAGAAAGGCAAGGTTGGTGAGACTATAGGAGAAGACAAATTATCAATTTGATGATACTCACTTAAAAACAATCTCTTTCTCTTTAGGAAATGGTTTTGTTTCATTGCACAAAGAACAGAATGAAATAAAACAGATTTCCTATTTTTTAAGTGTATTAATGTGGTTTTAAAATTTATGGCCCTGATCTTGTAGAGAACTTGATTTTACATGACTGCCACAGTAAATGCAAGATTAGGATTATATTAGAATATAATTAATTGGACTGCAGCCCTAGGAAAATTGTATTGTATTAACGTGTCCTCAGTCAGGGATTATGCTTTTTTCATTAATTCTTTTTCAGTGAGAGCAATGTTGTGGGGAACCAGGTACCATTTCAGGAAGCAATTAAAACAAAAATGAACCAAAATATGGATGGGCAGGCTCTGGTGATGCCCTCGTGTTCGTCTCTGCTCCCCTTCCACCTTCTCTCTGTATATTATTGGTTTTGAATCTCACTGTCAGTGTGGTCAAAAAGATTTGAGTTACTGGACATACAAATCTGGACTAATATATCACTTAATGTTCTTCATTCTGCTTGCAGGTTTTGTTATTTTGGCTTGTAAGCTCTTGTCAAATTAGACAGTGGTGATTTAATACATAGGGCATCTGTTACTGTGTGGTTGTGCATGCCTTTATTCATTCTCAGAGGACATCTATGCAGGCAGTATACATAACGGATAAAATAGTAATGCAAAATAAAAATGGAACAAATCCTAAATTTTAATTTAGTCACTGTCATGATTTAATCTCAGCTGGTAAATAAGCACCATGTAACTGCTCACTCATCCCCCCATCAGCAGGATGGGGAGAGAATTGGAAGAGTAAAAATGAGAAAACTAGTGGGTTGAGATAAAGACATTTTAATAGGCAAAACAAAAGCTGTGCACGCAAACAAAACAAAGCAAGGAATTCATTCACTGCTTCCCATGGGCAGGCAGGTGTTCAGCCATCTCCAGGAAAACAGGGTTTCATCACACGTAACAGTTTTTTTGGAAGACAAAGCCCTCATTACAAATGTCTTCCCTTTCCTGCTTCTCCCAGTTTTACAAAGTACGCATGACACCATGTGTTATGGGATGTCCCTTTGGCCACTTGGGGTCAGCTGTTGTGGCTGTGTTCCCTCCCAACTCCTTGTGCACTCCCAGACTCCTTGCCAGCATGGCAGTAGGAGAAGCAGAAAAGGCCTTGGCTTCATGTAAGCACTGCTCAGCAATAACAAAAACATCTCTATATTGTCAATCCTGTTTTCAGCACAAATCTAAACACAGCCCATAGCAGTTACTGGGAAGAAAATTAACTCTACCCCAGCCAAAACCAGCATATTTTTCACCCCTAATTCCACATTATATGGTATCATGTTCAGTATATAAAGCTGGGGAAAGAAGAAGAAGGACGGAGTTATGCATGGAGTGATCGTGTTTTTCTTTCCAAGACTGCTACGTGCGATGGAGCCCTGCTTTACTGGTGATGGCTGAACACCTGTTTGTTGATTAGAGACAGTGAATTAACTCCTTGTCTTGTTTTGCTTGCAAATGCGGCTCTTGCTTTCCYTATTAAGCTGTCTTTGTCTCAACCCACGAGTTTTCTCACTTTTTGCTCTTCTGATTCTCTTCCCCATCCCTTTAGTGAGGGAGTCAGCAAGTGGCTGCATGGTGCTTAGTTGATGGCTGGGGTTAAACCATGAGGGACACAAAGTTTCATATTCATAATGGTCTGTCCACATGTATCCTTTTGATTTCCAAATACTTCTCTATCCACCAATGAATTTTAACATACAGGCTTTACAACAATGAACATACGAAGCTAAAGCGTCCAAGACATCTAAGCTATTTTACAAGTGTTTGACTTAGTGTAATGTAAATCAATAAATTAATAAATATGGATTTTGTCACAGGATTATCATCTTTTGATCTACCTGGCATAGTCGTAAAGAACAAAAAGTGACGTGAAAAATTGACATTTAAGTAGAAAATATATTTTGCTTGAGGAAAGGTTTAACATGCATACTCGTTGTTCCTCTTCAATCATTTCTACATGCTTCATAGTTAGCTTGCAGTGTGTATACTCTCCTTTCAGGCTTTTTCATTCATTTAAGCAAAGAAATAGGAAGGTGCGATATAAACATATTCAAGGAGGCAGTTCCCATAGTCAGTCTCATCCCATTAGAGCTGTATGCCCTGTTCAGAGTCTAGGATTTGAGTCACAGTCACAATGATGGATTTCACAACTTTCTGCTTCTTGAGAGTGAGGAACATGCCAGACTTGGCAAACTAGTACAAAGCTCTTTATTTTATAACTGGAATATACTAACCTAAGCTGCTGGTTCAGTGATTTGTTTTGCTTTTCCTTCCCACTCATAAGTAGTGCTTCCCATTCCTCTGCTTCCCACTTACCCTTGGATATCTGCTAGCTAATTCTTTCCAGTATTCATACGTGTTCTGGCCAGGGGAGGGCTAATTTTTGCAGTAGCCGGGAGGGGGCATGGCTAAGACCCAGAGGCTGTTCTATACCAACTCACATAGTTTTGCAACGCCAGGGACAGGGATCTCTTTCAGGTGGCGTAGCGTGACAGTGCAGTGGGGTATTGTTGGGGGTGAGCACGCTCGTGTGAAGTGTTTGTTTCTTGTACACTCTATTATTAGTATTTCTGCTATTACTGTTCATTTTCTCATCTCATTGCTTTTTCCAGTAAATTGTTGTTATCTCAATCCATGATCTTTACTTTTTGTGCCTCTGATTCTCCTCTCCAGCCCTCTGCGGGGGGAGGAGGAGTGAGGAGTGAGCAAGCAGAACATGTTTTGGAGTGTTCCAGTGGGAACATTAAACTGGCAAATACCATTCCTAAACTACAATAATATATATCACTTCAAAAAACTGTTGAAAGGTTACTCAAGTTGTGTAAAACCATGGCATTTGTGGAGCTTTAAAATACTTGTAGGTAGCTAATTCTGAAAACTAGCTTCCTATGGCCTTGAGATGGAATTGAAAATTAAAGTTTTACAAACAAAGGTTAGTTGAAAATTTTGTCACTTGCATCAGCTCCCTTCCTTTTCAGTTTCATTCCACATTGCTCTTCGCCCATATAGCTGTCTCCATCATCAAAGCTCGTCATTTGAATGACATCAAGAGTTTATTCAGTTCCATTAGGTAAAGAATGACAGTTGAATACCAATTACTGTGCAAGAGTGTACTGAAATATTTGGCAGCTCTTTTTACAGTACTGACAATAACAGCAATAGTTTGCAACATGCTTGTAATTCCTCTGTTTAAACACAGACCAGCCGAGACATAAACAGACCTTGGCTTAAAAACTGATGATGACACTTTGTTAGCTCAGAACTTTGGTCTTTGACCTAGCTATGCATATCCTGAGCAATTTGATGTATTTCTGCTCTAAAGCTTCTCAAGCATGAATCAAGATAACAGAATCTAAAAGAATTGAACTGATGGCTTAGGTACGGAGGAAGTTTTTTGTTCTGTCATAAATATTGCAGTATGAATCCCTTTAGTTATTTATACATACCTAGATTTCCTAATAATATGTGTGTCAAAAGAACCAGGAGCAAATTGGAAGAGCAACCAAGAACCTCTTGGGTCTGCACAGGCAAAGAGTTGGAGTAAGATTTCTAGGTAAATAAATTAATATTTTATTGGCATACTTTATAAAACTGTCAGTTTATTTATTTTAATGTACTGCTAACCAGATGTGTTTGAAAGTATGTTCAAGTGAGACTTAAATACATTTTTAACAGGTAAGGACTCCTTTAAATGTACAGCTTTACCTTTTAAAGAAACACTCAAGCTTAATATCTATTAAGTTTCTTAATAAATAAAAACCACATCAATAAATTAATAAGAGAAATACAGTATTATGCACAAAGAATTGTGGGGTTAAATTAAAGTAAACCAGGCTTTTAGAACTGAGAATGATGTCATAAACAGTTAACCATTTAGGTCCATATTTTGKTGTACCGTTGGAGTATTCTTCATTAGCCACTGTTTTCAGAATATCTTTTAACTCTTTCATTGTCAATGCATCAGTTCTCGTGTATGGTTCAAGCTAAATTAAAGTGGTTCAATTCGCAGATCCATTAAATTTATAGAAAAAAGACTCTTTCAGAGAATATGTAGATTTTCCCATTACTTTTTTTTAACTGAACCCAAATTTATAGAACATAGAATCATAGAACCACATAMGTTTGGGTTGGAAGAAACCTTAAAGATCATTGAGTTCCAAACCCCTGCCATGGTGCATCTCCCACTAGACCAGATTGCTGAAAGCCCCATCCAACTCATCCTTAAACACTTCCAGAGATGGAAAAGTTGTTCATTGAAACACTCCTGTGGTGGTTGATTTGCAAAAAATCCCTGTCAGACATAGTTTTAATAAGCTACTGAACGAAGCGTATTTCTACTCTGTGGAGTTCCTGCTTGGCATGTTCAGTTCTGAAATTGCTTCAGCAAAAATGARTGTGAAATATATTTGTTACTGAAGTAACACTAACTGATTCATCTGTGTTTCAAGCCCAATATTTACTCCCTGAGACTTTGTTGCCACAATGTCCGGAACAACACTAATGTACAAGCCATTGGGAGATGTTTGTCTGTCGCTGTTTTCCCCACGGACGAGTAGAGAAACGACACAAAGTCCAGGCTCGGGGGTAAATGGAAGCGCTTTAATGAATTCTCAGAAGGCTTTTATATGTTAGCTCATAAAAGTGTATTAAATGACATAAGGTAATTGGTTTTTTGCCATCCACCCCCCGAGGGGACTGGTCAAGTTCTAAGACACCCATCTCTGAATGTTTTTCTAGTTAGAACCATAACAACTCTGCAAAACAACCTGCAGCTGCAAGAAGTTTACAAAACTGTAACATTGTTTTGAGTTACTTGCATGGGAAAGACAGAACTCTCACAAAAATGCTGCAGAGAGCTGAAGAAATTCTCTGCTGAAGCTTTTTCAGCATCCATATTTGTCTTGATCATTTTAAGTTAGACAAAGTCGGTTCTACAGCTCACATCATCATGTGTTCTGGACATTATTAAGGCAACCCRAATTTATCAAAATTGTCATTTATTCTCTTGTGAAATCAGTCACAACCATGGTTTTTTGGGTACCTGAATTGCCACCCATTGACTGGTGTATAGTGAAAAATTCCAGTCAGCATCCAGTGGTGTTCTTTGGCTAAAATGCTAAAGACACAAATTCCTGGAGCACAGGTTTCTCATAATGCAAGGAATCTTCAGCCTTATTCTATGTGCTAACAATAGATAGAATCCAAGAGGTGTACCTATCCTTATATGGGAGATTCCTGTTTCTGTACMCTTTCTGGTCTCCTACGCCTTACTGTGCCTGTAGAATGCAGTAAATGCTTTGCATCTCATCTTTACATCATGCAAAGTAATAAAGAGGTTGCTTAGAACATGTAACAGTTAAAATTATATTTTATTTTATATTGTCTCTGCATATTAAAAAGTACAGAACTTAAATATTGTTAGTGACAGGACAGACATAGAGTCAAAAGGTTTTAAGAGTCACATTCTAACAAGTAGTATGGCAAAAGATTTTACTACAAGTTTCTAGCAATATCTTCTTGTTCCTGTTTAAGAACAGACACTTTACAATTCAGAAAATCTGTGTATAAAAATGAATATGTTTAAGAATATATTTTCAAAGAGGTCTTCTATAGCTACACACAAACCTCAGGATTTGTGCAATAAATCAAGACAGCAAATATTTTTGCAAACATTTCTATGTTTTTCTTGATAAGAAGTATCTGAAAGAGTGGCTTTCTGACACTGTCTTTCCATTGATATTGGGCAAAATATGAGTACCTTTTTTTTGCCTTTTCCCTCTACTATCACATATAGTTTGACTAATAAACATTTTCCTCCACGTCAGAACAGACACAAAGATCATTAAAGGCATGTTTTTGCTATCCTTGAAGTGGCTTGTGCAGAGGCAGTCTGTCTGTGACACCACCACACCTCCCAGTTCACAGACTTTACCTCTGGCACACATCACGGAATAAGAAAGTCTTAGCTCTGCACCTTTACAATAGATTTGCTTTATGTCTTAGAGTATGCTATATAGTATATACAGTTCAGTCTAGTGGACTGTATAAAGTGCAGTATATTATGAAGTATACATTGGAGTCTTGTGATGAAGGAATAAACCCCTATTTTTTATGTTATCAATATATAGAATTTAATTAGACCAGTTTAGGCAATTCTTCTACAAATAGACTGGTGTCGAAAATATATTATTAAACTAGTTTCTGGTTTTCCATCAATTTCAAAATAAGCATGAATTGGAAATTTTCCTATTATATGTTCAGTTTGAAAACATTGTGGGAAAAGTATTTAACTGAAATGATAACAAATCTACCATTGTTATGTCTTCCAACTCAACCTCTGCAGATGTAGAATTGCAATTCTTCTGGAAGATGAAATCTCACTGAACTTATTGACATGACTTTATAATTTTCTCTGTAGTAATGCTTCCCGCGGTAGAACACTGGCCCACATTTTCCTTTTCTACAGACATGTTATGATTGGGCCTTACAGTTACTAGAACTTACTCATCAGTTACTATGCTGAGGTTTTTCTAAGCTTTTACAAAATGATAATATTCCTTAGTACAGAAATATGGCATCTTCACAAAATTTCTAGTAGAATAATTTGGTGGRTTTGCAGTGGTGTGCTGACCTTTGAAGTGACAAGGTCTATAGAAACAACTCCTACCTTGTTGAAATTTTTCCTTAAACATTAGTTAGGTTAAATATTATGCCCCAAAGACTCATCTCATTTATTGTACTGAGTATTGAAACTGTCCAAGAACCACCTGTGTAAGAACACAACACTCCAAGCTGACAGTTTAATTTTTATTATTATTCCCTAAATGCATCTTCCTACATTTTATAACATTTAATTTAGTACCACATTTTTAATTGTTATCCAGCCCTTCCTATATGATATCTCATTTCTCCTTTCAATGATTAATTCTTATAAAATTTTGCCCTTGGAACCTTCTGCTGCACTATGTGTCTTTCTTTCCACATGGGAATACTTTAATGATACTTATCACAGCTTGCAACTGTACACATATAATTTTTTCTAATCACTAGAACCATCTATAAATTGATGAACTTTGGAGAGAAAAAAGAGAGAGAGAAAGGCCATGGACCTTAGTTCTTTAAAATTAAAGTAGTTTCTTCTGCTTTCATTGATGTGAAAATAAAAGCAGAGACTTTTGCAAAGGTGGTGAGTGTTTTCAGTGTCCATTATTCCAAATTTGAGCTGCCACACTTGTGTAACTTTGGACTTCTTTCACTTTGGTACATTTTATTAGAATTTGTGCGAATTATCAGGTCTGATCTACCATTAAGTACTGCTAAGAATTAGTATTTGTTGACATCAGGACAGATTTATGATAATGTTTTGGGGAACTAAGAAGAGGATAAATTTTTGATCTGCGATAAGTGCATCGACTGGTTATTGTGGTGTGACACTGCAAAGGAAGTTATAATGTTTGTGTTGTGCAATTGTTCTGTAGTGCAGTTTTAAGGAATAAATACTGCTTGGTGAGCATCGTTTTAATTTGTTAAATCTCAACAGATGACTGAACAAAAAGTTTTGGTTATTTGCTATGGATGAGGATGTAGGCTCCTACAGAAAGTAGAAAGTAAATTGAGGAGTTCAGTTATTTGTGTTTGACGCATTTAGAAGTTTTTCAAGTCATTGCCATTTAAGTCACATGTTCAAATTCTCTGAATGTTGATTTTGCTAAAGAAGTAAGAATGTACAATCAGCAGTTATATATTATTTAAATTTAGAAGTGCTATTCCATTCCTGATTTTCAATATTTGGCTTTTTTTCCTTAATCAATACGTTTTCCTGGGGGAAACAACATGTAGCATGTTAAAGCTCTTGCATATAAGGGAAAGTTTATTTTCATATTTTAACAGCCATATACACACAGTGGGCAAGCTATGTTTGAATTCAGGAATTCTTGGTAACTAACAAATAGGTAARCATTGTTAGTATAAATTATTCAAAAAACATTGTAAAATGTATTAACCTTGTAAAATTACTACTTTTATGCTAATTTGGACCTTTAAACTGGAAACTTTAAACCAGAAAAATATTCTTATATATGGACTGCACTGTTCAGCAGTAGATTTATGACCCTAAACATTGAATTGCATGGTTGCTCTACCTCAATACTCTGAGGAACTCTCAATTTTTCTAGTAAAAAAAAGTGATTCTTAATGAAAAAAAATAATTTCAGGGCTAGAAACAATTTAATCCAATTTCATGCCTATTTTTAACAGCACGTAACCTCATCTTGAGTTACTGGTTTTTGCTTTAGATTATCTATTCTGACTATTTCATTTCTTGGTTTATATATATGCATATATATAATTTTAAATTTTCCAGCCAATTTAAAAAGATTTTGGAGTAGAAATTTATTTCCCATCCCCATCTAAAGAAACTAAAAGTGCAAGGAATCTCGAAAAGTGACCCTAAGTAATAAATACAGCAGCTGAGAAACAGAACAGCAAAGTCAAAAATGTCTTAACAAGTGAAAATAAAATGTAGAAACTTAACTTTGAAATGAACATAGATTTTAGTAGAATTAAGAAACAATCTAGTCATCAAAGGATTTTTTAAATTCTGTTAATTTGATAACATATCGAATCAATTTTTTTTACAAAAAAGTGTGAACAATAAAAAATCAGAATAAATTGTTTGCCGTGTTTTTAAAAATAAACTCTTATCTTTTAAATTTTCCTTTGAAAGGATGGTATAACATACTGGACTTCTTCCTATGAGAAATTAAAAAAAAAAAAAAAAAAAAAACACTACTTATAAGACTCCTGCAAAGAAATACCTCATATAGATGCTAAAAGAGATGAAATATTTTCTGCAATTTAAATTTTGTATTTGATTTTTGTTATTTTGTTTTCCTTTTCCTGTTTGCTCTTATTTTCTAAAGTCTCAGGTTGTTCTAATGCCCATGTGTGTGAGATTCTTCATTCCCTCTAAAGATGACATGGAAACTCTACAAGGTTTCTTTTTGTGTAACCTTATGAAGAGATGATTATTTGTCATTTTGCAAAGATCCACAGAATCAAAGATAGCCTAGCACAGACTGCTGAGGCACCTCAGAAGTAGATTAAAAGATATTCACTAGCCAAATTTCTTAATGTACGAAATGACTGATTCTTTAATGCCAGTTTTTAATTTGGAATAACAATTAGGTTGATGGCTGAGGCAGAAACATATCAGTCTCATGTGGGATGTTGGACAGGCAAATTACATTGCTTCAAGTGCTCTTGAACCCGTAAATATCAACTAGTAATTTTACAGTGATATAAATAATAGCATGTACTTGATGTCTATTATTTAGGTAACACCAATAACAGAAAAAAGAAAAGAAAAGAAAAAAAAAAATATAATCTTTTTAAGGCTTGTACTTCTGTCTGTAATTGTAGTCAGGTAAGAGTAGACCTATGTATAATGGCAGTGCTTCTAAAGTCTTTGTTTATATCTGAAAGTAAGTTGTTTGTTGTGCCAGAATACAGAGTTTATTTCTCTTTGCTCTTTTGTTATGGTGAGAAATCACACCGTTAAAATATTTATRTTTAGAGTTAACAGTTGCACGTTCACTAAACAAGCACCATCAATAAATTTCACTTTGATGCTTTTTATGATAATACACTGTAATTGGATTCAGCAGTAAATCCAAACACAGCTCTGAGGCATTGATTTTCCAAGCAGTTCTGTCAAAATTATGCAGTAAGAAATGAAGCAGCATCTTGATGAGGCATATAATAAAATTATTTTAAAATATGATTATTGAGCAGAAGATATCAATAAGTTGATAGTTGTTTTTATTATGACAGTCCTGGAAGGGACATCTAAGGAACTGATATCGCTTTCCATACTGACCTTTTGTAAATGCACATTGGCAGCAGAGACAGTGTATTTAATTTGCTGAGACTGACAAGCAAAATGCCTGTCAGTGATGTCAGAGATGATGAAAGATGGTTCAACGGGAAAGCAATAAAAAAAAGCACCCAGGAAAAAAACCCAAAACAACAGCAAGAAAAAAAAACCCACTCTATATCTTTCTGGTGAAGACATAAGCATTTTGAGGCTTAAACCCATAATATCCTGTACTCAAATCAGTCTCTCTGGGAAATGGAATGAGAAGATTATTTGCTGTAGGGTACATGAGCAGGAAAATTAAGCTTGTGGTAAACAGGATAGGAGACTTTATACAAATGAGCATAAAGGCATGACCAATTCAGGAATGAGRGTACAGTGCTATATATGAGCTATGCCATGCTCAAATCTTATCAAAATCAATATACATTGATTTGCAGCAGAATGAGGTGTTCACTTGCTCACAAGGTAAAACTTCCAAGTTTTGCTTTTGTACCTCCAATTTGCCCTTGCCTGAGTTACGCTCTAGGTACTTTCCTAAGATTTGTTTTAGACATCACTGGGTTTGTATGTATTTTAACATGTGATTAAAATTTTGAACTATTTTTAAAAGCTAAAAGTATACAACCACCATTATGCCATCATGTATCTTACTTTTCCCCTAAATTGCTTAAACCACTGGCAATTTTCTGTAAGAAAAACAGGAAAGCAATTTATCACCGCAAATCAAACTCTATTCAATCTTCTATTATGTTCTTAATATTTTGAGAATATACTTTTTTCAGCTCTAAGATGACAGTCTGAAAGTATTTTCCGTCCAAATGTTGCTAAAAACTTCTGAATGATAGTAATAACACTTATTTCATGTATAAGAGTAATTCAAATTATGCAAATAAAAAATGTATAAGRTATGCCTGGGCAAGATAAAACCATGGTTTCCTTCTATGTAGATTTTAGAGCTGCCAAAAAGACATAAGGTTGTACTAGACATTGTGATTATAGCCCAAAAAAGGAATGGTGGAAGAAATGAGATTACTTAAAATTCATGGGGGGAGGTTACAAACAGGTGACTTACACTAATGGCTACAATCCAGTCTGAGGGTTTATGCTGATGTCTTGAAAGACAGTTAGGGGATGGCTTCCAATGATGAGATAGACAAAGCCAGTGATTATAACACACAGCAGCAGGAAGCTGAAGATACAAGGTCTTCATGAGTTTCAAATTTAGGGCTATTTTACATGGTAGAAAAAGGGTAGAGATTACTTTATATTATCCACTGAAATAGGCTTTTAAGCAATCTGTGTTAGAAAAACAATTCCTAGAGAACCAGTTCATCTAAACAAATTAGGCTAAAGGATAAGATAAATACTAGTTTTAAAAGTCTCAGGCTATAAGTAGATTTTATCCAGCAATGAGAAAGAAAGAGGAAGCTAGAAGAGAATTTCGAACATCTATCTGTAATTACATTGAAACTTTAATGACAGCTTTCTAGGTGTGTGTCTGAATCTTTTATTAACAGCTTAAGAAAAAATTACTATTCAAAGCAATTTATGCAACCATTCCACGAGAGAAAATTTCATCTTTGTGCAATGATATTTGACAAGTATCAGGAACACATTTATCTTCCTAAACAGGGAAAATATGGAATTTTGTAGATATGTTATCTAAAATGCCTCTGAGGCTCAGTTTCCTAGAGGCTGGTATACCCTAAAAAGCCTATCAAGCACAAGCTGTCACTACTTGGTCAATTACGTTAAATGTTGCTCTGCAGGTTGCATACAGTCAATCGTATGTTCAAATTCCTTTCTCAGTAAGTGTCAGCAGTGAGCGAGAACAGCAGTTATATGAAAACAAAATTACTGTTAGGGTCATGTTTGCCAAAGCACATGCCTCTCTGAGCATCTGAATCATCCTGTTGACCCCATGAGTACTCTTCAGTAGCCTAGAGTGAGAGCCATAGTTTAGCTCTAGTTTCCTGAATTCAGGTTTTAATAGAAGATTATTCTGTCCATCTTTTTTCAGGATGTCATTCTCTTAATAACTCACATTCTCTATGAACTAAATACGTATTTTAATACAGAGACAAGAAAAGATCAACAGGTTGAAGTAAACAGGTTTATAATCTCTATGTGTTTGTTAAAATAAATTCAGACGAAGTTTTATTTTATTTTGAAGAAATACTTCAATTTACAACTGAAAACATGGTGATAATCCTATACAAAGCACATTCAGTTTAAGGTCATTGGGTTGAATGAATATATTTTTTGTTTCCAAAAACAACTTTGTCACTGATTTTCTATGGATGATTTCATTTAGTTAGGCAGTTCCTACTAACTGCAATTTGTTCTAATATTTGTGAAATCTTTCAGTTTGGACATTTCAATCCCACTAGCAGCACTATTGTTTCAACAATGCAGGAAGAATATAAACATCTGTAAATCACACTTCCTTCCATCTTCTTACTCTGTCTGCAAACAGCTTTCATCTACAACTCTTCAGTTATAGATGTCCCCTTTATATACATTTTTCTTTAGGTTGATGAATTATTTTAATTAAATTATGGAAAAATTAGCTCAAGGGAGGAGAAATACCCCATCAAGGCAGTCTCTCACTGTCATTACCGAGCAGGCTAAGACTGTGTAAATCTACACAGAAAAATGCTACAAGGATTATAGAGTAAACCATTTGTACCAGTAAGCACACAATGGATTTAAAAGCTACCAAATAATTATTATTTTTTTGACTTTGAAAATAACTTCCCACAAGCAGAAAATTAATGGAAATAGAGAAGTGGGATAATTTGTGAATTTTTATCCTGGTATCATTATTTGGTCTGCTTAATTGTATGTCTTCAACTTTAAATACAAATAATTTGGTATATGGAAAAATAACGTAGTACTCAATACCTTCACAGTGGGACAAATCTGAGTACTGGAAGGTCTGAAGTCCATGAGAGAAAAACATGACAAAGTAAACGTCAGACAAATTCACATAGAAGCAAGTTTTTAATTGAGTTGCTAATTTAACATTTACTCAAGTTATGGCCAATCTCTTGACACTTTTAATTTATGAATAAATGTCCTTCTGTGGAAATGCTTCAGTTATACATAGATCATGTGTCTAATACAGGCCTAAAAGTATCCAATTCTACAGTTTATGTTAATCAGCAAGTCAAATTAGATAACCCAATTGTGTCTTCTAGAATTAAACACTCATTGACTATATAAATCTATTTATCATCCCATTAAATCAAATGGTTAGCACTTCTGCTGAAGTGTTAACTTCAAGAAAAAAAAAGTCATCAAATTCTATTCTGTAGTGTACTGATAAACTTGATAGCACTGACAAAATAATGTATACCAAAGCTGCAGCAAAATACCAGTTTTTCAAGGATTTCTGATAACATTGGTAAAAATACTAGTTGATGAGGGTGAGGAGAGCTCATTTAGCAAAATAGTAAACCCACATCTATAAATGTTATGATAATAGATTCTCTAGGATCATGGTGAAAGAGACAGAATGTACAGAGAAAAAGAAAGAAACAGAAAGAAAAATGAGATGAATTACCTGAACAGTGAATCTTAAAAATAAGCTTTCCTGTAATTGGAGAAAATTTAAGTATTCCATCTTGACCATCAGGCTATCTTATACAGCTTTTCATTATTCAGGCAAAGCATTGTCACTAAAATGAATTCATCAGTGTAACAGAGATAAATGATCCAACATGGAACAGACAGAACTATCTTCCTGTTCTTATTAAGAAAATTGTCTCTCTGTACTATTATATCAGTGACAAAGATGTCTGGACTTCATAAGCATTTCTTTCCATTTAGTCTGCTTTAAATATTAATGAAGCAAGGATTTAACCTCTCTATGCTAAGTTCAAAAAGGAGTTTAAAAGTACTAGTAAGGAATAAGACTGTTTCAAGCATAAAATAATCAAATTACTTAAAAGATATGACTAGTTCTCACCATGTTGAAAGAATTAATAATCTTAAATAGAAAGGACATGAGTGGAAAAGAATCTGAAATACACTGAACCTGTATCTGTATAGGTTTTTTTCAAGAAAAAATATGTTTATGACATTCCTCAAAGGATTGTCTRTATGGATATCAGAATTTAAATCACAAGTATAACCATCACTAGTAGTTTCATAACTGTCATAGTGAAAAAAGTGTTTCCAAAAATAAATAAAAAATAACTCCAAATCCCACAACAAACTAACAGTAAAAGAAAGACATTTTGGACCTTTATTGCCAGCTTGTATTTAACTGTGGTGGAAAAGAGATTGGATAATGGATTATCAGATCTCAACATATTGGAGTTATTACAAGTTACCTACAGTATTTTCTACACTTTGTCTCTCCCCATTGCTTCTTATATTGAAATTGCATCTGCAATAGTAAACTGAAGCATATTAGCATTTCAGATGAAGTAAGCATGGTTTCAAATGACAAATAGTAAAGACAGTTCCATGATTAGTTTGCAAGCTAGAGTCAGAAGTACTGACAAAAAAAATATTCTGACTTACTCAGCTCCAAGACTCTGAACAGGGAATTTATTTGGTTTTCTTTCGATAAGCCTAAGTATGAATGCCAGACAAAATCAACAAGAGGAGAGCAAAGCTTCCTGTCTCACATTATACACTTACCTCTTGTTTAGTCCTTGGGTATTAACTGAAGATAAATATAAATATAAATATAAATATAAATATAAATATAAATATAAATATAAATATAAATATAAATATAAATATAAATATAAATATGTATTTATCGATGAATGAGTTCATGAAAACCAGAGGAATATCTGTTGAGAATTTGATAAAGTCCAAATCCCCATACTTTCTCCAGAATCGTGCCCAGACAGGTATTTGACATTTGTACTGTCCAAAATGTTTGTCTTATTACAAGTTATGGCAAATTTCTCTTAGAACAGACTCTATGTAAGAGAGGCTCCGCCTTTGATAGGATAGGCTACCATGAAGAATCTCTAGGACAATTCCATGAAGTGATGCGAACTGTAGAAAGAGTAATTTATTATTTGCTGCTGTCAGATTGTTGGAGAAAATGTAGGGATTTGTTCAAAGTAAAACTGCTTAACAGCTGGTTACACATGAAGACCTTCACCAAGAGAGTTCCCCTGTTGTCACACTGTAAGGTGGAACAAAAGGGACCTCCCATCTCCTCTTCCTTTCAATTCTAAAAACCCTGAGGAAAAGAAAAACAACAACAACAACAACAAYGAAACAAAAAAAAACCCCAAAAACAAACAAACAAAAAAAGACCACTGGGAGGACAACATCCCAAGACCGATAAACAAAATATATTTGAGRGGACTGTTCAACAGAAGATTTTGTTTGACCATATCAACAAATCCAGAGCCTACCAAAGGATTGAATGAAATAGAATTCAATGGCCTCAGATAATGCAATAATAAGTAACAAAGAGAGTATCAGGTAGAAGGGATTTTACAGAAGGAAAACTTACTGCTATTATAGCACCCAAGATTGCCAGTCGTGAGTTGTCCTGGGCACTATTCCAATAACAACCTCAGTAGATGTCCTAGTCCAAATTTTAAGAGCTTCCCTCAAAATGTAGGTAGGTCAAAACCCAGAGGTGACAGTGAAAATATCTAATCCATGTCTCTGAATGAAAGGAAATTGCTGAGAAGCAAATTAAAGGTAGACAGACTGGTGTTGCACTAAAATATTTTTTTAGGAGCAAGTAAAGAATTCATGTATCAATTGTATCTCTGCTGCAAAGGACACATCACATTTCCTAACAGAAAATTTCAATTAGTCTCCCAGTTCAGTAAGACTTTACTCTTGATGATATTTCCCTCTTGTTTAAGAAATTAAACTCTTTCCCAATATTGTCTGCTTTAGTGCATAAACCCTTTCTTTAGACAGCTCACCAAAACACCAACAGATAGCATACAAGAGGTGACATGCCATGAATTTAAAAGGAGTGACTCAGTTAAGAGGAGACCTTGGCGCCCAAACATCAAAACTGAGAGCWTATTTCTGCATAAGCAAACAGAGGAGGAATGTAAGGAACAAAATGACAGAAATAAGTTCTGCGAGTTAACAGATTCCTGTTTCTTCTTTTTTTTTTCCTTTTTATTTCAATTAACAGTGATGTGTAGGTTTAAGGTGAAAAAGATTGCCATCAACTCAGAGATTCTTCTCTGCAGCCATGGGTAAAGCTGACATCAAATGCTGAAGAGAAAAAAGAGCTAAACCTAGATATATGTAGTTTTAGAGTATACTGTAAGATAGATAGGCATTTCTTTTCCAAATTCTAAGGTAAAAAGAAAAACTTAGATGAAGAACATTGATGGAAGACCTGAAAAAGATGTAATTAATATGTTTATCTAACCATGGACAAAAGGGAGAGAAAGATACAGTAGAATTTAATCTATCCATAAAATCAAGACTAGATAAAGCTAATAAGCGGGCACAGGCACAACTGGTGCAAAAGATTCTTTGAATTCCTTCTTTCAGCTATGACAAATTTTTCCAAGCTTTTTGTTTTTTCACCTCTTATTTTATTTTATTTTATTTTATTTTATTTTATTTTATTTTATTTTATTTTATTTTATTTTATTTTATTTTATTTTATTTTATTTTATTTTATTTTTACACTGGTAGCCTAAAAGGAACTTATGAAACGCATACCTTCACAAAGGCATTTGCAAAGTAAAGGCTCACAGGTCGAGTCCGTTTTGCTTAAAAAGGTTTCTACACAAAAAGACTAGTTATCTAAGCTCTCATTAGTCAGTGGAGAATTCCATATGATTAGCRGGGCATAGAGAGCTATTCAGCTCAATATAAAACACAAATTTTGAATCAATGAATACCTGAAAAGAGATGAAGATCTGGAAATTTTCTGGTTAACGTTACCTAAAATCCTTAATCGTAGTTTTTATAATAACTAAGTTCAGAATTAAGAACTGGTTTGATTTGGGCTTTTGGGTGATTTGGGCTGAGTTGATTCATAAGCTTTTAATTTCTGATCCATTAAGGAATATCTTCTACCTCAATTCCTTGAAATTTAAAATTTTATTCAGACATAGTATTTGGTCATCTGATCACATATGGGCTTATTCTTTAGATATTTACATTTGAGCTAACACTTTGCAGACAACAGCAGAAAGAAATAATACAATTGTTAATCAATTTTATCCTGAAGTACACATTCGCATCTGACCAGCGGGAAGAGATCTATTTCTTCTTGTTTGCARCAAAGCAAGACTGAGGGTATTCATACAATCATAGAATATCTTGAATTGGAAGGGATCCACAAGGATTATCGAATCCCAACTCCTGGCCCTGCAGAGGTCCATTCTAAGAATCACACCACCGACAATCATAAATCAAAATGTTTATGATATAGAACATTAAACAAAAACCCTGAAAAATCCTGGAACACTGAAAAATGAAAGATGTAAAGGAACAGGATGTTCTATTTGGTCAAACCATTATTTCAGATGCAACTGCTATACTATTCTTTTAGACTTTGAATTAAAGCTGCTAAATCTTTAGCTACCTCATCTTTAAAATATTTATTTATATTTTATTAGAAAAACTATATTTACTTGTTTAATCACTAAAATTTTCACCGTATGTACACTGCAATGCACTGGAAAAAAAAGACTGATAATAAACTTCTTCAACAGTGGGAAAAAAGGAAGAAAATAAGCGTTAAAGCATTTTCTTTAGGAGAAAACAAAATTATCCATAATTTTTGCATGTTTGATTTTTCTCTCAATAGAGAGCACAAATACCACATATTATATCAATAATAGTGATTTGGGGATTTTTTTTACAAAGTAGTCATAAATTAATTTTCAAAATTCCAATGCAAAAATGCAAGTGAAAATTTGAATCATTAAATTCAACTTTGTAACAAGTATCACTTAAGAAAGAATACTGTCTCTGGGTGAGGAGCTCTTAAAAGATTAGAGATATTAAAATTCCTCCAGGAATATAGATCAAGTTTCTCTCTGATTTAATCTTCTTCCCCTGCACATTTTGTACTGCATGTCTGCTGAACTAAGTGGTGGAGAAAAGCACCTCAGAATGAAAAAGTTGCTGAAAAACTTGTACTTTTTTTCCTGATAAATTAGATTTGGTTTTAAAAGAAATATCATTATATTTTAGCTCACATATCATCCTACATAGAAACAGAGATAATGTACTTTTCTAGATGTTCTATTAATCCACAAATGCCATAACAGTTACAAAAGCAGTTACAAATATCTTCATAACTGTAGTGTCAACAATTATACTCTAAAGTGCTTCTGTGGGTGTCAAATAATGCRGAGTTGGAGATAGCAAAACTAAATCAATAAAATTTTTTGGAGTCCAAAGTGCAGGGAATATTTCTCTGCCTGTTTTGAAGAGTTTTWCCCCCCTGGACAACCCTGTTTTTGACCTTTGACCATGGAGAAAATTACCTACCCTCTGGGAGGAAGTAGAATCTACACTGGTGTGAATTAGGTGATAAAACATTATATAAGATTGTCACAGGGTGAAAATTTAGAGGTGTTGGGTTTGTTAATATAGCAAAATAGATAAGAAACAAAACCTTCAAAATGGAGGATTGTTGTTGTTTTAGGCCTTCTTCTTTCTTCTTTCTCTATTCCATTTTCTGCGGCAAAAGTGGATTGAGAGGATTGGGTGAAAAATGCCACAGTTCCTTTCATGTGACAGAACGATTTATTGAACATTGGTAGAAAAGTAAAAATATCTTTCGTTTCTTGCTTTCATTGGGTAATTTACCTATAAAAGGACACAGTAATCTTGATAAGTCGTCTTCTCCCTTGCGCTTTCTAAGAGGAGTCATCTTGTTCCTTGGGTCCTTTTCTGATAAGTCTTAATAAACAGCTATCTAAGAGCAAAAGCGTGGAAAAGTCCCGTTCATCTGCAGAGCCCGGGCAAGGGCTTGGGGAATCCTCCCTCATCAGGGGAGGCTCAATTAAGACACGGCAAAGTGTTAAAATTTWAAAAAAAAATTACATTTAACTGCTCTTTTTAAGCTATTTCCTGATGGCAAAAGGATTATATTAAAAACCAAGTACTCAGAAAGGAGGGACCTTTAGAAGTCATGCGGTTCAGTCCTTTCCTGGAAGCAGTGCCAACCCAGACAAGATGTTCAAGGTCTTTTCCAGTTCAGTGTTGGAGAATGGGATTCCAGAACCTCTACAGCAAGCTCTCCTAGTGCCTGATTACTGTCAGAGTGAAAAAAATCCACTTAAATACTATAAATTTCCAGTGCAATATGTGACTCTTCCTTCTTATCTAGTTGCTACACACCTCTGAGGGAGTTTGGCACTATCTTGTACTGTCAGACAAGTTTACAATTCCCTCCCAAAGTTGTGTCTTTTCCAGTCTGAACAAGACCTGCTCTATGAGCCTCTCCCCACAGGGCAAGTGCTCCAGCCTGCAACTGTCTTGATGACTTCTGCTGAAGTTTCTTCAATATGTCAATGTCTTTTTGGTACTGGAACAGTCCAAAACTGCAAATAACAAGCTGTCTTGTTAATTGTTGAGTCCCAGTGGTCCAACCTATCAATACATCTTTATGATCTTCCAAATAACTTTTAAATCAAATGATCGTTTACAACTAAATGTGAAAGAAGGACATTTATAGATATTTCATTCTCTCATTATTTGAGTTTTTGGAGAAGTTATGGGGGACAGGAGGGATGTTTTGGTTTTTGTTGTTGTGGTGTTGGTTTTGTTTTGGTTTTTTTGGTGGGGTTTTGTCTGATTGTTTTTGGGTTTTGGCTTTTTTTGTGAAAATGGCTGGCCAGGTAACAAATAGAAAGCCCCCACTTTAACACTGGAAGAAAGGGTACAGCGTATTCTTACCGGTCATCAGAAAGTACATAGTATAATGATTTTGAGGTACATAACTAAGTTTGCTTACAATAAAAGATAACTAATCTAGTAGCCTACAACGTGAGTGACCATCTGCACCACTTTCTCTAGTATCCTTCTATTGTTAAGAAGTAGATAAACTCTTCCACTTAACTGCAATGTTCCAACTTCAAATAATTACACTTGCCCTGTCTTTTTTTAAAACTCTTTTCAAAGACTGCAGGTTGTGAGGAAGCCACATTGGAACATGGTCTTGKCAGGACCTTTGACCCCATGAAGGACCCAGACTGGAGCAGTCCTTCATGAAGGACTCTACAGAATAGAAAGAATAGAATAGATTAGAGTAGAGGAGAACAGACTAATTTCAGTTGGAAGGGACCTACAGTGATCATCTTGTCCAACTGCATGACCATCTCATGGCTGGCCAAACGCTAAAGCATGTTATTTTGTCTAAATGCCTCTTTAGCTCTGACAGACTTGGTGCATTCATTTCTACAATAAATTAGATCAATTTGTCTAAGTCTGTTTTGCCTGTGAGAGTAGCTGGTAAGTGATCTCCCTGTTCTTAACTTGACCCACTGGCTTTTCATTGTATTTTCTTCCCCTGTCCAGCTGATGGGGGAGTGCTAGAGTGGCTTGATGGGCACCTGGCACCCATCGAAGGTCAACCCATAATATTCTTGCACAATCTTTGTTCTCCAAAGGTGGATACCATCTTACAAACTCCAGTTACATTTTTCCTTTCAACTTGAAAATAGATAGCTATGCTCTAAGGATACCAGAGCTCAAAACTGCAAGGAAGAGGAAGGACTCTACAATCAGATTGAGCTGCTGACATATGGCTCTTTATGTGGGAACAAATGTAGGAGACAGTAAGATTCCTGGAGCAATGCCCATATTTAATATTCAGTGAGAATTTATTTTAACTTTTCAAATCATACTGAAGGATCTGTGATGTGAGATATCCAAATTTAAGGGTTGCTTTTGAAAACATAAGCATTTATTTGGTGTAAAGCTATATTTTCTMTACTGATAAATGTTTTCAGATGCCAATAATGACATCTGATGCATATGGCAATTTACTAATTATTACAGGGATCAGAAAAAATTATTTTTCTTTCAAACACAGGACTATATAAATAGATATATAGATGATATAGATATGAAAATAAATAGTTCAGTAATTTGTCTTCCCAGGCAGTTATAATAATTACCTGGTGATTTAAGAACACAAAAATAAACCCCCCCAAACTATAAATAAATTCATTTAATAAGAAATAAATAGAACATTTGTATAAAAATATTGTATTTGGCAATGTAGCCACTGCTGTGTAGCCAATGTGTCTGCGTATTTTGTAATTGAATTGTAGCACTTCATTAGTGAGAAAATCTCCAAATCTCACTTTTAAATATTTACATGATGGCTGTAGTCGTGCTATACAGCGAAATAATGATAGAAAATGGCATTCTGTCCAATAAAACAATTCAGTAAAAATAGGGMTGTGAGTACTAAAACTAGTCCAGATTTTTTTTTTTTAATTGGAACAGGATTTTTAATAAATGATCCAAAGGACAGTTCAACAGGTGAAAGTATTTGGTAAACTGGACTAATGAGGACATAGTCTAATCTACATTACAGTGATATAAGTGAAAAAAACCTGATTTCAGTTCACTGTTTTAATGTTCTTTGTTTTACATTTATTAAGAAAAATAGCAAAAAAAGAATAATTCTTAAACTATCTACCAGCTGGCATCCTTTTAAAAAAAGCAATTTGGCAAAATTTGTTTATAACTGTATTAATAGGATCAGAATCACTGGTTAGGAAAGTAGTTTGCAGTGAATAATACAGCCAGCCTTCCATCTTAGTATTCTTTTTATATTGCATGCAAAACTCAAAGTATTAGGTACTGGTGAGAAATAATAATGTACCAGGCAAACGGAAATTACAGACAAAAATACTAACTATTCTTGATATCATTAAGAGTAATTTTCAGGCAATGACTTGGAGCGGAATAATAAGTAAACAAGTACAAATATTATTTTAATTCTAAAATAATTAGTTCTTCTATATAGTCTCTATTCTGTATATTCAAATAGCTAAAATGTCTTTACCAGACATTTCTTTCAACTTTTTGCTTGTTATTATAAAATGCCGTATTTCTTTTCTTTGGTGTTAAAGGTAAGAAAAATATTCTGTCATCCGCATGGAAAAATGAGATATTRTATGTATGGTCTATAGTACCAAGTGATAGCATACTAAAGAAAYATATTTCATAGGTATGTACATTTTAAATTTAATGTGCATTTTTAATCTTTTGATTTGAGATACAGAGTTTAGTCTTCAGAATACATTGGTTCAACACAATGGAGGAAAAAGTAAGGGAAAGGAATTTGCAGTTCTTGACACTGTGACTTAGCTTTAACAAAAAACACAATTGTACTCCCTCCTTAGACAAGAGATGCCATGCTTTTTGTAAAGCATGTTTCTTTTCTATTCTCCTCATTTTGGGGAAGTGTAAGTACTGTCAGCCAGACTCTAATTATTCCATTTGAACCTCTGTGTCAATTTTCCTRTCCAGGTTGTCTAAATGTATATGTAAAATGTAAATATATCTGGTATTTGTTTCTCCATGAGAGTAGGTAGAAAAGCAGTCTCTACAGTACGTGATTTTTGATAAAACTAACATAAATAGACATCATTAAGGGTCAGATTTTGTTATGTCCTTTATTCCATCCCTTGAAAAATGCAAGTTACATCTGTTTAACTTTAATTTTTCAGATTTTTAATTTAATCAGACTTCTGTTGTAAACTTAGCAGCTGTTTTGATAGTGTCACCTTCCTCACTTCATTCCTGACTCACCGTTTTCTGTCACATTCAGAAAAAAGCTTCTCTCCTCTCTCAAGGTCCTTCAACACTTATCTTCCCCTCATAAATTTATACTATTTAAACACATTGACTCTTAAGATGTCACTTTGTGCCCCCAGTCCTTTAGTGATGCCAGTCTCCCCCATCCACCTGTTAAATTTTCAAGGAAGCATGCTGTTGATTTGTCCCCTACAGCACCTGGGACTAAATCAGGACTTGTTCAAAGTTCTTTGTCATATCTCATTTCAAAACATATGTTTGTGTGGCCCATATGCCACTCCATACAGAGAACATGACAAACTAAACAAAAACAAAAACTGAGTAGAAAACAGATAGACAGATGCTGCACTGGGACCACTTGCTACCCTGATGAATGGGACAGTTTGACCATTTCCCTGCTTGTCTCCCATCTACCTGTTTGTCTGTCATTTCTTCTTTTCTTAGACAATAAACTCCTKGGGCCAGGGACTATAATTTTGTTTTTTCTTTAGTTCAGCAGTTCTGATTTTTGTTGTTCTAGTAAAAGGCAGAAAGCTCTGTACTGGTCATGAAGGTTCTGAGGATGTGCCATGGCCTGAGCTGGTTTCAGCTTGCTTTAACATTTTGCTAGAGTCAGTGATTTCTGCTTCCCCTGCTTTACCTGCAGCTCCAGGAACACCATTGTAAGACTCAAAAGCTTGTTAACTTCAAAAAATGAATGTGCCAAAGTCAGGGAGCTAAGGAATTATGGCTAGCCCAATTAATATTCTAATAGTTGAATAGTCCAAATCACACATTAAAACAGAACAGCTTCAAAAACTTTACAGTTCACATTTTTGTAGAAAAACACCTACATGCTGGTGCCTATCCCTTTCCCCAAMAAGGGCCTCAGCCTGCCATGGTTGTTGAGGCTTGAGCTGTCACTGGTAAGGTCCAGCCCAGGAGGTTGGTGATGGCAGGGTAGGTAGAGCCACCCTGGGCATCACCCCAAAGGAGGAGTGGCCTGCCTGTGCTCATGATTTCTTCTTTTTTCCATCTGGAGTCCATGTGGCCTTATTTTCATACAATTTTAACCATAGTCCCATTCTTCTCTCGGGCAGTCAAAATGATTTCTCTTGTTAAGACAGAAATCACATTTTCTGTGCTATGCAATATGGTTACGTTGTAATAGCACTGTTAGAACTGGGGGTGGTAGTAGTAGTAGTGGTAGTAGCAGTTGTAGCCATCTTATTGTATCCTASTAAATACTAATGTCCTAACTGTAGCCTTTGGCCTTCGTTCATGGCATTGAAAGCATACTGTGAATCCCAAAGTCCTGTAGGGTTTCAGGATGACGAAATCCTGTCAAACCCAAACCAAAGAAACAAACCCCAGTAATGATAAGTTATCTTAATCCTATATTTGATAAGAAAACATAAAAGGGTCACCTTTGAATAAAATATGTAGCGGTATTTCTTCAGTATAGAACAATATACTTAAACCAGGATAAAAATACATCTAACTTTTAAAATAATCCATGTCCTCTTTCCTCAAATGATGTAATTATAGGCCTTATACACCATGAGTWTATAGCATGTTTTTCCTTGTCTTCAGAAATTTTTTCTAATTAAAATGTTGTGTATTATACTTGTAATTAATATTACGGTAAGGACCTCAAGTGTCATATCTTCATGATAAAATTGTTCACACTCAGTAGTGACTGAATAAAAATATAGAGTACATAAAAAAAAGAAAATAAGACAAATCAAGCAACGAATATTCCACATGTGGAACAGTTTGTAAACAACTGATGGCTTTACTCATYAAGCTTGATCTCAGACACATTGCTGAAAGTTAGCTTCCCACTCACAGGCCTGTGGAATGAGTAATTTATGCAAGCCTGACATCAGTTCACTAGCCGGAAGAATTCAATGCACTTTTAATACCTGTACTTAAGCAGGTTTGATTACTTTAAGCATATATCTCAGACACTTCCATAAAAATAAAATACACACTGGGAAGGTAAAGATATATCTCTTATATTCCAAAACACAAAATAAAATCAAAACTGGTGAAAGCCTATTTTTTATCAATTTTATCCTGCTGTCATAGACAAAAAGAGCATAGCTCAAGCAATGGAATCATAAGACAGCAATGTAATTTTTCACATTGATATATTTCCAGAGTAAAAAACCAAATCCTTTCTGGAATTCAAGTCTTCCAAATTGCTTTCAGTATTTTATAATATGAACGATATTTCTCATTGCACTGCCCTGTTAATCTGTGCACTTTAATTGAATTTTCTTGGAAAAAAGTTACTTACAAAATGCTATTTTGGGGCATTTTAAAGATTTACAGAAACATCTTTATATATTTTAAAGCTCTTGAATTCAAAGTGTGAAAATCCAGTAAAGATATGTGCAGTCATTGCAGATTTTTATATTATGCTGTGAAGAACAGGGCTGTAAAAAGTTTCAGCTTATAAAGTTATGATAAGAAAATATATATGCTTGCTGTTTATCTGTTGTTGTCTCCTAACCTTCGTGGTGGCCAACTTGATTTGAAATCCAAGTGAATGTCTGTGCATTTTGGCAGTGTGCATGTATAACAGCTGTTCTGTAAAGTTAAATAAAAAACAAGAGTGTCACCATACAAGAAGCAAAATGGCCGTGCAGGAAAAACAGTCACTTATTTAGACAATTTGAACTGAAGATCACAGCTCTCCAAATATATATCTATTCTGTTACATAGTCTTTCCAACAAGGCTGCTTTATCTAAATCATCGTGGCAAATGAGAAGCCAACCTAAAAAAGTTTAAAGTTTTTTAGGCTTTACAGAAAAATTGAGGGAAAAAGATCCGATGGAAATAAACATTCTGCCTAGGACTGTCAGTCTCTGGCTTCTCCTCTTCTTAGGAATGACACACAAAACTCTTCCAGAATTCTTGTGCAAATTTTCATAGCAGAATAGACCAATTTCCTGATTTGTTTTAAAATCAGGATTCATCACGAGCAAAGAAAACTTTTTTATTAATCTCTGACTCTTTCTCTCAATTTTCGGATTTTATTTCCTAAAAATAATGTTGGTATTTTTCAGACAGGATTATGTTTAATGCTCTTTACTCTCAGGGCTCCTCATGGCTTTATTTTTCCAAATTTCATCCTTCCGTGAAATTAAGCAGTGGTATTTCTAATTTCTGAAGGAAAGACAGTTAAACTGAGTATTTAGTGTTTTGCATTTTTCGTGAACTAAAAAGGCACTGGTCACCACAGTCTAACTACTTTGTAAGCCAGTAACAAACTGATTGCAAGTTGAAACTGTTTTCTTCCCTAATGTTTATCTTAATTTCAGATCTGTAAATGTGGTTTCTGGAAATGCGTATCTGGAAATATGCTTAACCATCCTGTGCAGCTGAAATTTAGAAAAATACAACCTCTGTATTAAAAACAGTTAATTAATGAAAAATTTAAAATATATGTTCCAGGATAAATAAAGATAATGAATTTTCCATTTATTAAGGGAATACATTTACTCTCCTTACCTGTTCAGAGAATGTTATTTTTGCATCATTTTCTGACAAAATTTGCTTAAATTTTAGAATAATATTGTGTTGAATCATATGCTGTGTGCAGAAAACTGAATGCTGAGTTTTTCATTATCGATTTTCTAACTACAATAGATAAGACATTATTATGTTTTCTGTTAGTTCTCATAGTGCACTGCAGAAGTTTTCAGCTTCACTTTACTTCAGTGACTTATAGTCTTCAAAAGAAAATTAATTATGTGACATTCACATAAACATATCTGCAGCCTGATTTCTAAACATGTAATTTATCTTTACAGATATAGTAAAATGATTAAGCATCTAAAGCATCTAACTGGAAGACCAAGTAAATGCAATCATTTTGTACACAGCTTATGAAACATCGTATTTATTTTCTTCCACTAAAGAGAAATCCAGGAGGAAAAAAAACCAAAAATCAATTTAAAATATGAAGAAATTTCAAAACTTCAAAGGTATTTATCATAGTATCTGAGAGAAGGAAAGGCCCTCAGCTTCATGGAAGAGAAAAAGGATCAAACACTTTAAGAAGTCAAGGGTTATTTCATTGGGCTTGACTTTATGCTGGAATGTATTTACTTAAGTCAGCTTTCTATTAACATAATTCAGTTCTCAAAACATTTTTTCCCCCTCATATTTATAATTTCCTATTTCGATGGATGGGGACAAGAAGTTAGTACTAGATTTTGAGGTGTCTGTCTTAGTCGCTGTCTGATGTGAATATTGCATGAGCCTTATACAGACCAAAAATCTGTGGCTGCAGCTGGGTTGAACAACTGCAACCCAGGGATGGTTGATCGCACTCATGGATATGTATACTTTTCATGCTGTTTATCAATCTCATGAGGTACACCATGCCTCAACTAAATCCTTTTGTTCACTCCAAGTCCTGTTTTCGCTGCTCCCAAGTTCAGCTTGACACAGTACATGCCTTGCCCCTATTCTGTTTCCACCATACCTTTAGAAATTATTCCAAATTCCCACTTCTAGACTTTGACACAACTAAATGAAAGAGTTATTTCTATTCTTCACAGTACTTTTATTCCATAGACTATGAGTTCTTTATAGTTTTCCTTTATTTTTGTCTTTCTTGTCTTCAATTTGTCTACATATATACCTTTAAAAAAATAAATCCCTATTCAGTTCTGCTGAGTATTAAGGTTCAGAGTTTTGTGTTTGACTGTTTACTTCTCAGTCACATAAATTCTGATTTAAGAGTGGGTTCAACTGCTAATGCATAAAGATTGGAGTGAGTTCAAAAGGTTTTAAGCTCAACAAGTTTTCAGTTTGCTGGATGGTAGGTTGTGTACGTCACTGAAATTCTGTGTCTAATATTTTGTATTCTGAGTGTTTTCATCATAATAAATAGAGGGTTGATATTTACTGAAAACCTATACAGAATTTTAAGGGCAAAAGGTATCTGTTTTCAGAAGGAAGACCTAAAAAATTGCAAACTATGTCACTGCTTTCAAGGTAACAGTCTTTCARCTGTGTGTTTGTGAACATTAATGGATCTTTTTAAACTGAATAAATCATTTCAGAGCTAAAAGTGGCTCACAGAAGAATGAGTATATTAAAAAATTACAAATCTTCATTAGAGGAAGTGTTTTCTTTGACAGGTAATTGTTCTTTAGTGGTTGAAGTAAATTGCTATCAGCCCCCATGTTTTTGAGAAAAAGACTAAATACTTCAACGACTCATTGTTCTGTTTGAAGAAGTCTCAATTGCTCAGATTCACTTATTCCTGGTTATTACAGCCTCTGTATCTATGGCATGCATGAATAAAGACAGCTTTATTGCAAAATTTTGCTTTCACTTTTCTTGGTTTAGTGTGTTATTGTGATAATGGTAAAAGTATAATGCATATAAAAAGTAAAATTTTGCATTGTGTTTCACATTCAACTCACCAAATGTAACATCAGTCCCAAGGACTTCTGAGAATCCAGGGCAGGCTGGAAAGTAGCTTGAAGCCCATTGTACATTGATGGTTTAAATGCCTACAGCCAGTGCTGAAATGTAGGATCTGAGTCACCTACCAGCAATAAATAAAATTATTTTTTTGTAATTACTTGACACTTTAGCATAGTCTAACCAGATTGCTAGAAAAATGCTGTAAATTTCAAATACTAGTATTGCTCTTAGAGGATGCCTACAGATGATAAATCACATGTACTCTTCCAGCAATGACACTATACCTTCTTGGGCCTCACTGCAAATGCAAGTGGAATATGATAAGATGGTAATAAAGCTTGTCATAGTGTGCCCAGCATGTCTATAGTTGCTCATATGCACCATTATGATCGTTATAGAGATTTTTGACAGTAGATTCTCACCTCCACCAGAGAGATTTATTGGCACAGATCAATTATGTTACCTGGTAGCTCAAGCTAGGTGCCTCAAAAGAGGGACCCAGAACAAAGAAATCCCTCAGCAATCATACTCTTACAATCTAAACTCCCCATCCCTCATGCAACAGTCTGGACCCAATAGTGATATTAGGATCTGGGGTCTTCTCACTCTTCATTGGTTTGCTCTTTCATTGCCAAGGGGTCGTCACATGGTCATCTTCTCTTAGGTTGCCTTCCGTGGGGATTTCCATCAGTTCTGTAGTACATGCTACAATAGGGTTGTTAGTTTATGCAYCACAGTCTATGAGCTGCTCACTCTAGCTATTATTCTTTGAGGAATATTTAAGCTACAGCTTAGTCTATTCTAACTATTATTAGATTGTTACGCCAGGTTTCACTATGGTTCCCGTTTGACTCAAACAGCCGTATAGTTCAAATAAAGTTCAACTTGCTGCCTAACATTTCTAGCTACTTATGTCAAGCAAGCACTTGGCTATTTTCAAGTAATATACAATTTTCCATAATGATCCTGTCAAATTATGTCATAATCTCAAGAAGCACAGACTTCCATGTACAAATTTCGTATAAGAGGTAATTTGGAAACAAAGAGCTGAGACTGTATTCAATATGTAGTGCCCACTTAGTTTCCCTACTTCCACCTTAATCTCTCAATATACTAAGCAATAAACAATATAACAAAGGTAGGCAAAAAAATATTTTTTTCCCATCACTTTAATGCATGAAAGGGCTATTTCTCATACTGTAAAACCTTGTTGATAATACTTTACAACTTATCTAATCTTGGACCTTCTCTGAATAGATTAAATATTGAAGACTAGTTGCACAAAAATCCACTTTTTCTTAAATGCACAAATAACAGTTCCATCACTTCCAAAGTGACAGAATTTTGTAAGAACAAATACATTTTTATTACTTTTATGATGATAGATATCTCTTAACTACTGCTGAGCTATAGAAAGGGACAGTATCCTCAGATGTTAACACTCCATGTAAAATACGGAAGCACTTCTAGCTTATCAAGATAAAAATAAGCTGAAATTACTCATATACTGTATGTGAATAAAATTACTCCTAATCAAAATGAACTGCCCACATGAAAAGCCCAAATCAACAATACAAAAAATGGAACTAAAAATAATTATGACAGCTATCCTTTTTCTCTAGAGAGCATAAATATTTAGTACAGTAAACAGCTAAAAATGAACATGCTGTCACAATGACACAGTTTGAATCTAACTTTCCTCTCCAGTCAATCTGAATTTTATCACTGGGAGTTTAGAGGAAATTATGCTCCACTCCGCAAAAACTTTTATCTGAAACTCTTTGATTTTCCCATATTCCAAATAAATGTTTCATGTTAACAAGGCTTAAACATTTCATTTTGCATTTTGAAATGTGTCTTCTGCTTCTTTGCTTTTAGGGTTACAATTATTAATGCCAATATTGAAATTAATCCTCAATCACAGAATCGTTTAGGTGGGAAAAGACCTCTCAGATCATTGAGTCCAACCTTTGACCAATCACCATCTTGTCAGATAGACCATGGCACTAAGTGCCACGTCAAGTTGTTTCTTGAACACTGCCTGGGACAATGGCTCTACCTCCCTGGGCAACCCATTTTAATACTTAACAACCTTTCCCACAAAGAAATTCTTCCTGATGTCCAATCTAAACCTCCCTAAATTGTGAAGCAAGACCCAGAGTATTTGGAGTTGCCAATTCTTTTCAGGAGGAAATTTTCTCATCATATTCTTGTAGTTTGAATTGTGTCAAGTAACGTGTGGTGTATTCTGTTTCTGTTCAATATAAACAAACCTCCTCTCTCTAAATTTTATTTCTATTTATTAAACTAAAGTATTATTTCTTCAGATCTAGTATAGAATCCTTCGATCTTGCCCTCAGTTAAACCAGTAGTAAAAGTTATACTAACTGTGACAAACTAAGCATTGCACCATAAGATCTATGTGGTACTTTATGATATTGTATATGGATATAATAACCTTCATCAATGCACAAGTTCTATAAATAAATATATATATATGTATTCTATTTATATTATACACATACATATATTTTAATATTATGTATGCACCCGCACAAATAAGAAATTTCTGAAACAAAATAAAATTAAACAGATAGAAAAACACTGGACGTTTTGAGGACTCCAATATATTAGGAAGAGAATAAAAAAAAGAAAAAGACAAAGTCCCATAATCCTAATCCAGATTGAAGATTAAAATCAAACAGAGAAGGGGAAAACAAGGAAATAAACAAAAGAAAAAACAAGTTAAAAAAATAGACTCCCCTTGAAACTGGGATTTCCAGAGTTTTACGCCTGGGCAAAATGAAATGAAGTACTGGTTTGACAATGTCCATGCCAGAATCCTCCAGTGAGAACCTTTTTATTCTGACAGAGGGAGAATATGACTGAGCAGGACCCCCAAGGCAGTGAGCGGCAGGTCCAGCACTCAGGCTCTCTGCCTTTGTGCCAAGCCAGAGGCCTGAGTGCCAGCACAGGGCTTCCCTCCAGCTTCATTTGCTCAAAGTGGGTTATGGTTGTATGGCTCCCTGCCTTGTAGGCTTATGTTCATTTTGTTTTTTTCTCTGCAAGCAGAGAATGAAAGTGACAAGACCATTCCAGGAGGGCAGCCAAGAAGATGTCAGTGTATTTTTCCTAGCTGGGCATAAAAGTGAGGGTAATGATATGATGATTTTTCATCTCTGAAAATTTCCCRTGCACACTTTGTTCATAAAGAGGCATTTTCTGTTTTAAAAACACGTCAGTGGAAAAGAAAAGGGTAAATAAAAGATTTTGAAGCAGAGAGTCAGGCAGTTGTTCCCTACATGAATTAAATATTAAAGAAATTACTGCAAGTCTTTGTGTTTTGAAGAACTCAGGCCTCACGCTGATGGGCTTTGTTGTTTGGGCTTTTTTAAGAGAAAATAATTGCCATATTTGCAGTCCCCATTGTAGCAGGCAACTAAATTTCATGATGAAGACATACTTAAAAATAAATACAAACTGTTATCACAGACATCCTGGACTGCATTTTCATAATATATTCAGCACCCCAGTTTTTTGCTGAAAACAGCCTTTTACGTTGGCCTAGACAACTCACATGATGGGAATCATTGCTTTGCAGCTTTAGCCCTTTGGGCCACTTTGAGTTCTGTAGTTAGAAATTTCCTCTAAGAAGGGAAGCACAACTGGTTTGCTGTTTTTCAGACTTACATAAAACCAATGCTAAAACAGGCTGAAAATGGGTCTTTGTGTTTGTCAGGATACAAAGGTCTAAGCAACATACCAGTTATTTCTTTCACCTTTGTTTCCCTTGCCATTTAACTAAGTTCAGAAATGGCTTCTCTTATGATTTTTTAACTCAGCTTTGTTGCCAATTTATCACTGTGTTTTTCATTGCATGACTGTATTTGAAGCATACCTCAGCTAGCTCTCAAGGCCATTTCAAGCAATAAAAAAGATATACACTGGTATTTTGGAAAGAATTGCATACAATTTCAGTATTCTTTAATGTTAGTTTTATTTTCCTTAATCATAACTCCATGTTAATTTTTAATTTTCTCTTGCCAATTATCAGTGTGCTGAAACTGGAAATGACAATTACAGGACTGAGCAATTGTTCTTCATTCCATATGTTCTCCATATCCTCAGTGCATTTAACTCTCCTATTATGTACTACCTATTGACTTATTTAAGAGTGTTTATTTATGCCTTTGTTACATATTTCCTTGAATTTCTGTTCTGTGTTCTGATTAGTGTTAACACAATATTTTGTAGAAATACATTTTTATTGATTCACAATCTTTTCTTTTCAAAGATAGATGTTTTGTCTTTGAAGACCTTTTGTTCAGTGTCTCTTATAATGTCTCTTTCCTATGAACTTTCCTATTTATCCATATTTTGTAATAGAATGCCCCTTTGCTAGAAAACACAGTGAAATTTGCTAAAAAATATATATTTTAATCACATTTCCGTGTATTAATATACATTCCAGCACATAAAACATTGTGGTATACATACCAATTAATGAAGTTTAGAATAATTACTTGCTCATTTTCATAAACCTTACAGTCTTTCTTATTAGCTCAGATCTACTTTATTTTCTGGAGGGAATGGCACTGGCATATTCACATGCATTACCTTACCATTGCTGTAACATTACAAAATAATGCAGGAATAATGGCCATGGATTCCATTTTGGCAGGCAATGAGATGAGTCAGATAAATATCACAGTGGTCCATCAAAGAGGAGGGGCCTTACAGTAATCAACTTCTAGGAAGAGAGAATAAAAATAAAATAAGACAGTTGCATTGAAATGCTTCAATTCATTGTTTCAGGCTAGGGCATTTTCAGGGGTAAAAATTCACAAAACACTCAAGCGACATACAAAGACTAAAATCTAATTTCTGCTTTGAGTCAGATAGAACAGGTATTGGAATATGGTAATCAGCCATAATCTCCATACTGTAGAATTTATCTTCCATTTAGCTGTTTATAGAGAAAGGAAGATATGCCAAAGAAGAATCTGACATTTTAAAAGAGGCTGATGCTATAATTTGATGAGCAAGAAGCTTACCTGCTATGTGGGATGGAGTCTCTGGGAGCCTAATCTGTCATAAACAAGCAGATTGGTTACTCCCACACCCAAGTTAAATGTTCTAGCCAGTGGGTTATTGTCTGGGCATTGGGTAGGCTGAGAGAGTATCTGTCATAACCTTCTCATAAATACATTCTCCAAAAGTATCATTTTGATTCCGTATCAGAAAAGTAATAAAATATTTTGAAACTACATGCTTTTTCTTTTATTTTATGAAACCGAAAAATATTTTTCTGATCAGGACTAGAAAATAATACAATTCTCACATTCTTTCCTCAGTTTGTCAGTCGTGGAACAAGGTGAAAAATAATCTAGGTTACTAAAATTTATTTCAGGAAAAAACACCAAGAAATACAAGTAGAAATAAAAAATCCAAACAACCAACCAATCAAAAAACCAACCAACCGGTTCTGCTGGCCCTGCTTCCATCTGCAGGCAATGGGAAAAAAAATCTTCATTGAGTGGGCATTTATTTATAATTAAGTGCATCTATCTAAATGTAGAGAGGTACATGTCTATAAAGTATATATAGAGAAACAATCCACAAACAGGTATTTCTACAGCCTGCTATGTCTGGGAGTTCCTTGAAATCAGTAGAGAATTCACTGTTTGAAGTTTATTCCACATGGAACATATTTAGAAATAGTAAAAATGGATGTCATGAAAACCTCTAGCTTTCCCTAGTTAAATCAAGTGATTGGTTTAGTTTAACACTAATAGTAATCATATCACCATCTGTGAGTTTTGACCATTGAAATTAGACAGCATCATACWTTGATCAGATATAATTCTGTCTATATTAACAAACAGTGTGACACAAGTTCATAGAGTGAAATAGTTATTTCCGAGAACAACACATCCACACTATATTTTTGAACATTTTTACTTCAATTTAGCTGTACTCTGCTCCGGTGGACTGAATGACCATAAACAGTTGGAAAATTTAGAGGATGATCAAGGCATTTTTCAGTCTAGTGTCATTCAAAAAAGAAACCAGTTTACACACTCAACAAGAGCAGTTTTGTGGACCAAAACAYAGGCTGTGAGGACTGCTGGGAGACTAACTCCAGAAGTGCACCCAACTTTCATAAAGGACAATCATAGATGGACTCAAGATAAGTAAAGAAGAATGGTATTACTTATTTCCTAAGTTAAAGGTTTCCTCATACCTAGAGAAATTTTGTACTTAGTGAAGATATAGGACAAATTTGTTGCTGAGATAAGCAGCTTAAGGATCTATCCCCAGTTTCAGGAATTCCTGAACTCTTTAGAGAAGTAAAATCCACCAGTATCTGCTGAGGGGAACACTCACATAGCAAAAATTATGCCATGTGGAAATGGGATTTTTCTTTCCCCCTTCCCTCAGTTGGAGCAGGATTTAAAATTAAAATAAAAATGTTTTGAAAAGTCTGCTTTTGAAGTGAATCTCTCCATCATTCCCATTTACCATGTACCAATTCACATTGCAGACCAGTTTCAGAGTTTGAGAGAGGAATCTTCTCAGATGAAATTGTGATGAAAGTGTCTGAGACTGAACTGACTGAACTTAGTAGAAGACGACTTAGGTATATTGTATTTTGCCATAAGAAGATGCTAAATGGTAAACTGATAAAGCTCTTCCTGTACCCAGGGCTGAAGTAAAAGAAGTTAAAGGAAAGCCAAGGCCCCAAGACCACCCTAATAAACTTTTAATAAATGACTAATGGAGATACTCAGCAGCTAAAAAACAAAACAAAACAAAACAAATTCAAGCAAAAACAAACAATACTTTATTTGATGGATATTTTTCAACATCTAAAATTTTGTCTAAAAAAAAGAAAAAGTATTAATAACAGTGAGAAAAATACTGCTCAGCTGTTCAAAAACTCATTTCACCTGTCATGTTGTTTTGTGATGCCAGTTGTAAGTGGGCATTCATCTGTATCATCCAATAGATTTCCCTTTTTTCTTTCTCATTCCACATGTCTCTTTGGCACATGTGATAAATTTACTTGTCTCTCCTTATTCAAACATATCTTGAAGATGTATTTTGTCTTTGAGCCTTTAAAAAAGCCTCAGAAAGATCAAATTCTCTAGCCTACAAAACATATGAATATAATGACACTTGCATTATATATTCTGTCCCTAATGTACCCTTAAGCTTTTGGCTATTGTAGAATCTGAGGATGTTGTTCAAAACTGGAATATATTAAGCTTTAGGATGTTGTTCAAAACTGGAATATATTAAACTTTAAAATACCTTTGCTAGATAGGTATTATCTCTATTATGCAGAATGTGGTGGTACAATCTTGAATAGATTTCTGTGACATGATTCTATTATAGAACATACTCCAAATCAGGAAAGTATAGAGAACACCATAAATGTTTACTTCATGTTCTGTGTGTTCCACTGAAGTCTAATAATTCCTGAAAACCCACCTTTCTTTAACAGATTTAGACCTTTTTACTGATAGATGTAGATAGCTAGGTAACTATACTGGGAAATATACTATACACTCCTTCAGATATGTTTCGTATTCTGAAGCATAGTCATAATATGTGACACTATTCCTACACTGTCCTGGATGTTAGCAGCCTTTATTTGTATTTGCTTGGAGGATGTAAAGGTGGTTTTGWGATAGATCCACTTATTCAATTTCCTTCTTGCGGAAATGATCTGTTTAAACAGTAGMTCTGAGGTGGAGTTGAGTTTGTCAGTATTTGGAACAGTAAGAGAAGTCAATGAGCATAAATTGAAAAAAAAAGTTTCAGACTGGATGTAGGGAACACCTCTTTCACCATGTAGACAATCCAGCAGTGGTGCCAGTTACCCAGAAAAGTTGTGCAGTCTCTGTCCTTCATGTTGTTGAAGACCCAAGAGGTTAAAGCCCTGAGCAACCTGGTCTGAACCATAACTGACAGCTTTGAGCAGGAGGATGAATTCAAGATGTCCTGAGGTTAGTTCAAAGCTGAATTATTCTGTGATTCAATGTTTTTCGCATTGTTTTAAAGTGACATAATTGAAATTAAACAGTATATCTATCCTTTAAATTAAAGCACAACATAGAAGGCTTGTATGGAAGTAAAGATACTAAATGTACCTTCTATTTCTTAAGAAACATAGAACTGCTCAGAAAGCTAGGTTTGTTGTGCAAAAGCCTGTGACGTGGGATGCTGACAATGCAGTTTTGATAAAGGAACATGAGAACAAATGAAATCCAGTGGCAAATCATCACTAAAAATTTGAATTATTTTCTAGACAATAGTGAAAAAGGAATGATGATGAGGCTCCCAAAGAGATGTCCACCTATGTAGCCTTATTGGCTATGATACCAGTTTTCTTCTTGTATCTTAACATATCAGGAAGAAAGAAATTAGCAACTACTTAGGAGAAAAGAYTTCCCTGTGCTGACTAGTGAAAATAAGAGGAAGATAGACATAATTGGAGGCAAATTAGAATACACAGAGAAGAAACCATCAAAATCTATCACCTTGCTTATCAAAATCATAGGAAAAGTTGAAGATAAGGCTTAAAAGGAACTCAGCGATCTCCTAGTTCAAAAGATTTTTATAAAAAACCAATGACTTTTTATTTTGTTTATGCCTATTCTAATGAAAATTACTAAAAAAATTGCAGCTCATCAGAGATACTAAAAGAATTTGGCTTAATCAGCTGGAATCATTGTTTCTCATACAGCATGGAAGTGCACTGCATACTGTATGTCCAAATATGGTGGCATTTTAATATCAACATTAAGCAGAAAAAATGTTGAAAATCACAGTACGAGAAGTGAAAACCGAATTAAAGTAAAAGAGAGGAATAAAACCAGCTGTCTGCAATGAATGTGGTAAAGACATTGACTGAAGAAATTAGCTCTTCATGGCACCTAAACCCTTAAAAAGACTGACTGAGGGATGGAGGAACAAAAAAACAGTGGAAAAGCAATTTGATAGCCTTATCTTTAAGAAGCAACACCAGGAATGAGAAAAAATATTAAAACCTCGACTCTCTGTGAAGACAAATATGTTCAAATCCAACTTAGACATAGTTCTGCTTAGTTATAGTAGACATCAGATTAGTGACAAAGAAATTACACATCAGGAGGCATTGAGTGCCATTGTGTTCATATTTTGAAGTGGAATAGTTATTCATCCCTCTTGCAGGGATTTGATTGCTCATTTCCTCTGAGAACCTGCTACTCCACCTGGTAAGGGTATTTACTCAGTGAATTGGTGATCAGCAGCAGCTAGCAATCGATGACAAACACTTGTTAAGGTGTAGAACAAGAAAAAATGGCCTGATTTTCAACAACTAAAACATACACATTCAAATATAACGAGTAAAACCCTTTCCCAAAAAATTGAAAAAGTTATATTCTACATAGCAAAAAAAGTTTTTATCTTCTCACTGATGGCTTTTACAACTCAGTGAGCATCTGGAATAGCTGATATATATTATAAATCTTTGGAGCATAGGGATGGACTGATGTGCAGCCTTATAAATCTGAATTTTGTAAATTATGATGAATATTATTTGTGTTAACAAAATACAGTTGCGCAATCCTAAATGTTGGATTCACATAAGTACTTTGAATTTTTGCAAGTTTGTGTTTGTGTGTTAGCTTTCTGTGACTTATTAAAGCTCTTCATTAAATATAGACTACGAGTCTGTTCAATAGAATACAGGTGATGCCACCTGTGCTGTGCAGATGTCAAGGAAAGGACTCTGCTCTGTGGGAAACTGTCCTATCTATGAAAAATCTCCATCCTTGGAAGCTGAGACCAAGTTGAGGGAAAGAAATCCTGTATTCCCCTTTTATAGACTAATTTTTGCTTTCCCTCTGAAGCTTATGAAAYAGGATCCTTTTGTTGACAAAGTTTGCTCTAGGTATTTTACTGAATGACCAGTGATGAAACTGCTAAGGAATAAAGTTAGAAAATTATCCAGTTTATTCTGGGGTTCAATTTGCCTGGGTTGGATTCTTAACAGCAAATTGTTGAATTCTGAACTAATCACTACCTGCTCCATTTTATTCAGTGGTCAAAGATACATACATCCAGGAAAGATTCTTCTTGGCTCAAGATGACTGTCTAAATTTAGTGAGAAAGATTGTCCTTTGCAGGTGTCTATTTATTTTCACTAAGCTGCAAAAAGTGCCCAGGATTATTATTTTAGCCTAAGATAACTAGTTGTTTGATGTCTAAATTTAGGTAAGATAAATCCTACCTGTAATGCCTTTTTCATTTATTTACTTTACGTTTTGGTGTAAATATTTTCATGTAAATGAGCAAAAAAAACCCAAACCATTGTAAGCTGTGGCATAATATAAATTCTAATGAAGGCATTGAAAATCTTACATTTGCTGCCTGTGAGATTCGGATTAGACAAATAATTTCCTTCTTTGATGGAGTCTCTGGAGAGTTCTCATTAATCTAATTATATGTGGAGTTTGTAGGCTCTAGACATTTTCTCCTCAAATCCATCTTTTCCTTTATGTACATGCCAACTACAGACTCTAGAGATGAGATTCAACCACACGGTTTTAGCTGCCTTAAAATCCTGTGGACTAAGCTAGTCATCCAGGCTTATTCAGTATCAATGCAGAGACATGTTCATGYCCAGGGGGAAGCCCCTCTTAGATAAGAGCCTTAGGGATAATTTGCCTTCTGGAAGTGCCTGCCTTATTACACAACAGAAGCAGGGCAAACAATTTACGTGATTTTTCATAGCTTCACAGATGCTTAACAGATAAATGGAAGAGGCAGACTGGTTCATTCTCAATGCCACAAAATGAAATATTGTGTTATGGTGCAAACTGAAGCGAGACTGCAAACTTAAATTGAACTGATTGTGGGTGAACTTTTTTTTTTTAAATCTGATACTTGTAAAATATCTTTTTACTCCCAAGAAAATAATAACTGAATTTTCATGAAGTTTTCACTATTTGATTGAACAATAAAGTTAGTAAAACTAATAGCAAATTTCCAGCTACAGGAATATTCTGAAACACCTCAGTTCAGTTGCTTCATAGCCATCTTGCATTCAGGTGATTATTCACCTAACTTAGCATCTCAATGCCTCGTGTTTTAATAGGTGCTATGAGTGAAGGAAGAAGTAGTGTGACAATATTGTTAACTGAACATTTTCAATGCACTGCTTGAGTAGCTGCTTGGCTTTTCAACTAATTGTGAAAATTCTTCTTGTTCTAGTCCATCAACAAGAGTAAAAAACTCTCATAGACCTAAATAAAATCGAAGCTTTATTTGCAAATAGCCGAAGTAAGTCTGGGCAAAAATAAAGATATTTATTCTAGTTTCATAATAATCTTGGTCACTTATTCTACTGATGGAAGCACTCGCAGCATGAGATGTCATGCTAGTCAATGATTGCTTAGTAAAGATTACTTAATAGAAATACTCGCACACTGCTGCCATTCAGTCTTTGGATATAAGAAATACTGTCTTGAGAGAAGTAGATAAATTCTGTTYTATATTGAAAAGGTAAAGTAGTATTTCCTCTTGTCCTTGACAGTAGTTTTATGTGAAGGTAGGACTTATACAATGCGTACTTGAGCTCATAGATTTGAGCCTTAAAAACTAGTTAGAATTGGTCCCCTGGACTTGCTGTTTCCAATACTGAAGAAGCTATTCAAGCTGTTGTTGGCTGCAGCTTGTCAAAGCTCACTCTTTCCTTATCTCACCAGCCCTTCCACTTGGTTCTTTATAACATGTTTTTGTATGGGTGCTACATAATCACAGTCTGGTGTGTGTTTGCCTAGTTAGTTGTCTGACTGTTTGCACCTCAAACAACTGCTACACAACTAGACAATTTCAATCACATTCTCCTTTAAATTTGGCATATTCCTGGTCTTCAAAAGGTTATTAAGTTTCTGTACTTTTTGTGAAAGATGACAGCCAAATAAAGGATATACTCCCAGCTGAGCTGTTCTTGAGAGAAAAGCTGCAGTATAAACACAACCTTTATTCAATGTCGTATAATCCACAGAGGAAAGAAATCATGAACACTTCAGATAAAGGGAAAGCTTTAGACTGGACTCCTCTTAGGCACGGGCATAAGGATCAAATCCATGGAAACCAGGATTCATTAGCTGAGCACTCACAAAATTACYTCTTCTTTTTTTTCCTCCTGGTTTTCTCATCATGTCCTTGGGCTTTGGTTAGAGTAGTTCTATTTTTTGATGGCATGTTGGTTTTGTTTGGATTTGTTCTTTTTGGTTTTCTTTTTAGTTTTCCTGCTCTWGCACTATTTAAAGGGTGCTTTGCAGTTTTCAACGTGAAGCTTAGTTTCCTCTAAGTAAGTGGAAATTTTGTCCAGATATAAAATGCATTATTTTCAAGCTCWTTTTTAGCTCAAATGAGCCATTTCCCCCATTAATTAATTCATGCATATATGSCATGTGTACATGATGGATCCTAGGGTCTTACTATATGCTATGCTGTGATCTCTCATTTCTAGGTCAAAAGGATGGAATATTAAATGAAAAATTAATAAGAGCATAACAGTCCTTAATCGGGATATCCATTATCTTTCTTTCAATAACCAGATTTCCTGGCGGAACAGGGGAGGCAAAATTGTTGGGGTTTTTTGTTGAAATTCATGTTTTRCCATAGGAAACAGATGATTTTGAGAAACATTGTGATTTTTTAATTGGAGAATTCAAGGAAAGATATGCTTCAATTCAAAGTTTCAAAGAAAAAAAATCACATTAAAATATTGCTTTGACTAATTTTGAAATTAAGTGCCACTTCTAAAATTACTTTTGTAACTAAATATATAATGACATAAAAATGTTATTTGGGGAGAAATTTCAAAATGTCATATTTCAAGACTAGCAATAAAAACTAGGAAAATTTACACATTTCATGCAATGGAAACTCATTTTGAATTACTACAACTTTTTGAATATTTTTTTTAATAATTCAAACACTGCTAGAAAATGACCCAATTTTTGAAGAAAGTCACCTAATTATGAAATAGAACYGAGTTCTCAAAAGATCTTGTAGTCTACTTCCTCACCTCACTGCAGGATAGCTGAATGTATATTGCCCCTGAAAGTAATTTTTGAAGGTGTTTTTCACAAACTTGTAAAGAGAAGGATTTAAATAGTTAAAATATTCCAAGTCAGATATTAAAAGATAAGCTGGCAGCAATAGAAAAATATTTTAAGTCTAAGAATACATAAAGATTAAAATGGTAGGACACACTTCAGTCCTGGAAAGTTAATTTATCTGAGTTTTAAAGGGACTATATGGAGAAATAATTCTCAGAGAATGTAAAAAAAGAGTTGTCCTAAAATATTACATAGGTAGTTGACTTGCTGAAATGAAAAATCTTCCATGGAGGAGGATCCTATCACTTCTCCAGCTGAAACCTCTTTATCCCATGGATGTAGCTGTGCTAAAGCAGCTCCAGGGCTGATTACTCATTCAGGAGTATTACCTGAGATTTACCTGACTGTCATGACTTTTGAAATATCATGGAGAGTGGCTTGACAACTACATCAGTCAATTCCTTCAGGACTTTGGGCTGCATCTCATGGAGTCCCATAGGCTTATGTATGCTCAGCTTCCTGAAGTGGTCATGAACCTGGTGTTCTCTTATACAGGGAGGGACTTTGCTCCCCTAGTCCTCGTCTTGCAGTCAACCCACATACACATSAGAAGCATTAATTAATTGTATTTACTTATGTATTGGATAGCCTGTAAGAGGAGTTTAGAGAACCTACCTTCTTTAATTTGTTTGCTGACTCAAATGAAACAATTTGAGAATCAGAGTGTTGAATTTTCCTGTTACTAGAAAAATMCAAATTAAATTCTTTCTAGATTTTATAAGAACTCAGTTGTTAGTTAAAACCACAAAAATTTCTGGCTAGCCTATATAATATTTTTTTTTCTAATTAAAAAAAACCCCTAGTTTTGTCTAATGCCATCTTCATAGGAATCACTGATAGTTTAAAAAGGTCAGCCAAACTGCCCAAAAAATTTTAGTGAGTGATCACTCCCTACATCTGCCAGTCTGCCTTCTACTTTTCAGAATATTATGCAACCCTATGCAATTTTCAGTATAGAACATCATCCAAGTATGCAGCACATAGCATGCAGCAAACTTTCAGCAAGCCTGAACCACCTGTTCCATCAGGTAGTTCCCAAGAAGATGTTTATCCACCACATTATAGTCATAATTTTTTTTGTAAATATGRTGAATTTAAACATATTTATAATTATGATTAGGATTAGATAAGCAATTTGTTTAAAATAATGGCTAAGACAAACTATAGATCATCCCGTACATACATTTTTTACATGTGGATTTCCAGCCAAAGTCAGACCATGAATCTTTKTATTATTTATCAATCTTTTTTTTTAAACTAAAATTTCTTTACTATCTTTATTAGAATTCTTTAGGTCAGTTTGTGAATTTTCTACAAGTCACATAATACTGATTCATGTGCTCAGTGAATGGATGATCTCCTAAATCACCTTTATTTCCTTTTGAAAATAGTTTTGCTTTGTGATTTAAATACTTATCCGAGTCATCAAAAAAAGAAACATTTAAATCAAACAACTATTCATGAGTAAAAAAGACCATTAAGCAGTTGAGTCAACTCACATGTTCTAATTTGGTAAACTGTGTCTGGATCAAGATAGTATACTATTTTACAGTGTCTTAACTATAATTTCCATTGAAAAATAACTTAAAATCAAATGTGAAATCACCAGTGTTATGTTATGCTATGACATTTGGATGATAATATGATTCTGAGATGGTTCTGAGATACAGAAAATATTAAGATTTATTGTTGACCTAAAATCCCAGTACCACACCTTAACTGTGAGCTCAGCCCTCTTCTCTGCAGACAAACTTGTCGTATTGACTCCACCTCTTGGTCTGGGTTTGCTTCTTCATTTCCAAATATAGCCTTGTAGAGTAACTATCTAAGAGATGAGAAGGCTGTTGAGATTGCTTCTACTGTATTATTTCCACTCWGTGTAGGTTTTCTGATGTGAAGTAGCTTTCAGAATTAGCTACCCTCCCTATGAATATGGGGCAATGACAGAGTTTAAAGCTTACAAAACTGTTTTGATGATTAATATAAACATGATTTTTCTCAAAGTCACAGTGCTTTCTCTGCCTAYTGTTGTATTGAAGAAGTTAAGCAGCTAAGACATTCAGAGTGGTTTATAATACTTTATACATGACTTTTGTCAGCTTTATTGCGATATGTGCTGTAAATCCTTTGGCACAGCCATGGTCTACTAGGCCCATAATCTCATTTCTGAAATGCCTCTAAATATGTATTTACATGAGAGCATAATAGCTCCAAAGAAGCAATTATGGCCAAGGGAGTTAACAACCCAAGTTTAAAAAGTCCAGAAATTGTTACATTCTTCTCAGTTAATTCAGATTCAGTATTTCTAAAAAGTAACTAATTTTATTCTCAATTAACCATTCTTTTAAACTAACCTGTCATTGAATTAATACAGCAGCATGTTAGATTCAAAGGGTGTCATCCCAGTTGCAGCTGAAGGTAATGAAAATATCCCCACTAAATTTTATTAAAACTGAACACAATGTGAACAACATAAATTTCTGCTGGAAAAAAAAAAGCAACCAAATATAAACCAAAGACAATCAGAAGTTTTTACTTCTTTTTTTTTTCCCCCACCCTAAAGAAAGCTGGAGAACAGAAGGATTTCAAGAAAACTATGTCTCAGACAATTGCATAGATAGGAGTGCTGTAGTGTAAAGCAAGAATTGAAAAATGCTGCTTTAGCAGGACTGTTGATAAAAAGTAGAATCATAGAATGGTTTGGATTGGAGGGGACCTAAGGATCATCTAGTTCCGCCCCCCGCCATGGACAGGGACACCTTTCAGAATACCAGGTTGCTCAAAGCCCCATCCAAACTGATCTTGAACACCTCCAGAAATTGGGCATCCACAACTTCTCTGGGCAACCTGTTCCACTGTCTCATCACTCTCACAGTAAAAAATTTCTTTTTAATATCTAATCTAATACTACTCTCTTTCAGTTTGAAGCCATTCCCCCTTGTCCTGTCACTATATGCTCTTGCAAATCCTCTAACTTTCCATCTTTTTGCATCTTAAGTCTAAGATCTTCAAAGGTAGCAGCTGAACCTTCAAAAATTAAAATAATTATCCACATGTCAGATATAGCAGTGATRGCCTACATAATTTTATTAGACTATCAACTTTAATAGTATGATACAAATTTCAAACCTTTATCATAATTTTTTCAAGCATGCAATAAACAGATTTTTTTTCAATATTTTTTAATATATTTTCAGTTCTCTTTTAGTCTGCTATTTGCCTAACACGACAGTTAAATACAGATCCTTCATGGAGATTTTCTTTATATTTTGTAAAGAAAAAAATCCTGTACCTTTGTATCTGTCTGCTCATACTTAAAACCTGTGGAATAGAAATCAAAATCTGCCATAGATACAACCAATACAGAAAAAGAAGATTTTGTTACACAGTTCAGAGYGAAGCAGGCCCATTTGCAGACCAAAAAGCTTTTGCCTGGAATAACCATTTATCTGCATAATTCAGAGCAGTTTACAATTATTTTTGAGCACTTTGTTTAATCTAAAAGTAATTTACATTTTCATCAGCACATGAAGCTGATAATTAGTATCCAGAACTGATGTAGCTCTTACCCACAGCTTTTAKACAACGTGACATTTTGTTTTCATGGGATCACACCCTGGGAAATGCATTCTTTACCCACATTGCCTGATTTGTATGTCTAGATTTCTGAGTGCTTTTTATTTTTTAATTTTTTTTCCCTCACATAAACTATCGTTTGTAGCCATTTTCACACTTGGCAGTTTTGCATCCTGTTTTTCCTGAAAGTCTCCATTCAGACTCACCCTGGATGTTTGCCAGAACCAAAACAATTCTCATTCTACTTAAAATGCTTGCCCTCATATACATACATGTCTGTAATAGGTAATAGATCCGAATTTAACTTCAGAGGACGATGAGGTAGGCATATCTGTCTCCCTGATCCATTAGACACTGGAGAGCACAGATCACTGTAGGAGACACACTCCATTGATGCCTTCCCATTTTGCTAATACTCAGCTTTTAACTGACATCAGCATCGTGTGGTAAAATTGCTTCCAACCTCATTTAAACAGCTGCACGTTTGAACAGCCTTAAATGATGGGTTTTAGTAAACTGATGAAGCATAAGTTTGCGTATGCATAAATTAACCTGGCCAAAAGCCAGCTTTTAAGAAATCCATTCTTATTTAGCTGCTGAAAATAAATGCCATGTGTCCAGGGGTAAGAGAAAGAAGGTAGGGGCAGTAAGGGAACACTTACTTAACGTCCTATTGATTTCAGCCTCYCAAATGATGCACATCATTGGTTTGCCCAAGTCTGTGGATTGAGCAGATCAGTGCTGACCTACTACCTCTGAACTCACAGCTGCTCAGCTTTACTTTCTCAGTGCTCACTGAAGTGAAAGAACGCTTTGGAGCTCCTGCCTGATTTTCACAGCCTTCCTATGGCAGTACAATATCCACTGCTGTTTCCCTTTCATTGAAGTGTATCTTTCATTTTTTCCCCCCTTTTCTCACTCACACTAGTCTACACAGGCTTCATTATAATTTCTTTTTCTTTTCCACAGAAATTACTCTTTTGAGGCATTAACGTAAGCTGTCCTCCAAAGATTTCTGCAGGCTGCTTATATAAATCGAAACATATGAAATCTCAAAGAATTAAGGAAAGCACTGAAATCTTACTGGAGAATCTTGAAAGTATTTCTCTTCTTCTGCCCCCCTACTCCCATTTTTGGTTTTGTTTGTGGATTTTTTTAAAATTTTTTTTTTAATTTTTTTTTTTATATTTAAATCAGTCTTCAAATGAAGTTATTTTGGCAAATGAGGCTGAATCAGAAGACTGCCTTGTAAACAGTATTTTAAAAAGATTGTGATTTACTTCTTTCTACTCCTAAACTTTCAGTGGCTTTAACATATGTTTGTGAAAATTAGCTTCCTAAATACCCTTTTTCCTCTTTTTTCTGGAAATGCTAGATGCTCCATCTAGTGGACTAATTGAGCACGATTGAAACTTATCGCAGGTAGAATCCTTTAAAGTGTCAAGAAAAAAATAGCCTCATTGTAACAAATAAAAACTAGGGGGCAAAAAAGGAGAAAAAGACAGCTTTTAATTTGTACACAACACGTAGAAGTTTGAGCAATAATTATAAGCACTAYAATGCATCATAAGAATTTATTCTCTTCACAAGCAATACCGTATTGAGATAGCTYATTGTTGCCATGGCAATATGTCATAAATTTCTGTCAACTACCTAAAATAGCTGCAGATCACAAGGTAATCAGGTTTGGATTTGTTTAGTTTTTTAAAGTGCTTTATAGCCTTTTACATTTCATTAGAAATAAATTATCTTTGCTTTGCAATTTATAAGCACCTTTGTTGAAATTTGATGAACAAACCAACATTTATTATATTTTTTTCACAGTGAAATGTTTTACATATTGTATAAAAACTTGTGCTAAAATGCCTTACAATGTACACAGATTTCTTCCTTGACTGATGTTTATTTATTTCCTCTAATTTATGCTCTGAACATTAACATTGATAAGGCTGGAAGAATGTGCTGTCTTGTTGTGACTTCTCTATGGATCTTAGTCATCACTCCTGTCATCATTTATAATAAGATTTTCAGCATGGTCAAACACCCAYTGCACCAGTGAAAGAAAAATACAATATTCAGTTTATAAACGCTAAAGAGCAGGCCATCATTAAATCCACGTCATACGTGTACAGGAAAGGATTAAGACTAAGTGTGAATTTACCCACAATGTCACCTACTCACCAAGGTGCTCTACTAATCAGTGTGATTGAAAGCTGCCATCCATGACAGAAACCTCAAACAGATCTGCTTGAAATCATATCGTGATATTAAGGATTGCAGAAAGGCATAAGCATATTATAATCCTTTGGGGAAGCATTCAAATTTTATAGAAAAATACCTGCAATAAATTTAAACTTTAAAACCACATGTAAATTTGTGGGGGTGGGGATTGCAGGTTGAAAAGCAGCTTTTTACTTTTTTTTCCTTTGTTTTATTTCCCCTCTTCCCCAGTTTAACCTTTCCATCTATGCATGTATTTGCATTTTGTGCAACAAATCAAAGAATCAAAGTCATTTATTTACTGTGCATGTTTGTATATGATTAAAAACAGCAAGGCTGTGCCTTTGTCTTTTACATTTTGCTTTGATAGACGTGTATTTAAACCAGGCAGTGCAACCACTGTTTATCAGAAACTTGTGCTGTACTTTTGTGATGTAATTTAGTCTGAAATACTTAAAATCATTAACATTCTACTCAAGCCTCACATACATAATGCTGCAGACTCTATAGCTACCAAAGCCAAAGACATAAACAGGCTTTAGTGTCCTGAGGAAAAAAAAAACCAACCCCACATTTGGTAGTTGACAACCCTATTCATTGATATAGTCAGCTTTGTTCGCTGAGCGTGAGAGGAGAGTTGCAGAAAAGAAAAGACTATATTCAACATTCATGAGCTGGGGCATTTTTTATAAATTACTCGTAAAATACATATTTTGCTTATAAATGAGCCAACTGAAGGTAATTTTAATATAGACATAGCTAAATTTCTAAGAAAACTATTATAATTAATGCAACAGGTCTGAACATTCATTGCTGCTAAAAAATAAAAGAAAGCAAACCCAGAAAATTTAGTATAATGTCCTTTCTGTATCTTTTTTCTCTTTTTTTCCCCCACAGTTTTAAAAATTTCTAGAAGAAAAATCCAGACTTTTCACTGTATACACAAGGTGAAAAGGCATATAAAGCTTTATTTTAAGTTCTCTTATTTTCATGCTTGCAAAACACTTAAGCAGTAAATAGCAGGTAGAGATTCACAGAATGCGACAGCAGATTAAATTCTTGTTAAATATATAAATCTATATATCTCCATACATGGATACAACTGAAACACCCTAACTATATTTGAGGGAAAAAAAAAAGAGTCAGGCCAATTGTATCAGCCTAGGCTTACCTCTAAAATATAGACCACAGAGCAGTACTTCCTGAAAGGGGAACGTTGGTATAAAATAACTCTGTCCTGGCCTTTACATTGTATTATAAAAAATATACAACAGGTATAAGAAAAGCCAAACTTCTTGCTGATTACTAGCTGTTTTTCAGATAATTGGTGAAAAGGATATAGAAAGGGGAAAAGTGTATTTAAAAAATTAATTTATCCAATTTTGATATTCTAATATATAATCTGCATTCCATATAGAAAATTATATCTAGGTCCTTCCATTTAGTTAATACCTAAAACTCTCCTTTTCATGCCTTTATGTTTGAAAACAATGTGTTATCAGTTTCACAGGCAGAGCAAGATTTCTCTGACGTCATGAGCCCTGAAGCTTTTCCCCTTTGCCTGGCTGTCCACTACGGCGTGGAGTGGAAAAAAAATGTACTGCTGGTGAAAAATTAAGTAGTATAATCAATACATGTAGCAGTTTTCCAGAAAAACAATTTTGCTCAAGCTATGAAGATGTATTAAAAGAGTGAAACATAACTTCAAATCACAAGATATTTACTAGATTAAGTTGGTTTTTTAGCAATTTTCATTATTTTTATGTCAGGGATTTAATTTTATACCTTCTGTTTGCCATTCTATTTTCAGGTATATATCTGAATGGAACTGAAATGCTACCCAGGGCAGTTACTAAACATAACCAGTAGTTCTCCACAGAAGGAAGAAACAGCAGATATATTTTTTCAGAAAAAGTTATTACAGGTACTGCCCCAACTTTAGTGGTTAAATATCTTTTATGAACGTTCTTCCACAAAGGAAAAATATTTTTTTCCCATCAAAATAAGTTATAGTTTCTTTATTTTATTTTATTGTTTTATTTTCATTTAGCTTAGTTTAGTTTTTTAAAGTGCTTTCTGTTGTCATAATATATGCCAATGCTATGGAGCTCTTTCCAAATGCAATAAAATATAACATAATTTATCTTACTGGAAAGTTTCACAGCCATGCTTTCTCTCACTGAAGATCTTGACAATCTTTTCCCATCTGCTCAGAAATCCAACTTCATTTTGTTGAGATTGAGACCATGGAAAGCCAACCCCAAGAAAACACCATTTATCCCGAAGAAAAAGGTTTGAATAGAAAACATAACCTCAAGTCAATTTGCCCTGAGAAAGTTTTGCTTTGATGTAGCAGTAAATTCTTCTCTATGCAAAGGCATTTCTTGTCTGTGTAGCTATATAACTTCTCGAATACAGCCCAAGGCTTTTCCTTGAGGTTGTTTCTCTCAGCAACTCTGACTACAGAGTCAAGAAAGAAGGCAATTCTCACCATAAGCATGACAAGAATTTTAGGTACCTGATAACTTCAATTTTGAACATAAAGTTAATTATAGGCAGGAATTTCAGAATTGCCCTTAACTGTGTCCTTGGGTACTCTTGGACATAYAACAAGAAATGGCTTGTCTTGAGGTGGCTGATTGATTTACTATTGCTAGTGCACTGGTTTCCTGGTGCATGGAAAACTGAATCGTGACGTGGCATTTGAACTGTCTTACAATGTAGCATGTAATGTCATCGGGTTTCAGTTTAACTTATCCAGAATTTGCAAAGCTAAGGTGTTTCCACCTATCAATCCAAACCTTTAGTCTGGCAGAATATCAGTTTCACTGGCTAAGATGTCACCCAAAATCAGTATGTGAAATACTAAAGCAGTATTACTATGTATGAATGAAAAACAGCCTTGTGAGACCCTCCCATGTCATTGGGGCCATAACTTATTTCACTCAGAGTCTAGTACTGTCCCAAATATCCTTAGAAAAACCAACAACAAATCAGCAAAAAAAAAAAAATTCCAAACCCACAAAACCAACAAAAAACGTAATTGAAAATAAGGCTATTCTTTAAAGTTTGAAATACCTTATACTCATTTATATGTAAAGTCGGTAATAAAATGACATTATTATTGATTAGCTAAAATGAATGGCAGATATCAATGAAATTCATTATTAGGAAAAGGCCAGTTTGTCTGACTTTCCGTCTCTAAACTGCATCTCAGCACAACTTATAATCAGGATGCAGCAATAAGGGACAAGAGAAATCAATCAATCAACCACAATATTAAAAAAAAAAGTTAAAAAGGAGTTGAAGTAATAATACCAAATATTTCCTCGGTGAGCAATACAATCCATAAAAACAGATTACTACCCTCAGAATTTCTGCATAAAATCAGAGCAGATATTTATCTAACTCAAGATTAGCTGTTAGCCAATACTACCTGTTAACCAATAGTATCCTGTCACGTGCTCAGCCTTTATTTTCAACAAGCAGGAAGCTCATTCATCTAGTTCCTGAGTCACGGTTTTTCCTTTTAGGCTATGTGAGTTATCATAACAGAATGAAATTATAATTTTTTGGCAGATATTAATAATTTCTGCAACAGMGATTTGACTTAAGACAGTAAAAGCTTTGATACTATTTTTAGAGACAAACCTTTCAGAAGTGGTTTTTCATTAATTTTTCAACAGGCTAATAATAATAACCCTGACCATATTGTTCACCTTTCTTTCTTTAGAAGATCAAAATATTTTGTAGGGAGGTTTAATTAATATTTTCTTGAGAAAAAAGCCATACTTATTGAATGAATTACCTGTCTGATAAATATTTTATCTCCTATTGATGGATATTCATTTTGGACAAAGTAATTAACCAATTGTATAATAACTATATAAATATATATATTATAGTTATCTAATATATACAAAAAGTGGAAAACTCACTCCACTGAAATCCCTAGTTCAATGAGCTTGGAGCCTTTCCCATCAATGCCTCAACATCAGTCATCATAATTCTACAATCAGATTTCTTTTTTCAGGCATAGTGTCAGAAGAAATTTTGCCAACCTTCTGAAGAGGTTCCTGTTTATGATACTGTAGATTTAAGAAAGGAAACTTTCTTCTCTTTAGGTTACATCTTTGTAAATTACTGTGTGACACAGGTCTGAAAGCAAACAAAAATATGACATTCTCTCAATAAATTCTAGAAGAAGGCTTATTCAAAATTTTGGTTTGCTGTTATGCTTAGGGTTTTTTTTCCACTTTAGTGTATTTCTACCCTAATTAGACTATTTTACAAACAGGAGAAGTTGCATAATCACAATATTTGCTCTACGCATATGAATGTGTTTCAATGTCTCCTAAATGTCTATATCTGTAGTAGTAATACCTAAGAAGAGAAACTGTTTATTTTTCAGTCTCACATACCCAAAAACTTGGCACTACATGAATCATTAAAACTAATGGAGTCCTGAAATACTGCCAGACTCTTTCTTTCATTTTTTAGGGCTTGTTTATGCTCACAGTGATTTCAGCTGGACTTTTGCCATTAATTTCAAAGTAGAAATAGGTCCTTAGGATAATCTCATTTTTCCTGAAGTTTCCATAGGAGATCACTTTGCTAATTGAACTATATCTTGATTTTATTTTTGTGCTGTCCATTTCTTCAAGCTTAATTATTGGATCAGAGTCTTGAATTCTGTGTTTATGTTAATGATGTGTGGTTTTTTGTTGTTATTTTCTCTCTCTCTCAAATTAATTTCTAATTCAGTGTTCTATTGTGTTTGCTGTTGTAGCTCTTCTGTCAAAATACCTCTGGTGCATTAAGCACTTAGTTTGTTCTACTTCATCATCTATGTATCTGTGTATTACTACCCGTAAGTAAGGTACTTTTGCTCTCACAATGAACATTTATACAGCTGAGAAAATTGCAAACATTTGCTGCATGAACCATGGCTAAAATTTTCTAATTATTCTAAACAATGATTTGATGTGGTTCTTGACCATTTTATCATGTAGCTACATTCATGAATTCTTGGCATGTCAGTCTAGCAGCGTTCTTAGACTTCTGAGCAAAACAATGTAAGCTCTGCTTTATGTCATATCTGTGGTAAAAAGACTCAGTAGTTTGGAAATTTGGACAATGACCACCAGCTTTCTGTAGTTACACTGCAGGACCATATTTCACTTCCTCAAAATACAATTTTAGTAGCATTTCCTGCAGTCAAAAATAGAGACTAGAAAATATGTAACTTGTACTTTAATTATGTTACCTTTTTAATGGTGCCCAAAATCTGAACAATATGGTATCTTTACATTAATTTTGTAAAGGATCGTAGAATGTTAGTGCGGAATCAATTTAATTTTATCCTTCAGGACCCTTAATGAGCATTAAATGGGGGTGAAAAAGATTGTAAGATAAACTTTGAATTAGGCTCTCTTCTATTTGGGTTTCAGAAAGAGCTCCAAATTATACCAGACTTTTCACTTTCATTGCAACTCTGAAGAAGTATTATTTGGCATTTCAGCCTCAAGTGCCTTTTCTTTGGACATACTTGCATTATCTGACCCTTCTAGACTATTCAAGCTTGCTTTTTTGAACAAATGATAATTTGATGAACCTACGGCTATGCAGGTGCTACCATGTCAGGACATCACGTCATTAAGAGAAAAGAAACTGTGTTCAAAGAATTTGAAGAAAGTAGAAAAATAACTTAAGAAAATCTTATTTAAATAAGATAATGGGTGTGGAATTGAAAAGAAAATGGTTTTCACTGTCGTTTAAGCAATACTGCTGTATTTCYCTYGATAATATGAATAAAAAAGASATAATTGCATATTATTGTCTTGAAYAGAACTATGTTCTATGGTATTTTTCATATAAAACACATAACCAGCTTTCGTTTGTGACTTTTTCATTAAATGATGTAGATCAATAGGTTGTGATCTCCCTCAGAGTTTTCAAGTATGTTTGGTTTATTTATGTCATTTATTATCACTCATACACATTGCTTTCTGCTGCAGAAAATGAAGGAYGGCATCTTTTTCTTTGTAATTTTTCCTACTTAACTTTTCATCAAACACTGAACTGAGAGGTAGTAGCTGTGTCACTTCTGTTATACTCATCATGAGCAAATAAATTTTTAGCAAGTTGTTGTTCACAGTTTTCTCTAAAGACCAAACTCAATGGCAATTATCAACTGACATTAGAGATCTAGACGGAAGAATTTCAACAAAAAACATGGAGTTTTGTCAGTTCTACATCTCAAGATTAAGTGAAATTCTGGCTGTCATGCTCGCAATAAAAAAATCGTCAGTCTTTTACTCTCTACAAGATTGCTACAACACTGAAAAAAAGTAAGTCAACATTCTTTGGAATATGTTTTAAGGACCCCACTCTCTTTGCAGTAAGGAGCAAGAAAAGCATGCCTAAACAAGTTTTCTATCTCAAATGAGACGAGCCTTATTCCTCAGAGGAGGAGCAGCTGCTAGGGGAAAAGACAGCCAGAAATATTTGAATGAATTCTTAAAAATAACTAATATGAAAAAGATATCGTTGTTTTAGTAGAGTTTAAACATTTCACAAAACTTCATCTTGGATAGAATTCTAATGAAATGTTCACAAAACAAGGAAAATTTTTTTTTTTTTCATGTTCATCACGCTTATCAGATTATAATAGAAACTTCTGGGATCTGTTGTACCAGGATAGAAATACTGTGTGAACTGTGTTTCTCCATGTGTTCGTTTATAGAGGATGGTACATGTAAATTTTCATGGCTATAAAGACAAAGAGACTGTCCATTACATCGGGATACCTTTGATGCTAGAATTGCTACATACAATTTTAGATGTTATGGAAATAAATTTATGAGMATATGGTAAAGAATATGCAATTTCYTTACAAGAATATGGTGCTTGTTTTCAATCAGTACAAACAGATGTTTAAGGAATAGCTTTGTTTGCATTCCCCCCTGTAAAATATATTTAAAAATTCAGGACCAAACTATATGGCCATGCAGATGATAAACACTACTCTAGAAACATATATAAGATTTAAAACAAGAGAAGGCATAAATTYCACCATTTGGTTTACTCTAAATATCCTTGGGATCAATACCTTCATTTGTGACCTTCCTGAAAAGCTGTGGCTTTGCTTTCTACGGAGAAGACACAAAATTCTGAATCGATAAAGATAAGAGCTTCCTAYCATTTTTCCCTTTTTAGTCTGGAGGCCATTAAAAGCAAGAGAAAAATTACCATGTAAATAAAACCACTGTTTCCCCCTCTGAAATCATGCAGGATAGTTGAATACATTTTTACAATGACATGTTTGGTTTTTTTTCATGTAGTTTTCCAGAAAAAAAAAAGAAAAAGAAAAAATCAAACAAGAAAACAATTAAACCTCCATTAAACTTAACATTTATAAATATCAATGCAATTAAACTTTACTGTCAGCAGCATTGATGACTTTGTTTGAAAGAGGTTAAATTCTTTCCTCTACCATCCTTTGATTATACTGCCAGGAAATCAGGTCCCAAGTTTGAAGAAGCAGGGTGAAACAGGTCTYGTTATGCCAGGTCTTATTCCTACAAGTGTCTGGTACTATTCCTTTGTTTTAGTRGGAATGAAAAAAAGAGAACTTCTTGGCACTCCTTGCACGTCCCTGGTTGGCAATGGGGAAGAAGGAAGAGATTTAATTTACAGGTAGTCTTAGTTTGTCTGCCCCTATGTTATATTTTCTGTACTCAACCATGCTTTGTAGTGTGATTTTGTTAAAAATGATCTTCCCTAATATTTTGAGTCTGTCTATGTTCCAGTCTTCAATGTGAGGCTGGAATTTCTTTACAGGGAAGAGGGTTTTTTCTGTCTTTTTTTGAATTTCTGTATCAGCACAGAGATTAATTTTCAGGTGAAAGAAAAGTGAGAAAAGAACTTTTAAAATACTTTTATTTTTTTATTATTAATTTGTCATTTTTCATAGCTAGTCCTGGGTAGAAACAACAAGCTTTTATAGCAACCATGGTTCCTAGGAAACATCTGATTAACTGTACTCATCTGAAGGAATGAACAAAGATTGTAACTTTGGCAGAGATTGAGATATTATTCATATGTTCTCCCACTTCAGATGGTGGCTAGGTAGACTGAAGGACTATAAAGTAATTTGAATGCAGCAACGATAGGCTAAAGATTAACAAGTCTGATATTGACTATTTTTGACAAAGATTATATTAAACATTACAAATAAATAATAAAAATCGTTGCCATGAACCATAGTAGAATGCAGGTCAAGGTCCTCTTTGACCCTTGAAGTTAAATATTAATATCCACACAATTTTGTTAATAATAAAAATATATTTGTGCTTCATTTGTGCAAATTCTGATCAATGTTACTGCTAATTTTTTCTACTTGAAGTGTAGTATTGAGTAACAGATAATTAGCTAATTCATAATTAAGAAAGATTTACTAATATCTTCTTGAAAGAGTTATGACTGCACATGTGAAGAAAACCCAAATATATTAAATAGGCAAATATTTTTTACATATAAATCAAAATATATTAAAAATAATTAAATGCAGTTGAAGTAGAGAAGTTGAGAAAGAACTGCTTGTATGCAGGGRCTTGAATATTCTTTTCTCAAATTGGCTCTAACCATTACTTAGCCACATGGGAAATCAATTCAATAATTTCCACCTACGAAATATTTTTAGAATTCAGTGAGATAAAAGCATGTAGAAAAACAGAGTGTGATTCAGTGATTCATCTATTCACCCGTTGTGGTTGCCTACTTTGAGAAAAGATGAAGCATTCCCTTGAAGTGTCATGCCTTTTCATTGACTATAAAGAGAATCTAGATAGATTGCACCTCGCCTAACTTTAGCAATTTCCAATATTGGTGCCATATATTGTCTAGTCATCTTAACACAGTCTGTACATCTCTGCACAGTCAGTGGAAGTGTAGTTTTATGACAAAATCATCTGAAAAAATGCAGAAGCCTAATTCCAAACTAAAATTATTTCTTTTTCAAAAAAACTTGTTTCTTTCACTGGCTCTAAAGGAAGCCTGCAGTGATGAACTCAGATGCAGACACAGAATTATTCAATACGTGAGACAACCGCACAAGAATTCTGACCCATTAACATTTTGCAGTCTGTTTGTGTGATGTCAGTGATACACAAGGTGCAAGAAGCCGGAAAACTGCGCTGGTATTACATTATGATAGAGCTAAGGAATTGGCTAGTGGACGATGCTGACTGTGTGATGTCATTCTGCAGGATCATAAGCAAATACCTGTCCCAGAACAAAAACAAAAAAGCTGTCTCAAAAGATCATTCCATTTTCTATTAGATGACCTAATTAAGAAAAGCTCTTATTACTACAGAGATAAAATGACTAGGAACACTAGTCTGGCAACAGYCAAAATGATACAGAAGCACTTAAAAATGTATGTATCAAAGCCTGCTGATCACTGATATATCTTGAGGCACAGGGAGTTTTTTCACACTGAAATGACAATCTGCATAGATATTTTAAAGGCAAAGGATTTCCTTCATTTAATTTCTACATCAATTCCTTATGAACACTTTTTTTTTTTCCAGATGGTTTTAATGAAAACATTTTAACCCATGGCCAGTAAAAGTCCATACAGGAAGCAGATCAGCTGTATGWACAAAAAAGCACCAACATTTTTGCATGCATACAATTATAGATGGGTAATGTAGGCAATGCTATTAATTCTTTCTTTGCAGTGGCTGTTACATGTATCTGGTATTTTGCTGCACAGAGGAACAAAGGAGCTTTAACATCTTCATTACCTCTGTCGTGCACAAAATGACAGTCTGCAGGGGCAGGGCAAGTATGCTATACGATGTGTTCAGTCTCCCTGTCTTTTTCCTCCCATCATTTACTAAAGGGATTCTACGGAAGCACCCTGCCAGATTATTTTGTTTGCCTTCCAAAAGAAGTTAATACATGTGAGATTTTAGCATGCAGCCAGATCCCATTCTGAATGGCAGCGAGGACACAGCCTGGGTGATCCAGCAAATGGGAATGAAAGTTGGACCTGTCCTGTACATAGAAATTTTCTAAATGGGAAAGGTGTTAAAAGATTGCTTGTAAGGCTGAGTAGATCCCTTTTCCTCATGCGGATCAGAGCACACTTCAGATATTATTTTAGTACTTGAATGACTCTCTTTTTATGTTTCTGTGTTTTTTCTGTAGCCTCTTAGCTGACCTCAGCAATTTCTGAAGGCCACTGTAGCAYGCATAACATGGAAGGAAGACCTAAGCCTTTAAAGAATGTTATTACTATACTAGTTTCTAATTTCTATAGAGTTATAATATTCCTGTGCTTCTTTCATCTTTGAATGATGTATCAGGAATTTTTTTTTTATGGGCTTTTTGTTCTTCCCCCACTCTGCCCCGCTTCAAAGTAACTGGCACTATTTTTGTGAATAGCTCATCCTGAATAGAAATTTACATGTTGAGAACTACAGCTAAAATACACAAACTCCTACTTCAAACCACCTTTTTTACATTATTTTCTGCATGTGCAAACTTTCCCATGTTTTCTCACAATCAAGAAGCAAGAATAATAATTAGCCCTATGAATATTCATGGAATCGCTCTGTTATTTTAACACAATTTTCATGGAACATCTATTCATTGCACTGTTGGGGTGCACTATGTSCTGGAAGAGAGATAGGCCCAGGGGACCGGAGAGAGAGCCTCTTTCCTGGCCCCAGAGGTGATCCTGAGTGCATCCAGGTCACCAGGGATGGGCTGAGAGAGGATTGTGAGTTTCTGGACAGTGCTGGACCTATGAGATGTGATAATTGTAGTTTGTGACCTTATAGGGCATTGTTTACCTGTTACCATAATAAGCAATGTCTGTGCACTATCCCAGGTGATTGGGGGACACTGAGGTGAACATCTTTCCTGCTTATATGATGTGATATCCTGTTGGGTGCTGGTATTTAGGGAACATTCTCTGCGCAATAAAGGCTTTTTGAGTTCTCTCTATCTTGTCTGGGGAGTCGTGCCCATGCGTGATTACTGCATTGCACCATCAAGAAACTGAAGCCATGAAAAACGAGAAAGCTTGTAGTGTTGATATGAATGAAGAAATGGGAATAGGCGTGAATATGAGCAAAACTATTTGAATGGTATTTCTTTTCCATTTAAAAGCTGTGGATTTAAAATGTTGCGCAATAAAGTCTTCTGTACGGACCTTTCAAGGAAAYCTTCTTGATTAAATTGAAGATTTACTTTAAAATTAATATTTATTTATTGCTAATATATGAAATGGATTATTGTACTCTTCTGTTTGGCTTTAATGCTCTGGAAACTCTTCATCCATAACAATTAAAGCTGCATTACCCATAAACCCATATAATCAACATATGAATGAATAGAGAAAAACAATATTAATTTCAAGAAGCCAACAATTAAATTTAGAAAACGCCAAAATTAAGGTGAGAAATTTCTCACATGAACAGACTCGTAATGATATTTTATTTAATTAGGAAATTATCTTTTGGAGGGCAGGGCAGGGGAGGGCAGGGCAGGGAAGGTAAAGGAGAGGAAGGCAAGGCAAGGCAATGCCGAGCAAGGGACTCACGTATGGCATAAACATCACCCCTGCAAGGGCAGACATGCAAGTTAGAACATTTCATGTGAAAGGATCTAAGTATTTTAAATTTTYGCAATTTAAAATCAGTGTCATGATATTTTGAAGTATTTTTAGTTCCAAATAAGTATTGGTGTTCAGTTATGAACAGACTGATAAGGAAGTTCTCATGCCTGTAGCTATTGGGCTAAAACATAAAGTGAAATTAATATACAGAATTATGGTTGTTAAATGTAGCAAAGGGCTTTGATACTAAGCTTAGACACTGCAGTAACTTTGGTACCTGATTCTTTAAAAAAATAATATTACTCTGCCTGAGGTTTTAGCACTTTTAGAGAGAGATCTTAGAAAAACTAAATGACAAGCAGTGGGATCACAGTGCAAATATTAATGGAGAAAGACGTTTAAATGCTATTATTTTTTAAACCTCTTCTGTGTCCAAACATCTTTCTCTGTCCTCATTACGGACTTTTTTCTTTTGATATGACTGAAGAGGGTAAACGTTATTTTAAAATAAAACATGTCAGAAAGCTTCTAAACAAATGTATATTCTTTTACCGAGAAACTTATCATTTCAGTGTGTTCACAATGCTCAGGAGCCTTCATAATATATCAACATGTTTTAGTGTACAGTGCAAATAGCTGGTCCATAAGCCTCTCAAGCAATCCCTTTTGACACAGACTGTGTCACTAGCAGCCATGTTTTCTGAATGTACATACACATATTAAAAAGTATCTCTATGCATTTACTTGTAATATTTATATAAATAAATAATACTGAAGAATTGTTTTGTATCTATGTAATTCTACATATAAAAAATTACAAATATTAATAGCAGAAATTCCATCTGTTGCACAGTAGATTTTTCTTTCTGGTTCCTTGGGAAATAACAATCTTACACTTGAATTAGTCTTTTCCTGTTTTAACAAAAGTAAGTTCTTTTTTGCATTTCRGTAAATCCCCCATGGGTCCTATTCTCTTGTCTTTTTTTAATTACTATAGGCATGTATTTGAATGTGTTAGTCATTGTATATTTCAATGTAAATGACATAAGGTTAAGAGAACAATTTTATAAATACCTCTGTGGTACATTAGAGGCAACAGCGGGTGGTAATAATGACTATTTTGTGTGGTATTACACATCACTTACTCTCATTTGGTGGTGACACACTGTTATATATTGTGGTACTCCAGAGAATCAACATCCCCTGATGATTCACCTTTAATTGCTGAAGTTTATCCTTTCTTACTAGCACATCAAAATTTTCTTCAGTCATGGAAGATATATAATACCATAAAAATAGCAATAGTATATTAAATTATTATCTAATGAACTGTTTTTGAAAAGGCAGCTTTTGGAAACCTTTGGAAAGTACCTATTGTTTTAGTAACTCAAACATCAGGAAATAAAAAGTAGGAGATAGTAATGTTTTTCTGTTGCACCATTCAAGATATGTAACCACAGCAAAAGCTGAAACAAAAGATGATGCAATATATAATGGACCAAACCAAACCAAAACCAAGGAAACAAAACAAAAAAGCAACACTGTTTTTTAGTTATATATAAATGGGTTAGTTGAGGATGTAAAAAATTTTACCTGAGGCAGGAATAAAACACCCTGGGACTACTCCAAAGCAGAAATTTACTGATAAGGTTTATTATATAATCTCAATTATTTTAAAAATTGGGCAAAATCAAAATATTCAACTAAATAAGAGGAAATAATTAACTTTTACTATATTCTTTTTCACACCTTGATCTTGTAGCTTAAATTAAAATTATAGTGGCCTCAGCAAAGCTCTTTTAAATTGCTAAAGTATGAATTCACAGAGTGTGTTCTAAAACYTGTTTGTGTTCTGAGCCTCAGTCAATACAGTTTACTAATGATGGTAATGATGCCCTTTAATTAAGAAAGCTCATAGAGCATTTTGGCAACTTAAACAATGATGATCTTGGTTCTAGTGTCGAATTCACTCAACAAAATACGACAGACATTAACGACTAAGAAGTTACACTCTACTGTGTGACAGCAARTAGTTCACTCTGTACTGGGAAACACCATCTAGCTGTGAACAGAAGTTATAGTGCAACATATAAAAATCAATAGATTCAATTCACCTATGCCCTACAGCATACCTTCATGATTTTCTATAGTTATCTTTCTACCCAGCCTTTTTTACAGCTGTTTTTGATCATATCTTTCTCTTTTCACCTACTATATAATGTAACCAGTATTTGCTTAGCAGTTTATCAGAGATGCCCAGTTTAAATCTGAAGGCTTTCTTCCACAGCGAAAGATCCTAACAGAATTCATCTAATGTCTACACTGACAAACTACAAGTAACCTTTATGGGTATTAGGTCAGGTCCCAGATCAGCAGAGCTGTCTAGAAAGAACTGCTAAATTGCAGCTGGTAGTCTGGAATGGACTGACTTCAAAAATAGCTTTTTTTCTTACTTTGAAGCACTATACAAACTGCTGTCTCTCTATCTATAGCCTCTAACACTGATTTTGTGACAGTCCAGATCTCCTTGAACGCTTAATGTCTTTTAGAAAAGATGTACTGGAAGCAGAAAGAAACACCAATTTCATCTCTTTGGTTAGAAATAAAACAAAACTCCAAATACAGCATTTTAACAAAAGACATCACAAAATTTTGAAGCAGTTTTTCCCTATGAGCCACAGATAAATTATGAGTTTACAGCTTTGAAGTAAAAATAGTCTTTTAGCTCATCTCCACTCCACAAATTATTTTCTAAAGAATTTCTGAATTTCCTCCCTGAATCAAGAAGGAAAAAGAATAATGCATTAATTGATATGTTTACACTAGAAGATCATAAGAAATTAACATMATAGCTGACACTTTAACAAATAATTATTTCATAACTTTGTTATCTCATCTCCTAAAACAATAGATACTGGATATTCTAAAAATTGAGTGTTCCTTTTTAAGAATTATCCAGGTTTGAGACAAATTAAGGGAAACGCTCTGGAAGGAACATCTCCAAAGAAGGCAGGTTTCAGCCACCCCTCCCCCACAGGTTTGGGAAGGAATTCCTCAGAGGAAAGTGAAAAAGAAGTTATTTATTTAACAAACAGAGTGCACGCAGGCATGGAAAAAGAATAATGCTAAATAATAAAACCTCTCACTGTGGAGAGAACCTGGTAAAATTCAAAGTCSTTTGTAGGCACGGCTCTGCTCTCTCTCTCCGGAGCTGGGGTTTGGTGTGGGCCCCTCCAGGCCACGGTGTAGGGTCTCCCAGTGACATTCTGATGTTCTGGTGTTCTGAGCAGTTCCAGAAGAGTTTTTGCCTCAGGTAGCAGGCCAGCAAAAAAAGCAAAGACTTTTAATTCTCCATCTCTCTCCTGAGAAAAGGAACAGAGAGCTGGGAAAAGCAGGAAAAGTTCTTTTCTCCACTCTGCTGCAGCAGTGAGAGAATGCAGGGGAGTGTGTATGTCCTTGAGATACAAACCACTCTGAAAAAATCCACCTGGCTTCTCTCCCCCCTCTCCTGAGAAACAGCTTAAAGACACAGGAAGGCATAGGGCAGACAATCGGGAATACAGTATCATACAGTCGCCCCAGGACAAGAGTTATCTTTCCAAGTCCTCTGTCAACCAGAGCACAGACTGGGTTCATGACATAAAATTCGCATAATCAAATCAATACTGTTGGAATGATTTTTTCATGTGAATAAATGTTTGCAAGTGTAAATTTGTCCTCCATTTCCCCTTGATCTCAGATTTCGCATTCTGCAGTGAAATGAGTTGTCCAAACTCTGATTGATCAGTGACACTGACTAGTATTAGTACATATCAGGGAGCAACTCAGATTTAATACTTTTTAACGTTAATCAGTAACACAGACATCAAATAAAGCTAGTGTCAAGAGTGGAGGGATTGGTTACCTTACCTAAACCTATGGAGACTGAAGAGCCAAAAAACAAAGGCAGAGGAATCCTCTCATAAAATCTAGATAAGCTTTAGAATTCAATGCTACAGAATGTTGTGGTTTATGTGGGGTCCAGGGATGGTGGGGAAGTTCATAGAAAATGCATCAGTTTTGTGACCGTGAACACACAGATACTATATCTGGCTCAGAAACTCCCTGATCTACAGATAATTGAAGGTTGAATTAAACTCCCAGAAGTAAGGCTGGCCTGTTGCTAATACTGTTCCACATATTTGTAGCTTTTAACTCTCTGGGAGTCAATAGATGAGCATGACGAACCTTTGGTCTGATTCATCATGAAAAATCTGCTAACAAATAATTCTTGAATAGTTGTGTAACCTATTTGGTCATGTCACTATCCAAAAAATATTTAAACAATCTGATTACATTAGCAAGAAGGATTCTTGGAAACTGCTGATGATTTTGCTTCCTCAAACAGGAGGCAGATAAAGGACTAGATTTTTGTGTTTCAAAACCTAATTGCAAAGTATTTGACATTAAAAAAATTTAGTCTGCTCTTCTGCTATCATATACCAATGTCACCTTAATTTCAATGTGCAGGATAAAATTTTATTCATGATGGAGACATCTGAAATTTCTTTTGCCAGTTTCGCACCTTAACAAAAACAAGGAYGTTACGTTAAATAAAAAAGACCTTTACATATATATAGACCTACCCATACACAGTAAACATTATACAGTTTCAGCAATGTGTTTTTCCACGTTTGTTCATTATTTATATTTTTCTCAGATTAATTATTCCATTTGGAAGTTACATATATACAGGAAAAATATCTCAATTACTAACAATGCAGCTAGATTTAGGATTCTCAATCTTTTAAAATTTTCGGGCAATAAAATGTAGGGGTTTGGTAAATTGATTTTTCCTTTCATCTTCCTTTCGCTAGCACTTCAGTTTGTTTCAATTGCAAGTTAAGCAAACATTTTATAAGAAATGAGTCTATCTAATCACGATAACCCTAAATTTAATTTTCTGACTTCAAGTGCACATAATTTGTATCCTGAGGTCTTCAGGGATATCTACAACACATCACTTGTAGTCCAGTAAAAATTATTTCCGTCTTTATCAGTGGGATGCCCTGGTCCTGGCTCTGACCCCTCAGAGAGGTGGCTCAGCCTCACCACGGCCTGGGCTGGGTGTCACTGGTTTAACCCCTGCCCTGGGACCAGCGACTGCTGCCTACCCTGCTCCAGCTTCAGCTCTGTCCCCCTCCCCCAATCACCACCTGAAAAACCATCCCCTTTTGTGGACCTGGGGCTGAGGATGATGGAGGTGTGAGAGTACCCCAGAGAAAAGGGGTGGGCCTGGGAAGGGGTGTTTTGTGCAACAGTTTCTCCTGTTTTGTTACTGAGGCCTTTCTGTGCTACACATGATGTTCCSTCCTCTGCCGTTCACTATCTAAATTAGTCAGCACTTGACATGACCAGCTCAGTGATTTTTCTGCTGAAATAATGGAAATAGAAAAGAATAGTTTAATAYATTCAATATTGAAGTAGAAAGCCTTGGCTTTGACAGGAATAATTGTGCCACTTTGTGTTTGGTTCATAGAAAGAACTTCAAAGAATGATGAACAGCCAGATAAGTGACCTCATGACAATCTCCTTAATTAGAATAAATTAGGAGAAAATATTGTTTTAGCAGAAGAAAATCACTAGAGTTGTCTCTAACAAGACACTTAATTATATACATCAAGGGGAATTTCTTAAGGGACATCTTTTTTCTTCATCTATGTAACTCATTTAACATATTTCCATCTTTGTAAATGTGACTGGGGAGATAAATCAAACTGGATAAATTAGATCTAATTTCCTCACCAATATAAACTTTGTAAAAGTTCCAACCAATCAAGAAAGATTAAATCCCAAAGCTGATTTTGACTTTAATAAAAATTACATTTTATACTCGTGATGAGTGACTAAATTCAGGTGTAATAACTTAATGACATAATGAGATGAAAAATTGCCATCATTTTACAGTTCAAACAGATGTTTAGATTTATGAATAGTAATACAGATTTGAAAACCAAAACAAAATGTAACCAAGAAGAATGAACCAATCTTATTTTACCATTAGGGTTTTTTTCTTTAAATCACATGACTAAAAATTTTAGTTTAGGAGATAAAGCACACTGGAAGTTGGGTCTAATATATACATATATGTTTTGGGGTTTTTTTTAAAAAAAGATACATTGCAAGACAAATAACAGAAGAGCTGAAGCCTAATCTACCCTCAGGACTGTATGAATTACCTAACTAAACACATGAAGATAGACACATTGTCACATATACATGTACTTACATACACAGGAATATACAGAATATAAATAATCTTACATATAACACCAAAAAATAGAAAAGATAAATCCTTACATATACCGTTATTAGTATGTATTCCAGTATTTCATGGTACCCTCTCCTACTATTGTCTGAGACAACAAGTTGCAAACAGAAGCTGTCAAAAAAAGGGTGACTACCATAAATACTTCTGCTTCTACATATCAGTCCTGAAGGTTATTAAATGCTGATGAAAAATGCTTGAAGACTGAAAGGATTAATGCTAATTATTTTATTATAATTCAGTTTACATAGGAGTATTGGATCATGATACTGGTTTGTATGTTAAATCAGAACAATTCAGAAAAAGACTGGAGAACCGCTTTCATAGTAGTTTCAGAGTCACATATGTTTAAATCCATTTTATATAGCTGGTTTATGCTTTGTCCAATGTAGAGAGCGTACTGTAAACTGCACTGTTGATTCAGATTTAAAATATCAAGCCTAAAAAGGCATCATAGTAAGAAAAAAAGTTAGACTATGTATTGTTTCTTAAAGGACTATACTTTGAAGTTATTTTCCATGACTGAAGGCCTTTTTCTGTCCTGAACTAAGTTATCAGCTAGAACTTTCTATGGAAAAGCTCACAAAAAGCTTGAAGCTAGATTTAAAAAAAAAAAAAAAAAGGTATTTCATTCTGTGTATTGCCTTTTTTTTTTCTTTTTTGTCATATCAGCCTCAGAACTATTTAATTCTCATGGCTAGAGTATTTGGATGTCCTCCCAGCTTGGTGATGTAATTTTAAATTTTCTCTCTTTTTAATTTGTTTCATATTTAAGTTGTGCCCTGACGAGTACATTCCATCTGTTTACCATGCAATTGACAAATARCTTGCAAATTAATGATCTCAAGCTGTGAGGAACCTCTTTCTCTTGAGTTCAAAACTCATCTGAACTCAATGTTGAAGTTCCTGACATCTTTGAGGGTCTGAAATGCCATTACTGAGCTACATAATGAGGCACATTTTGAAGCGGTTTTAGTGGAAAACTGTGTGATAAGTGTCCTTGTAAGAAGACTGTAATTTTTTGTTATGTTACCATTGCATTTTTTCCCCACAAAACAGTATATACAACTTCAAGCTATTTTTATATCTTCTATTTATATAATACCACTAGGCCTTGTAGCTAATGGATTGACCACTGACAGATCAATGTGATGTCTTATTCTCATTAGGAAAAACGAAATCAAGAGATACAGAATATTTTATTTATATCTTGTTTTCAAGTTCCTAACATATATAATCACTTGTAAGTCAGATAATAGATGCTAATTTTTTTCAGAAACCAGATTAAAACAAGTGGACTTTTATCCCCTTGATAATATGTATATTGATTAGGTTGTAATGGGACACACTGGCACTGGAGTTCTGGAATAAGTAAATATGGCACAAGACCTTTTTAGAGAAACCACACTATTTTGTACCAGCTAGAGATGTAAAACGAACAGTAGAGTGTCTCAAATATCTTTAAAAAGTTATGTTTAGATTACTGAATCCTCATTTTGGTCAACACATCTAATTGCAGTAAATTAAAACAGTGCCACATTTGCAATGATGGGCACTGAAGTTAATTACATTAACGTTGTTGCATAAAGAGTAACAAATGTCCCAACTGTATTTGTTGCATAAAGAGTAACAACCGTCCTAAATTGCAATTTATTTTGCAAGCTAGCATGGTCTTGGAGCTCAGAGTGTTGATTTTGACGAAATTACACTGAAAGGTGTATTTCAGGAGTATATATAAGATATTTAGACTGCTAAGGGCTTTTTTTAGCCATGGTAATTGAAAAGACTCTAGCCAAAGCAAATTTTCCTTACAATGAAAATATTAAAGTTGAAGGGATACAATCAAGGTGCCCACTACATGTGATCTGAGTTTCTCCAATTACTTTATTGACTACATTGCCATTGACCATAATGAGGTTTTGAATACTTTGCCCCCATACACATAGCTCAGTTGAGATACCAGTCTTTAACTGAAACCAAGCACAGAAAAACAAAAAATTGTATGTGAAAAATAACAAAAAGAACACAATATCAASTAGTCATCTTGAATAATTACTCTATTTTCAAATGTTCTAATCTGAACAGCCTCAGGGCTTTCATACGATCACTCATTCCAAAACAGTTATGATCTTCATTTTCTCCAGATGCACTGGGGAACTGTTTTAGACTCATCTCTCTTCTATTGGAACCATTAACCAGGAAATCTCTGTAACTATAAAACTGAGAAATGTTCTTGGGCCTATGATAGGAAAGATCAAGTGAGGGAAATTTTACACTGGCACATAAGTGTTCTAGACAACAGTACTTTTAAAAAAATATTTTAGCCACTAGTCACATTACAGTATCTGAATCAAAACCACTTAAATCAATTATGCTTCTCAGAGCTTTCTTTTGAGATACAAAAGAACATATTATCTTTTTGAATTATCATTGCAAATTTAAATCAGCTCCCCAGTTCTATTTCTTTTTTTCTCCTGATAAAAGCAACTCATTTAACATAACAATCCTATTAATGCAATTTGCTTATTTAAACATTCTGAATTTTATTTTGAACCTTCAGTTCTGAAATCTGAAGCCTTCTCTAAGAGTTTCATAAATTTGCATATAGAGCAGGATATCTGCTGCAAAGCCTATAGTATGTTTCCAGTTAATTGTGAAGTTTATTTACATTGTCTCAATTTTTGTGTTTGTGTTTATAAATCTCACGAAACTGAAAGCCCTTAAAATAGAATTTTGACTATCCGTGAGTTCAGGAATTTTCTAGTCACAAAATCTTGGCTGGCAAAGGTAGAAGTGTTCATTAGCACTATAGTCTGTCTCATTCACTCTAGAATTCCTTGAATTTCATATGAACAAACTAAATGGATGAAGATGGAACAAGTCTTGATGAAAATGTAATTTTAGAATTTAATTTTCTTTACCCTGAAAAAAAAATGACACAAAAACCCATGAGGCTATGAGATGGTAATTGAAGGTACATCTTCTGCTCTCAAAGCACAGTGGCAAAAGGCAGGRACTGTATGATAAAAGATAGGTGGCTTTATTGTGAAAGATTTTTATATACATCGAGACACTGAACAAGAAAAGTATTTAAAATGTTGCTTTGTTTAATTTCAAAGAACTTCTTTGCATACGAGACATTCCTTATTCAATATTTCTTCTTTGTTGCAGAAGAACATAAAATAATATCATGATAACTGTAACTTTTCACAATTTATTTTGCTCTGTCAAGTCACCTTACATATATGCTATAAATTTAACTCAAACATTAAAACATTTAATCATTAAAAGAGAGAGAGAAAGAGATTCTTTCATGAAGTCCTCATAGGCCAAGTCAAGAATTGTGGCTCAGATGAATGGACAGTGGGATGGACTGAGATCTGGTTGAGGCCATGGAGTCTCCCTCACTGGAGATATTCACGAACCATCTGGACACATCCAGAGCCGTGTGCTCTAGGATGACCCTGCTTGAGCAGGGAGGTTGGAGAGCTTGACCCACTGTGGTCCGTTCCAACCTGACCCATTCTGTGATTCTCTAATTCTGTGATACAGGAAAAGAAACAAAGCATAATTCTACTAAGTGCATTGGAGCTGGGAATGCAGATTTGCATCATGGTAAGACTACTTTCTATGAGGTAGGAATAATTAATAATTTAATCATTTATTTGAACTACTCATACATCCACGTAGATAAAGACATCCTGTTTTGAAATTTATTCCTCATAAGACTTGAATTACATCTTCTTTTCCACCATCCTAGAGTTTAAAAATATCAGTTACAGTTGGTGCCATTTATTATCTCAACATTTCAAAAATTATTAAAAATAATATAATTTTTTAAAGTAATAAATTTTTTAAAGTGTCTGATAATTTGTCTTCCTCTAAGGTACATAGTTTTTTCAGAGCCCGGTTCATGTTTTGTACCCCTGATATATATTCTGTTAAACTTCTTCATGATATCTCAAGTGCTGCAAAAAATAGAAAAAAAATTGCTATTAACAGATTGGAACACAATATTCTGATTCTTATGAAAGGGCTGTGTAATCTTACTTGAGAAATATTCTGCTGCCCTTTTCTTTTCATTGTCTTAATTTTCCTCCTCCACAGTTTTCAACTTTAATAGAAGCCACCTCAAAAAATTAACAATAGTATAAAAACTGACTTCTATAAGAATAGAAGCCCAGGACTCAATGTTGATTTGAAGAATTCACAGTCTAATATAATTCACTTTGGTTTTAATGTAGTCTCCTTTTTTTAGTTTCACACAGTGCATATCTAATATTGCCATATTTATCAGTGTTACAAATATGCTGATATTATAAAACCTCCCACCTTCTGCCTCTATTGAAAGGTAAAATGAAGACATTCTTCTGCAAACGGGTTAATTACTGAAACAGGCACAAACAGGGATTTATCATAGCATAATTTGGGTTGGAGGGGACCTTAAAGGTCATCTAGTTCTAACCCCCTGTCATGGACAGGGATATCTCCAACTGGACCAGCTTGCTCAGGGTCCCATCCAACCTGACCTTGAACACATTCAAGCAAATAATTTCTTCCCAATATCTACTCTAAATCCRCCCTCTTTCAGTTTGAAGCCATTACCCCTTGTCCTGCATCTACATATCATTGTAAAGTCCCTCTCCATCTTTCTTGTCAGTCTCCTTCAGGTACTGGAAGGCTGCTATAAGGTCTCCCTGAAACCTTGTCTTCTCCACACTGAACAGCCCCAACTCTCTTAGCCTGTCTTCATAGAAGAGGTGCACCAGCTCTCTGATCTTGTTTGTGGCCTCCTCTGGACATGCTACAGGAGGTTAATGTTCTCCTTATGTTGGGAACCCCATGAGAGTGGAGTATAGGGGCAGAATCACCTCCCTCGACCTGCTGGACAAGCTTCTCTTACCCCAAGTTCCAGGCTGCAAGTGCACATTGCTGGCTCATGTTGAGCTTCTCATCCACCAACACCCCCAAGTCCTTCTCCTAAGGGCTGCTCTCAGTCTTTCCTCTGCACAGTCTGTAATTCTGCTTGCCTCATTTAACTTCCTGAGATATGCACAGGCCAACCTCTCAAGCCTGCCAATGTCCCTCTGGATGTCATCCCTTCCCTCCAGCATGTTGACTGCACCACACAGCTTGGTGTTGTCTTGCAAACTTGCTGAGCATGCACTTAATCCCACTGTCAAAGTCACCAACAAAGATACTTATTAGTGCAAGCCCCAATAACCGACTCCTGAGAACTGTCACTCATCACTGGTTCTCCACTTGGACATTGAGCCATTGAGCAACTCTTTGAGTGAGAGCATTCCAGCCAGTTCCAAGCTAGTAATGGAATTGCTGGTTTCAAAAATTGCAAACTCCTTCTGTGGGTGACCATATAATATCTTAATTTTTAATACTGTACATCAGCAGTTGATGGGCAGTCCTTTTTCATTTTACTTACTGTTTGTTGTCTGTCACTGTTTTATCTATTTCATATGATTTAGCAGCTCTAGTGAGTTTACAATAAGTTCCTTTCATTAATTAGATTTTAAATAGCAGAAAATTGAGAGAGTAGATTAGACTCTAGCAAATATGTCTTCCATCTACTATTATTTTAAGTCATTTTATTTTTAGTACTTATACCATGCCTTCCAGGCCAAAGATTCATGCAGACACAGAGCATATAGCTGTGACTGTAAGCTGTGATTTATAACCTTATCCATTAATACAGCGAACAAAAACTGTCATGCATTCCAGGGGTATAACTGTGATAATGAGCACCATTGGCACAGCACAAAGCTTCATGTCTGCCTGTATTCCTATTTAAATATACATCATGAAACATACACAAAGCAAATGTGGGTTTGCAGTCATTTTTGTCAAAACATGACATTAAGGTCCCAAGTATTTTATCACTACTGTTTGTTTGGTTTCTTAATACAAGACACTTTTAAACAACACAATCAGGTACTTTTTGCTATGTAGCAGCTTCCATGGATTTCTCAGAAAAGAAGCTTGAATAAATGATGTTTATATTAGTGGTGAATAGACACTGAATGGTTTGTTATCCATCATGGAATTTTGATTCAGAGGAGGAAGTGAAAGTTCCTCCTTCTATTTTTCAGCAGAAAATAATCAAATAAAAAAACAAATTATATTGTGAGTTTTGTTTGTTTTCAACTCTTTAACTGCAAATCCCTTAGGAGAAAAAAAGAAAGAATAAGAAATTTCAAGAAGCTATTGGTATTTCCTGTCAATTTCATTTTCATCTTCCACACAATTAAACTTCCAAGTACATGTGGACAATATTTTTTGATACAATTCCTATCAATTATTTCTAGAAAGAATTGGAGAAAACCAGTCTTTCAGATATATGACATAGTTTAATGGGACTTTTCCTTTAAACATCTTTTTACTCATTATAAATGCAAACGTGTGTAATTTCAAACAGACTAGCAAGTTTCATCTAACAAGTGACTAGGTTCAAATTTTAGCTTTCTAGACTAGACAAGCTATGGCTATTTTTTCTGCTTACTGTGAGCTCAATGTAAAAATAAAATATATTCTACATTTAACATATAAGGCTGTAGGTGGGGCTCAGAATGTTAATTTTACTGGTTTCATCTTGATTTTCTTGGTGCCATCTTTAAACTAAATTTAAAAAAACTAGTTGACAATTTTAATTGTGCTTAAGCAAATATTTAAGTCTCAATAAAACAGCAGAGGCACATGCTGAAAGCTAAAATCATGTGTTTTGTTCTCCTAAACAGGGTCTTAACTCTTGTCTAAAATCATGTTTTATCAAGACTCTCCACCTCCAAGATAGAAGCTACAAGCTACAAGCTTCAAAGCTATCCAGTCTTTGAAGAGTGATAAAAATATTACATGAACAGTCTMGTCTATTTATATAGAATATATTCATTCTAAAGGACATCTTTATCCACATGAAAGAGAAGAAGGTTATCAGGAGCAGTTAGCATGGACTCACTAAAGGTCAATCATGTTTGACCAACCTGATTGCCAAAGAAAAGGACATTGCATAGTGGTGTCCATTATTGATACTTCTTGAGCTGGGCATTGAAAAGGTGAGATTGCTGAGATGTAGTTTTCAAAGAAAGAAAATAATAAAAAGAGACACTTACATTACCTTTATTGATTAAGTTGTAGTGTAAGAGTTCAGATGGAAGGTACAGTTCCAGAAAAGACTGAGAAAACCTTCCAAAGCCATTAAATAAATATCAAAATATCATTGAAAGTTGTTCCTTGGTAAAAATTCAGGAGGGACCTAAAAGTACAGCTGTTCACAGAAAAAGATTAAAGGATAAAGCAAGAAGTAGAACATCTATAGAGATGGATATGAAACTACTCCAGAGAATAGTTTTAAAGGATATTTATGCATTTTTCCTTTTCTTTTTCCATTTGCTTTTAGAAAACAAGTAGAAAAATTCAACAAAAAATATTTTTCACATTATAAATTATTGTATTAAATAAGTTTGTTTACTTAACTTCTTATATGATGTCTACTGTGATGATTATGCTCCCAAAGTGCCAGTCTCAGGCAATTTGGAGGTAATACGCAATGTAAGTCTATATAACGCAAGTTACAATATAGACCCATATTAATGACTCCTACTGGCTAGGCTATTAATGACAGTTTCCTATGAAGGGATTTGTATAAATGTTGGGAATATCAGAAGAGAATAGAAGTTCTTAATATTAATTTAGTTAATCCAACAGTAGGAACTCATATCATTGTTATGTGAATTCTTGGTGAGGCACAGTGAAGACAGAGGCTTCCATTATTGTCAAGTTCAAAGCGGGCTGAAAGACAGAAGAGCTTCACAAATCAGAATAGTTTAGGACATTATTGTTGATTATAATAACAAATGCCATCTGAAAAATGATAATGCTCCTCCTGATACTGCTGTGTGCTATGAAGACGTAAAAATAGCAGTGCTTCAGAACTTAGAGATTGTACAGACTGTATTAAATTTGAAAAGTTACAGAGCAGAGAAATTCCTTGATGTCAAAACATGCTTAACTGGAAAATCCAACCTGACTCCTGAAGTTTCCAGAATAAAAACTGCAGTTAAATTTCCCAGTTTTAGAGATTTATTGAGAACATATAAATAATTTTAAATACTAAGAAGCAGATTTTTTTCTAGTTTATTGATAAAACAAGTTTGGTCGCTGAAAGAATCTAATACCTGCACCTTAAATTTCAAGTGCAATGCCATATTGGGAATATTATCTTGATGAATTGGTGGGTTAACATTTGGTAATACTACAGGTGTATATACCTCCTCAGACACAGTAGCAGCTACAAAACCAAAGAGAAACTCTGAGAACAGCAGACGGGGCATTGATCAAACACTTGGATGAAAGTTTGGTTGTGATCGATTTTCAAGTCTGTCTACAAAGCCACCATCAAAAAAGAATAGGACAAAATAAATGGTTCTTTCTTCAGTATGATGACATATATGTTTCTCTGAAATAGCAATTGTACAGAAAACTGTACAGTAAAGGTCTTTTCCATGAAATCTATCTTGAGAAGAAAGACGACAAATTTTCCAAACCCTGAGAAGGCATACCACTATTATATTTACAGTTTCAATTGCTGTCTAAAATGAATACACCTAATGCCTCCTAAAATTAAAAAAAAACAAAAACAAAACCAAAATCCTGAGGTAGAAATACTGTACTTTCACACAAAGACATCTTAATACTTTTAATATTTGATCTTTTTTGAGTTTTGCAATGTTGATTAGAACTCAAGATTTCTAAAACAGGTAAATTACATGATAACAAAACCAGACTGCTGAAAGTCCCATTTAAGCCCTGAAGTTTAATGAAAAAAAAAAAATTAGATTACCCAGTTTACAAATGCATTTATTCCATAGACTAGATGGCTATACAAATGTTTCTTGCTTATGGCTTTTTTATGTATATCAAACAGGTTTTTTATCAAGCTAGGTTTTTTTCTTAAATAGCAACTTATTGTTTCCTTTTCCATGAAAGATTATTTACTGTTTATGTTTATGGGCTTTATTGTGCTCTGCTTTCAAAAAATAATACAATTTCTTGAAAACACCATGCAAATAAAYTTTAAGGATTCTAGATTTTTCTTCAAGTATTCTGACAGAGAAAAATTAATTAAGTCTATAGTTCTTCATTAAACAGTGCCCACAGTTTCCAGTCCATCCATTTTCCAAATTATTAATTAAAAATTATTTTTTTTCTTTTTGGTATTAGGCTAGCTAACATATCTACAGATATTTGCCACCTTTAAATTTCCAGTGTAAACAAACAATTTCAAATGTCAACTATTGTCTTACAAAGGTTATCAGCAGGAACATAGGTAGACTATTTCACCAGTTACTGTGTACACAACTAATATATTCTTATTTTACTGGAACATTGGAACAGAGGATCATGAAAGACATTTTAAAGGGTCAATTAAATGCACTGTAATTATATAGTTAATTTTGCTCTTCAATRTTGTGAAGTATATTGATGATTTACACAGAAAAACGAATGTCCCAAATGAGTTCTGTATGTAAATTTAAAAGGCAGATAATTCAGCTTAATATGAAGATCCAGGTGACATACTACGTGAAGAAGAACCTAAAGACCTGCACTAGATTTTATTCAGGCTTAACACACTTAAATGTAAGGATGCAATCAAAAGAACTAAAATTAACCTATAATCTATTCCTCTATGATACATAAGAATACAATTTGCACCTATAAAATTGTCTATGCTGCTTAATTTTCTGCCACAGGTCATGTCCTAGGTGCTGCCATTTGAGGAAAGATAAGCATCTCAGAACCCAATCCATAGCTACTAAGACTCTCAAAGTTTTGTAAGTTAGCCAGCAGTAAATTTTTCCTAAACTTTGGTTCCTTTACTGTGTTCTTAGTATACCTAACACACCACAAGCAATGTTTAATACAATTATCATAATCAATTGCCTCTAAACCAATGACTATTTGGAGCTGTATAAGAGGATAAAGGCTGTTAGTCTGCAGGCTGTGAGAATAAAAAAAAATAATTCAAAGAGAATAGAAATTTTCATCACTAATTTGTAAATTACTCCCATCAGGCTGATGAATTCTCCTTCCTTCCTGTCACACTGCTGTCAAACGTGTAATGGAAGGATCTTAAGATTTGAGGAAGTAATCAAAAGCATGCAAACTCTATCCGTAGAACTCTCAACCAAGATAGGAGTGCCCTGGTTCCTATTCTTTAAATTGCTTACATATTTGTATTATTCAGTCACCAAACACAAATTAGAAATAATTAGAGACCTGAGTCCCATACTTGAAGATGGTGTGTTGTAGCCGTCGACAGTATGAATTTCTGTCTCGGCTTCCATCTTGCTCTTGGAATCTCATTTCCTTCTGTACAGAGCAACAGATCCATGAAGCAGCTCAAGTCTTCCATCATGAAAGCTGGAGCTTTGAATACTCTTAGGCAAAACCTGGATTTCTGACTAGCTGTACTAACAACTAGATTTTGTGCAAAAAGGGTAAGGAGGCTTCAAACATCTAATTCTGTAAGCACTTCTAGATGCTTGTCTATCCTTTAGTGACAGTGGTACTAAGGAAACAAAGCAGGTCTTGGACAGAATGGAAACCTTGAGTTCAAAACTGTAATCCAAGAACAACCCAGTACATCTGGAGCCACTAGATCTCTGATGGTTTGGTTTTTTTTAAAAGGAATGGGACTGATTTAATTCAATCATCTAATAGTTGTGCATTTTTCTCAGCTACTCACCAAGTGAATTACTTTTAAGACAGGTATCTAAGGTTCTAAAGGAAATACAGATGATTTTTGTTTCAGACTGCTTGCCTAAATTTTAGATAAATTAAAAAGCTTTTCTGGGATTCCTAATTTATGTACTTTCTATTGTGTTTATTGCACAGTTAAGGACATTCTAATTTATCGCAGTCTAGCACTTACCTTACAACTACTCGTGAATGAGGTTGCAGTACAAATGGCTTTGAAGGCCCCTATTTGGTGTGGAAAGCACACCTAATGAAAGTCAAAATATGCATTTTCTTACTGTAGAAACTGCTTTTTAGAATAYAGCACATGCAGAAGAAAAGCTGTGGGTGCTATTTTGTACTGTTTTAAACAAAGCAGATTAGTGGCTAAATCATCCAGTCAGAAAGAGATTTAGATTTAACTCCCTCTTTGGCCTGAAGGGGAGCTTTAGAGTGCCAAAAAGAAAATGTTTTTATCCTGGAGACAGAATAATGTCCTATACTAATTTCTAGGGCATATGAACAGGATCAGAAAGTAGGAGAAAGTGACAGTGAAGTGCTGTAGAAACAGTTGAGAAATAATATTGTAATAATATATATCACTTCAATGTCTTCAATTTCTATGAGGGAGCATGAATTAAATTTTCCCCAACCAAAAACCTGATGAAATATCAATGACATTTTTTGACTTTGTTAGTCAAAGTATATAAATATGAGAAAACTAATCCAACYGTATWGGTAATAGGTTTTTTCTTTCTTTTTGATTTTCCTGTTGGAAGCTTTCTATATMTCTCTCTCAAAGTAATATTGTCTATTAATTAAATAAATAAAATAGGTCAAAGACTAGGTTTTCAGCCCTTACCAAAATAGCAACAAATTTGTTCATAGAGTTCACTTTTTTTACTGAAGTATCCAAAAAAAAATACTGTGTGACTGCTTCCAAACTGACTATAAGAAGCAGGTTTTCATCACTAATATTATACCCAGACTAAAACGGATAACTTTTTGACACGATGCAGCTAATTTGGGCCACAGCCAAAGGGTTGTCCTTACAATTAGACTGTATGGACATTTTTGTATTTGTGTTCAGGTCTGTGTTGTGTTCCTTTTCCTTTTACTACTACAGATGTATTTATTGTAATCAGCAGAGTAATATGGTTTTGTAATAGCTGTGCTCGGTGAGAATTAGGTAGCCAACTTTACTCATTTAGGAAGTACATATATATGCTATCAATCAGCAGTATTTCCTTCTTAGTCTGGCGATGACTCCATAGTTGAGGAGATTTTTCTAAGACACTGCATTTTTATGGTTAGTTCTTAGTGCTGCATTTTGGTTTTACAGTCCTTTCAGATGTATAAAAAGCTATGTGACCAAACAGTAGACAAAAGCCAAGAAATGTATCTTAGTGCCCAGACAAATTTTTTCAGTCTGAGGCATACTTGAGTACAACTTAATGGTTTGAGGTATAAAAATAGACCAAGAAGGTTGCACCAGAAATAAAAAAAAAAAAAAAATAGACTTTCACTAGCCTGTTAATGCAACACATTTAAAGAAATTGAAATGATTGCTTGCACTGAATACCTGGGTTTTGCCTGTCACAAAACAGCCATCCATGAAGCAAGGCATACGTTTCAGCTAATTTCAAGTAGGTAATCACACTACTTTCCTAGATAATCTCTTAATTTATCAGTCTCACTTCTTTCCTTAAGAGACTCTGAAATGGTGGCAGAAAATGGCCGGAAAAAATGGTAGGAAATACGTGGTAGAACACTTCAAAATACTCAAGAGTTACCAAATTGAGAAAATCTAAATGTTTACTATAGGAAAATGCACTCTGATAAATTTTAGTTTATGACAGTGAAAACTCATCATGTAAAGTGCATATTTTTATTTTCAATTTTATCATTGATGAATATCAGCAAATAAAATACTCGGCTATTTACAATCTTAAATAATGCATCCATCATAAATTAAACAAAAATATGGAAAAGAACAGGCAAATACTATAGCAAGATATTAGATAAAACTTACAGGTTCTTAAGTATAGTCTCAGTGAATTTACAGAAGTCTATTTCTGAGCCTACAAATTTATTAAGATAAAAGCACAAACAAGATTAGTCTTGATACAGATTAGTCTTGTAGGAGCTTCACTCAAGAGGTGGGATCTGATTCACCTTTTTCTCTATTAACCAATGTGCAAGAATTTTGGATTTACTTTCCACTGTTGCCAATAAGAGGAAGTAAAAATTATATTGCTGYACATTTAGTTCAAATCATTAATCGCATGAAAAATTCTTTCACCAATACATTCTGATTTTTACCAAATTGATAATCTCAGCAGTTTTTTAATTGAGGTGGTGAAAGGATCAACGGGTGAAAGGCCATGAAATGGGTGAGGTCTCAGGGTGGACTTCTTACTCTGGAAGAAAATGGTCTGGTGCCTTTAAAACAGCTTTCTCTGTGAGACTTGAACGTAGAAGCTCCTTTTCTCCATTGAGTCAGCTGCCTGTTTCCAGCCGCTGGCTGCACTCKACTCTCTTTGCTGTACATTCAATGAAGCTGTGCAAGGGAGCAGTACCCTTCTGTCACTAATGCCATTTTGTCTACACCTTGGAGGGAAAAAAAATAAAGACCCATGAGTTAAAATGTTCTGTTTCCTTCCCATGCAGACAGAGACAGGGATAGTTCAGTGTTACTGATAAAATGTTTTAATTGCTTTATTAGTTGAAGTAAGAAGAAAAATTAGGAATTGTCCATCATCATCCATTGCATATTGCATGTATTGCCACAGGCAAGAAACATGCTATTACTAATTTTAGTTTGCTTTGTTCATCTCATTTTACTTTTGATAGTTTACAAATGTGACTGCCTACTGTGATATGACCCAAGTTTCATGAAATAAGATCCTGCCGGGATTCTGCTGCGTAAGATGTGTTGTACAGCTCAAAGCATATTAAATATTTGAAATCACAACACTTCTTCAGTTCAATTTAAATAAATGACCCTGGTTGATTACAGGAAATCAGGAAAGTCCAAGGAAAAGGAAGGTGTTTGGAATGCTGGAGTCTAAAGGATGAAATGATGATATGATCCCAGTTAATGAAGCRCTAGCTTTCAGCCTATGTAGGGTCAGCAATTTCCTCTCTCATTGTGTRGCACTATGCCAAACAGTAGTTCAGTCCTATGTTCTCTAGGAGATTATAGTTACTCTGTCCCTAATTGCAATATATGTAAGGAAAAAAAATGCAAGAGGAAATTTTTTAGGTGGTTTGTGAGATTTTATACAGTCTCTTTTCTTTTCTTGGTTTCTCATTTCTTAAATCTATGCATCATTTATTATGGTTAAATTAGATGTGTGTCAGGAAGTTTAATCTGTTAATTAGACTGTGTATACATAACAGGTATTGTAATGGTTYGGAATACTTTTGAAAAGCATGGCCAGGACTCTTTTCATAACAGAATRTGGACAGAACTTAAACTACATTTTTGTTGCACTTTTGTGATTCTGTCTGTTCTAAACTTCCTTTTGTACCTCAGTAGAATATTATTCCTGAAATACAAAATAAAATGAACAACCAATAATCTGTGATACAGAACAGTCTCGTGGAATGGAAAAATCAAAAAAACTGGTGTTGTTGGTGATTTACTCACACAGTAAGAGAAAAAAATGTGTACAATGTATGATTTTTTTTTGTGAATTTGACAATTTCCATGCCAAGCCTTATGCAAGCAGAGAAAAGGAGATTCTAAAATCCAAACATCCCCATTATAGACTATTTCCTCTCCTYTGTATCATATGCTCTATACCCTATATGCCTCCCATATTCCATTTATTGTCTCTCACTCATGCAGTAGCTATATTCATACCAAATAAAGCTCTTAAATAATGGACACAGACAAAGATTAAGTTGGAAACTAGTCTAAAAAAAGTACTTCTCACACCRTACTTTCCTTAGTAAGCACAGGAAAATCTCTGCTCCCAGCTCAGGGCAACACATTTCCCAGTTTTCCTGTATTTCCTCAAGAGAGGCAATTCTCCAGAAAGCCATTTGGACCATCTAGACTGCATATCTCTTAACCCCTCCAGAGATTCAGGAAAATTTACAGGGACACTATTCCTAATTTAGACACTTAAGTTACTGTACCTCACAATCATAGAATAATTTAGAAARAATTTCTGGAAGTCATTTAGTCCAAAACCTCACTTCAAGCTGCATGAAATAGGTCAAGTTATTAAGAAACTTGAGTTTAAAATCTGTCATCTTCAGGGATGGAGATTCCATCCTCAGACTCTCTGGGAAACTGTCCYGGTTTTTAGTTATTTTAGTGGTGAAAAACTTTATCCTAATAYCTAATTTATTTTCCTAATATCAGAGTTTCTGTCATTGCAAATCCTGTCCTCCAGAGCTTCTTGGGCATCACTGCACACGTCCAAGAAGAGTCTATGCCTCTTCTCTGCATAAAAATTCATTAATATTTTCCCTAAGCCTGATCTTCTTAACACTGCACAAATTCAGGTTTCTCAGCCTCTTACACATTTTGTGATCCATACTCCTAATCATCGTGATGGTTCTCTGGCATACTCATTCCAGCACGTCATTACATTTCTTGCACCAGRGAATAGAAACTGGACACAGTACTCCAAAAGCAGACTCCCAGCCACCAAATAGCAGGGAATAATCACTTCTCTTGACCTGCAGGCAATACTGTTCCTGCAAAGATATTTTCTGCACTCCATTACTTGCAGRTCCCTTTCTCACAGCATTACATAGTTTCTGCTGTCCTTAGATGATACAAATACAGTTTTAAATGAACTCCAGAAAACAACTAGAAGGTAAATGAGAATATGGTGTGGCAAGTAGTGTTTATCTGTAGTGACTTACATGTGTCATGCAGAAGTTGAGAGTATGTAATCTCAGTTATACCTTCTGGCATGAAAAATTAATACCATATAATGGTATTAGTATCTCCAGTATGTTGTTTTTTATTTCATCTCCAAGCTACTTCTATTTATTTAATTTCCAAGTTACTTCTATGAACTACAATATCTGGATATCTATTATTTCATTAGAGTRTACAACACCACCTTGCTCTGGTATATGTCTCCAGTCATTAAAGAAAAGTGTTTGAATACAGGCCATTTCTGTGGCAAGCATAAGGTTTGTTGGCTGCAATGTTTCCATTGAGAGAGAAAGTACTCAAGTAGAATTTTTCAATAACAATCAATTATAGGGTAGGTAGAATACTGGCTATTGTGTAAATGTTTAACATTCCAGAATATTTCACTTTGTTTCAAAGATTTCAATGTTTCTACAAGGTAAATTCTTTTTTAAGATAAGTGAGAGGGAATCTATACTTTAGGAAAAACAAAATAATTAGAACTATTCTTCTCATGTAATTTGTGAAATTTATATGGAAAATTTAAAGAATATTCTCTCTTCAAACAACTTGTGTCCCATGAGTTTTGCTTTTGTATATACACAAATATGTGTGCAATAGATTATAGAGAAGTTCTGATATAGTGATAAACTCATGAAGTAAATTATCATAGTTTTTCCATCGAGTACAAAGAAATAACAGAAATAACTAGTTATGTGACATTCTTTTTTATCTCTGTCTCTCAATTTTTTTCTCATCTTTCTTTTCTATAAGAAAAACTCAGGGAGCTTACCTCAAGATAGTGATGTGCTGCCAATATTTTTGAAAGGATTTTCCTGGAAAATTCCCTTTTATCTTATAATTGTGATCTATCTCAATGCTGTATTTATTTTCGGACAAAATTAGTAAAAATTAGGAAAAGTTTTCCCTTGGAAATAAGATTTTTTTGCCCAATAACTCTTAAAAAAGCATTTAACAACAACACTTACTTTGAATATGTGTTTTCTTGGGGGCTTTTCTGTTTGCTTTTGGTTTGGGGTTTTTTTGTTGTGGTTTTACAGTAAAGACTTTCTATCTGTTTGCATTTCTGGTTTTTTGAGAAGCAACCTGTAGTTTTTCATGCCTTTGAAAGGCATGTCTTATATAACTTATGTTGAAAGGAATAAATAGATTTGTAATAAAAATGCATTCTAATTTTAAATCTCTTTTTCTTGAGTTCCTTTGTATGCTCTCTTCCAATTTATTTCAAGACTATTTATTCTGAAAAAAAGTAGGACAATTCTTGTCGTCTGCTGAAGATGTAATCCGTACTTCATCTTACCTATAATCATCAAACCATACTACAAAAATATTTGCAAGCATAGCTTACCTCAGTGTAGTTGAGACCCATTTTTTTGTTTCTTGAAGGTAATCTTATTTGACGTTTTCTCCACAGTTAAAGATTGCCAGTAAAGTACCGTGCAGAACTAGTAAGTCAGAAAAAGAAATACAAACACCTGACACATAACTGTCTTGATCACCTTGCTGTTAAAAGTAAAGCTGCCAGATAAAGTCAGATGTAGCTGATCTATCAAGATCTGAAGATTTGGGACATTTTCTTAGAGAACTGCTAAACTCTTTTTCTTGTCTTTGCTTTGATTGCCTTCTTTCCCTCCATATTTTTTCACAGGGTCTTAACAGAAGAGAGAAGAGGGTCAGGCAGGATAAAACAAAAAACAATTCAGTGGAGCAGTAGCCTACCCTGCCACAGGCTCTTTTCTCAGAGCAGCAGGTTTTCCATCCACTATGCCAACATGGCCAGAAGAGACAATTAAACCTTTTATGCTTGATAGGCCAGTAGACCGGCTGGTTCTTTTACAATTTCTGTGGGAAACAACTCAAACTTGGAAAGAAAACAAGTCTCCTATAATAAAAATCTCATTCACTGTTGTTCTTCTTCAATTAAGAAAATATTAATCAAATGAAAACATTCCTAYAGCATGAAGTATACAGAAATTGCATTAACTTCAAAATATTTAATTGCTGACTTAAACAGTCTGTGGACAATTGACTGTCTATTAACTCTTCATGAGTCCTCAATGGTGTCTACTTCATGGCTTAAAAAGAAGCACTTAACATAATTTTAAAATTAACAGTTTTAAAAATGTAATTAATTGTGGAAATAAACTGTAGTTCATACTGCAACCTAAGAATTTGAATCTGATAATCTCAGAACCCTTTTATAATGAAATAAATAATTAAAGGGCTATTGGATGTAGTTAGGATGTAGAAGGAATAATTTTTTTTAATATAATGTAGAGATGCTACTTACACATAGAAAACATTGAGAAAGTTTTCAAGTCAAGACAGAGCTGAATCTTGAAAAGACTGTGCATCACTCTCACTGCCTTATCTGCATATTAAGGAAATTGTGTTTAGAACTCCATGCAGAAATGGTGTTGCTTTATTTACCTTTGAACCTCACTTGAAAGTTTTTGAGTTCATTATTTCATTCCTAATAAAGGAGGTTAAATGGTCCAGACCACTAATTATAATAAATCACTATTTTCAAAAGCATAGTATATCTTTAATAAAGTAATTAATGTATAGTATATTCACTTTTGATTGCTCTACAGTATGAGAGCACTCAAAAAATGTCAAACACAGTGTGTGAAGTTTATTTTTCCTAGGATCAATTACAGTACAGTCAGTCATAAGGGATCTATCAGTACAATGAGTAGGCTTTGATGACAGACAGACATCCAATCAGTGAGAGATTGCAGTGAGGAAACCACTAAACATGTGAAAATTTATAGTCTCCAACTTTTTTCCCTTGAGACACTTCAGGAAAAAACCATTGGTGACAGGAAGACTTTGTAAAAATGTTATCAGAGGAAAATACGTATAAATAAAACATGAATTAAACACTAAAAATACATTAGGAGACAGGAGTGTTATTAATTCTCTACAGCATGTGTGTGTACATGTATATACATATGTTAAAGCATCAAAGAAATAAGTGAGGTTTACATTATGCTTGGATATGGCATTGTTATATGGCATAGATAATGTATAAAACTGAATATATTACTTGCAACTTTTCTAAAAGAGTAGTGTCTATAATATATTTAAATAAATAATAAATAAGAAAAAATAATAAAAATAAAAAATAATAAAGTAGTGTATTAGCTATTTCAAAACAAATACATGGAATTTAAATTTGAACGAACTATTGGCAATTACATTTGTTTCAGCTATTTGAATTAAAATAAAAATAATCGTGTGACAGACATAATTTTATTGTGTTACTTGAATTAGAGGAAAGAAACAATGATGAACAATGATGAAAACAATGGAATTATTATGCTGAATGTGTTTTTAAACTATTTAACACAAAATGAAGTGCCAAGGCAAGCCTAAACCTGTTGCACTGCAGATGTTAAGACATGAAAATTAGATGAATTGCATTGAAAATTATTGGGCCATTTGTTAGAGATATCAGGTATGCAGTCAAAATAGAAGGTTTTGACAGTGAGTCTTCACATCCATGCAGCCTAGCAAACTAATAGATGTACCTTGCTCTTTTTTCATGAATTCCTAATGTAACTAACATGATTTTGCAGCCTTTTTCCATGTCTATGGAATAGTCCGTGCAGTATACCAAATACTCAACTAGGCTCAGCAGCTGCAAGTTAGACTAGTTTTAGGTTTTTTTTTTTYTTCAATAAATCTAATTTCCAATGACATTTTGCAAAAAATGGCCACATTTTCAAGGAAACTCATCATGTGGGATGTAATAAATTCCATTTTTTCTATATAAAACCTGTTCTAAGCCACTTATAAAATTTAATAGCAAATGATAACCTTTCWGAACAGAACAGAACACCTAAAGATTTCCTATACGATAGTGCCATCTGGGAAAGTGAACACTGATATGTTTAAAGTGGGAGATTAGCCCTTTCTGTTTATCTAATAGAAGTTACCATCACTTCTTTCACCAGCTTTCCTTAGAAATCAATACAGTCGTAAAACCACTCTGCATTTTTAACAGGTTCAATTCATTTTCTGTGTAGCTTCCATGTTCCGCATCAGGGAATTCCTGCCTGAAATGAAATCATCTATTGTCTGTGAAGGAGAAACCGGAGGAAGATATTGTGGTCTGCATTATTTCTTTGGCAGAAGTGATTTGAAAATTATTGCCTATTGAGATGTAGTTTTAATTTTCTTATTTAAACCTGAACTTAGAATTGTTGCCAGTAGATAAGTGGATCAGAAATATTCCCAATCACATAAATACATAAAGTATGTATTTATTTTTTCCTTCCCTCTGCTTTTTTTTCCTGCTGAAGCTACTGCTTAAGAACCTTGTTCCTTTTCAGATAAGGTCCATTTTTTTACCAGGTAAAAGTATGTCTGGAAGGGTCTGCTAAAACCTGGCATAAACATACATAACTGAATTCACTTCTCAAGTGGCCATCACAACAATAGAAGAGATAATCAAAATGACAAATAAATTTAAAAGAGCAGAAGTCAGCACACTGTCAGTCTTGTCTGTATGGTATTATTCTTTATACTTGCTGCTTTCCTTTGCTTCCAAGATCACTCAACCATGTAATAAGTAGATTGTCAATGTGTTGGTACTTCCTGCATTAGTTGATGTTCTGTCATGCAGTGGTGCAACCAGAGATTTTCTACCGTTTTCCTAAGCAGGCTACAGTGATAAAGTAAATGCAAGTTATTCATGCTACTACAAAAATATCTGCTGGGTTTGCTTATCCAGTGTTTTTCCCAAGTTTTACACAGATTATCCTATATTTTCAAATGCACCTGTTTTACACTTCTAAACTGACAGAGCATAGGCCCTAATTGATATTCTGACACAAAAACATGTTAAACTTACAAAGTTTCRGTCACCAGCTGCTTTCATCAGTAGAAGAGGCAGTTCAGAAACAGTAAAAGAAATCACTGATTCTAACGAGATTTTGCTGTACATTTTTTTCTCAAGAGGTATCATAACTGTAAGGTTCAGACATAAGTCTCATAACAGTGGTATGTCAAGTCTAGATTCATGACAGACCTAAGGAATAACAGCACTACTAAGGCTGTAATCTAAAGCAAATGTGATTAAAAGATGTGGCTGGCCAACATGAGAAGATCAAACACTGAAACCTTCCTGAGTCTTTTGGATTTCAAGCTTTCAACTTTWATCTCTTAGGAGAGAAACAGAAATAAATTATATGCTGTTCTGATTCTGGGAATGATATTTCCAATTCTCTATCTAAAGAAGGACAAGATAAGAATAAAAAAATAATCTAGATAAAATAAGAGGATACAAAGCAACTCAGGAGAGTGGAGGTCATGGTTCCATTAAGTGCTTAACGGTTTATTTTATATTAACAGTTAGTGAACAAAACATGTAAATGTCTCTTGTGAACAAGGCTCAAAACTTATTTGCCTTGTTCGAGGAAATTTTTCCATCAACCAGCTATTTTCTTTGAGCTAAAGACAGTGAGTGATCATTCATGTAGACAGTCTGCATCTGAGAGCAAACCAAACTTTCAATCATAATGCCTATAAATATTTTTATTTACCAGGAATGAGAACACTAACAACAACAGGTCTGGTAAATGAAAAAGTAGAGAGTAAAAAAGTAGATTATAAAAAAGCAGAAAAGTGGTATAACTCCAGTGAAAGGATAGTTTAAAGACACATTTTGCTAGGAATGRGTCAAGCAGGTAATGAGACAATGGTCTCTAAGAGGCCAGAAAGTTGATTAAAGCTCAGGAATTTTCTAGCAAATCAACTAATCTAGCAGAGGAAGAAAGAGACCTGCAGTAATCACGCAAGGGCATGGACTTTATGCACAAGATGGAAAGTGCAAAGCCTTTATTGCGCAGTCAGTATTCTCTAAATACCAGCACTTAACAGGATATCACATCATATAAACAGAAAAGATGGTTACTTTAGCATCCCTCAATCACCTGGGGTAGTGCACAGACATTGCCTATTATGGTAACAGGTAAACAATACCCTATAAGGTCACAAACTACAATTATCACATCTCATAGGTCCAGCACTGTCCAGAAACCCACAATCCTCTCTCAGCCCATCCCCGGTGACCTGGATGCACTCCCAGGGTCACCTCCAGGCTCAGGAAAGAGGCTCTCTCTCCGGCCCTCAGGGCCTGTCTCTCTACCAGCACATAGTGCACACCAACAGAGACCTATTCCCTTGTTGGCCCAAGTTACTGTTGGGTTTAATGTGGACTCAATATAAAACCAAACTGAAGGGAGAATCAAGGTTCTTGGTGGAGATATATATATATATAACACCAGAAAAAAACAACTTTTGTTTTTTTAATTTGGAAAAAAATCGCAATAAAAAATCACCAAACAGTTGCCTAAGGCACTATTTTATCAGACACTTCAAACTCCTTCTGATGTAATAATTTAATTAGGAATATATATATATATAAATATAAATATATTTTCCCTACATAAAACAAATAGTATCAGGATGAGAGATTTGCTGAAAGAGTTGTAAAAGGAAACGTTTTCTGGCATGCATAAAACCTGTATGCCAAAATTGTATTTATTAACTATTCTAATGAAAAAACAAAGCCCCTCCAAAGTCAAGCCAGAATCAAAAAGCTATTCTTATGTTCAACAAAAATAAGTAGGCTAGACTAAATCTCATATTTCTCTGTTTTCCCAATTAATCCTATAATTCTTTTGAATATATGTAGTGCAGTGCTTTGTCATGTTAAAGGTTACAAAATCAATCTAATTTACTTTAACATATATATCTGTGAAATATATCTTCCATCATAATTTTAATAATTAAATCTGTCATCATTTAAGATATTTATAATATTTTATGTTGACCTCAGTGAGATAAAGCTCTGTTTATGCTTTAAATTGGGATGAGTTTTAATAGCTCTTTAATGCTTAGATCTCCAAAATGGGAGAGATGTTTAATTCTGAAAGTGAAGTTAACCATGAAATCAATAGAAGATTATACTTTCCAACTTCAGAATTCTCTTCTTTACATCAGACGCTCAAATTCAGTAGACAGATTTATCAAACATAAACATGAAAAATATATGGGACAAATTTTTAGAAATAATGTTAACATTGTTCTTTGTCCTTTAGTACTCATCTGTGGCATGGCAAAGAGAGCTTTAAGAGAGATAGATCTGTCTTCTCTTTTTTAGTTTTATGGTGGAACAATACAAATTTTTGCTGTAATATGGTCTAAGTCAAATTTTGAAGAAAGCAGACTCTCAAAGTCTTCTGTGGATTATTTTTGTTATAGCAAATTCCGAGCAACATTATATGTATTTGCCAGTAAATACAGTTATAAGTAATATAATTATGATCTAGTATAACATGTCATGTAGCTTCCAATGTATAATGTTATGTGAAAAATAACTGTAATTATTTCATAAATTATACATAGTAGCATCAGGACAAACAAGCAGAGGAAAAGTAGGTTATTATTAAGGTATAACAACCCTTAGGATGTCTCCACCAGAATCACAAGAAGGGAGGTTACTGTTGTGTAGTGGGAACTAGTGCTTAAGATCAGCTTTCCCTTCAGTATGTGTGTCAGCTTTATCCCCTCCTTGAGGCCAGCAGGAATACTGAGCCTAAACCTGTGGGAATCTGTCCTCCCCTTAGCCCTTTTGCAAGCTCTTTCCTTCTGTTTCTCCCTCACCTGTGGTAGAAGCAGGTTACCGCACAGAACCTCTAGCTCCTCTTTCTTAGCAGCAACATGAATTCTGCCTGCACTGCTGACATGCCAAAAACTAGCTCTGAGGGGCATTATATAGCAATTCATAGTGACTTAGAACTCTTTTAATGCAAYTCCCAATGCTTTTTGAATCCTGTCTAATTATTTGGAATTAAAGATTTGTGCTATCATTCTATTACTCCTTGAAAAAAAAATTAACAGAAGATATCAAAATAAAATCAAAATTTGATTAAAAATAAAATAAACTTTCATTTGTCAGCTGAATAGTTTTTTTTAGCTGAAACAGCATGAAGGACTGGAAGAACCAGCAAGCTTAATCCCATGTTTTTGGAGGCTTCCATTCAAAACAAACAATTCATAGATCTGCTAGTTTCCATTTCAAAGATAAATCTGTTCCTATCCTTCATATAAGCATGTATCAGACTAATCCTCAAAGAGGAAAGTTTCACTTTCCTGAAAGTAAGCATACCAAAAGATACTGAATAGTTTCCAAATTCCTAGGTAAGGTATTTTTAGAACACAGTCTAATATCTGCAGATAGGTAATTTCCATCTCCCCAGGGAAGACTCAGAACTGCTCAGTGAGAGAAATTAAATGAAAAGGTTTCAAAATCAAAAATCCACTTCATTTTCTTGAACTAGAACCTCCTTCTTCTGCAAAAAATACATAATCTGAAATTTTATGGGTTTTTTTAATAAGCTGGTTCATCTACCTCCATACCTGCTTTTCTTTAATCRTTTCCAAGAAAAATTCCTACATTCTTTTTCTGAATGCCTAATTTTATATTTTATTTCATATAATAACATTTTAACCTATTTCTGATATTTTAGCCCTAAAGTGACAACATTGCTTTCAACATTGCAACAGAGTTGCACTTGGCATTGATTACACTGTCTTTAAATTGCAGTCAGCCATTCCTACTTTTTATATTTAATAAAAAAAAAAGCAACTGAAATTTGTTCCTAAAACATCTTTGAAGAATACCTTTAATAACTTCCTTCCATTCCGATTTCTTCTTACCCAGAATTCAGCTATTGATATGATGGGACATTCTGAGTTTATTATGCTTCTGAGTTTTACTAAGTGATGATACTTGAAATTTTCACCTCTCATTCCTATTATATGTTATCCTATGGTCAGTAATATTTTCCTATCATTTTAACCTTTACTGACTTCATACACAGCAGCTCTGCTACTTTTCCCACTGTATTTATATTACTACAAGTATTCATATGATTTCTACTACGCTTTATTTTCCTCTCAAAAAAAAAAATCTCAGAATGACTTTTGAGAATTTTTACTATCTACTCATAATTTGCAATGTCTGCTCAATTTTACTCTTAGTTTTTCTGACTACTCTTATTATTCTTCTTTAGAATACTGTATGTTCAAGTAGCTCTATATTTTAAATTTTATATTTTTAAGGGTACAATCGGTTAAAATTTCAGTTGAAAAGAAATATACAAGATTGTCTTTATATTTCTTTGAGTAGAATTTTCTGTAGAGCTAACATAATTTATCAGTTCATTAATTTTATGGTTTTGCCATTTTTAAATACGGAATTTTAGTTACAAACCTCACTTCTGCAAAAATTTGTGAAATAAGTTTCTCCATGCTTGTGAAGTACTCTGTTGCTATAGCAATGACTGTGATAGAAAAAGCTACAAGAAAAGCAGTACCTGTCTTGAGGGCATGGTTTCAATACAGTCTAATAAATGAAATATACAGCTGTAGAGGGAAAATAAAAAGATAAGACAAAATATTGAATCTTTTTTTTTTTTTTTCCCATGAGGATCATCCATTTTACACACTTCATGACATGGTCCTGGGGGGAGAGGAGGCGGCTGGCAGAAAAGGATGCAATTGTACAATTTTTATGTAGTTGCAAAGTTACAAGGAGGTGCACTGTTGAAAAGCAACCTTAATTGTAGAATTTCCTAGGTTATTAGGCTTGGGGATATTTTTCTTTAACAAAGTGCTGTTCTGGCCCTTCCCTGGATATGCAAGAGATGTAGCTTGAGTTATGTGATAATTGACGTGGTGTTCCTATCATTTTCTCTCTGGAAGATCAGAGCCTTTTCTTCTTCACCCTTTTATTTTTTCATTTTGCCTCCAGTCATGAAGAAACTACCACTACTGTACACTATCCAGGGAGGCCTGGCTGATTCACAATACCCTCTTTGCCAGCACCAGCTAGTTTTGGGTTAATCTATTTCTGCTAGCACACATACATCATTGCTTACATAACTGTCAGATGTAGCCCAGAGACAGATATCTTGAATTGTTTATGATGATTTAAAACTGATAGAGCCCAATCCAAGCTGCACAAGAGAAACAGACAAACTTCATTGGAACAAAACATAAAGACAAATCTAAGGCTAAATGTCTCTCAGGTAAAGTGTCACAGTTTTCTGAAGATATTAGRGAATGTGATCCCTAGCTATAGTTTCGGTTTAGGCAATGTATGTATCAGAATACATACAAAAACATGGTTAAATTCTTACCAAACCTTTGGTGACACAATACATGGGAGGAGGACAGCATATTTAATACCATTTTGAAATACAATATATTTACTAAAATAAGATCTGTTTCCAATTGTTGATGAAATGAAATGAAATGAGGTAACTGAGCTGCAGCAATCATATTATGGAACGATTTCTGCTATCCAGACTGCTGAGTCATTCTTATCAATCATGTATACTTAATTTATGCTTGTGTGTGTATCTATGTATCTTATTTTGCTTATTTATGATAGTAAATACTAGTATTCCGTACTTGATTCAGATCATATTTTCTCCAAACATTGTAAAAAGTAAAGCATTAATATGACATTTGGGCAATGCAAGAGATTACACCGAAGTGGAAAATTTAGTTACATTTTGCCACTTCGATGATCCTCATGGTTCCCCTCCAACTAAGAATATTATATGATTCTATGATTTTGTGATGTATAGCAACCAGCATGGAACATGGATCAGATACAACAATTCAATACAAATTAAATAAGTTGCACTATTGTCTAACCGTTTTGGCTGGGGTTTTCAGACAAAAACAATTTTTTGGTAATTCAAGAACCTGTCAGTAAGGTTTCTTGAACTATGTCAGTGTCAGAAATGTAGTATTTTTACACAGTAAAATATTTATTAAATGCAGAAATATCATTTTATCTGCCTCCTGCCTGGAAAAGGTGAATTCCAAAAGAAATCTATAGGCTCCGTTGCTGTAGCTGTCACAGCTGACCATCCTGAGTTCACGTTTAGGAAAAAGTGTGTGCAATTGGTAGAAATGTTGTCTAATTTCACCCAGTCCTTCACAAYGTTAACCTTTGGGATTTGGCTATGACTTCTCAAGACCAGCTTGCTTCTGGCAGAATATCTGACACATAAAATAGTGCTAAAATAAATGGTAACCAGCAGACTTGGTTTTATTTTAAACATTTTAGGACACTTTAATAAAATCCATGAAGGTAGGACTTGCTACTTTAAATTTTTCATATGTAGAGATGTTCTATGTACTCATATAGTTTCTTGGATGGGATTATTTCCTATTGTTAAATATGGGGTTACTAAGTACTAAGCATTTAACAACTGGAATTTCTTTTTGTTCTTTTGTAATTACTGTTTCTGAAACCCAGCTCAAGGCTCCTCAGAAGTTTGCATAGAATTATCATTGTTACTCTGGAGTTGAAGAACCATCCGTCTCTTACCTGGAGAAGGGGAAGGTCAAAGACAGATGTAGTTTCTTTGGAGACTTGACTTGCTCTGTGACTCTTAGAGGAAGTTATGGGAACTGGGCAATGACTACTGCTGTTGGGAAGGATCACACCTCATTCCCCTTCCTTCATTAGGAGATGTCAGTTTATCTGCCCCAAGCTCACAGAGTTTAGGATACACAGAGAGAAATCCTTTTTTGGTGTCTGATAGAAGAAGGCAACAGTTTTAACGGTTTTACTGCCCTGGCAGTCTGTTCCCAAGACAACTGCCTTGTTCACCTGAGCCCAGAGTGTGAGAGACTGAAATGTTAGGGTTAATGGCTTAAACTTTGTTATGAAGGAGTTTCTTCCATTATAAAAAAACTGTATAAAGAAGCTGTGACCACCATAGCCCACCCCTCCCTGAATATGCCTCCTGCCTGGAAGTTTGGACTGTGAGTTAAGACTCCTAAGGGAGCTTGAGATAAGATAAAATTGACACTGTTGTTCAATTACCTCAGGTCTAGGAAGTAAACAAGGCTRAGGAGATGAATATATTTACCAGAAAAGCCAAACCCAGCAGCTGTCCTGAAAATCATCTCTGGCTGTGTTTGGGGTGTGGGAGGCTGTAGCCCACAGGCTCACCTGCTGAGGCCAGGTTTGCACATACTCGCCCACAACCAAGACAGGAGGAGGAGAGTTTTGGGTGTGYGGTGTAACCTCTGGTCAGAGGGAGTGAACACCCATCCTCCCTTACACAAACTGGCTGAGTTATAAAAACCCCCACCCTGGGAAGACCACATACACATGGTACATTCACATGAGAGGCAGCTGAGAAGTGTCATAAACCATCAGAGACCCCCAAAATGCCCCCCACTGACTGATTCCTGAGGCCTCGCACCAGCCTTGCACATGATACAGAGTGATGGAACAGATCCAGAGTCTGCTGCAAGAGACAGAGTCAAACTTGTCGTCCCCCTCCACCCCRGGAGGGCACTCCCACCTGGCCCAAATGTATGTTGGTCTATGTTTTGAGGGACCCTCACCACCAAGAGGATCAGAAGAAGAGGATCAATTGGACACCATTGGGATCCATGTAGTTGTGATATTTTCCTCTTAATCTGTGTCTCTGTCACTTTCTTTCTCTCCCACCAACTCTTTTTCTATTTCTCTCTCTCTCTCTCTCTGCCCATCTCCCCCTCACGTTTACTGTTAAATATAATCCATACTACTGACTTTGGTGCATGGTCTTCTTTGCACCYTAATTCAGGCAGAGGCATCTCTCTATTAATTTTAATAGCCAGATCCTAACACAGAACTGGCCTTGAGGCTTCCTAACGAAAAAGTTTTCTTATATGTTGCTATCTTCATTTTTATCATTCTCATTACAGACAAATACTACRCACGATTTCTCTCAATATTTTTTCTCCTTTAAAGTTAAAAATCATATAATTGCTGGCAAAAAAATTTCTTGTGCCTGAACTCCTTGTTAATAAAGTTTAGAACATCCTGGATATTCTTTTATAAATGAAATGATAAATTATAAAATTATTCAAACTCAGAAGTTCTATGAGAACATGTCAGCACTTTTTCAAGAACTCTGGGAGTTAGGATGCCCTCCCAAAGTCCTTGTGGCAAAGAGTCTCTTTATCTGTCAGTGTTCACTAGAAGACAGTTATTTCTCTCCTGAAACTGCAAGCCACCTCTCAAATTGTAATGCATCGGCCTTAGTGTTGTCTTTGGAATAAAAATCCACAAACATGCACAAACCATCAGCTGTCCCCCTCAAAACCATCAGCTGTCCCCCTCAAAAAAAAACACCAACCAAACCCACCAAAACCCAACCAATTAACCAAACAGCAAAACCTCATCTCAAAACTTTGGAATAACAGAGTATGCTCAGTTGTCATTGTTACAGTATGTTCTTTTTCTCTTTTTTATTTGTCAGACTGCTGTGTGAAGAAAAAAATATTTGTAATCTTAATTATCAAATTAATTGATATCCTCAAAAATAGTTTACAAGTGGGAGAAGGGACTCAGATATTGACATAATATTACCATAATAACCCAACATTTGTAGTGATATTGAATTCAAGATGATGGCCCCCTAAACTTTTTACTAAGATACACTGTAATATCTGGTCTCAATATTATTTTAAATAGGATTTTTTTTCTCAACACCAAAACAGAATWTGTAATAAAAAACCCAGAGGAACATACCCTCATTCTTTTTTGGAAATATTCAAGCATCTATATACTCATACATGATTTAGAAAGCACATGTTCTTATCTTAGAGTTGATGTTATTCTGGTTTAGTCTCTAATAATCAATAAACATGAGCCAGCTCTAAATGATTAATCTCACCYTCTTGTATTTGAACTGTTTTTCTCCAGCAAATGATTGTATTTTTTCTTGAAACAAGGATGTTAACCTCAATTTTCCTTAGCTGTTCCAGCTTCTAGGCTATTGAATCTATTCTATTGCAAGTATTGGGTATTTAATTATTCATACTTAGTGAAACAGTGTCATCAATAAAGACATGCATAATTCCATCTAATTTTGCATTAAACCAAAGATAGAAAATATATGGCAAATAGGAGGCATACTTTCATCAGTTTCATCATATCCGAGTAAACCAAACAGAAACTTGCACCTGTATTYGTCTTATTCTTTAACAACCAGGATATATTAGATATTTTGAAGAAGGCATGTGTGTCCTTCRGATTATGAAAAAAACAGAATATTTTTAAAATCAAAACAAAACACTAAGAATGGTCTGTTGAACATAAAAACTYCATGTCTCTCTTGTCTGTGTTTCTTAGCAAGTTCTTGGACCCCTTGCCAATCATCAATTTCTCCAGGGAGGCTGTGGGAGACCACATCAAAAGCCTTGAAGAAATGCAGGTAGACAATGACCTGTGCTCACACCACATCAACCAAGCAGGTTATTTTGCCATAGAAGGCAATCAGATTTGTCAAGAAAAATTTACCCTTGATGAATCCATGCTGGCTTTTCTCAAACCCATGCTCCATTTCACTTGTGAAGCCCCTAGGTGGATTAATTCCATAACTTTCCCAGGGACTGAAGTATGACTGATGAGCTTAAAATTCCTGGAACCACCTCTAAACCCTTCTTAGTTGAGGTTGACATGAGCCTTCTTCCAGTGACTTCTCAAAGATCACAGAGAATGGCCTCACAACAATGTCAGCCAGCTCTTCTAACAGCTGTCTTGGACGTGTATTTTCAGGGCCCATCAATACGTAGGGATCGAGCTCCTGTAGTAGTTCACGTACCAACTGACGGTGGGTCTGTGTTTGCAGCAACCTGGATTTCTGTTCTCTAGGTCTGGGGCCCAACAGTGGTGGTAAACGCAGAAGTGATGAAAGCATTCATAACCTTTTCAGCATTGTTGGTAACTAATTCACCTCTCTGACTGGCAAAAACCAAGCTGGGTCGGCCTTGCTCAGAAAGCTGCCAGTTGAAGTTGCCAGTTCCTTGCGGAGCACTCTGTTCTTCCTTGTTTTTTTTTCCCTGGCTTTGGAAGCCCACATGTACATCTTTTTCTAGCACTCAGACACAGAACTGAACATTGCCACAGCTGCGCTGACTAATGTGGGTAAAGATCATAAAATAGAGTGGAAAAATATGCCACACAACAATGTGCAAGAGATAACTACAGAGAATGTCAGGTGTTGATTACCACCTCCTCACCATGCCTGAATCATTATGCATTGCAGAGTTGTGGGTTTGGGATTTTAACTTTTAATTTCTGTGTGATAAAGGCTTTCTTAATAAGATGTTAACCACAACATGCAAAAACTACAGGTAGTTGGCAACAAGCAGTAAGAATTTGAGAAAAGGTTGAAAAATGTGGTCTATTATTCCTCCACTCAAGTAAAGCATTGTGAAAAGCTCTTTGAGCGCTGAATACACAGCTGGGAGGGAAAAGGGATGTGAGCTGTAGTCAGTAGCAGAATAAAGTATAAAATACATTGATGTTCAAAAATGTACAGGGAGTAGAGGCTCAGCTGTGTGACTAGTACGGAGCCAAATTAGAAATGACAAACAGACAACATAAAATATAATATGGGTCTGAAGTCTAGAATGAAAGAATTGAAGACCCTGCCCACATTTCTATAATTATTTAGAGTAAGGGCAATGGGAGGATTACTATGTTGCAATAACAGTAGTTGTGGCAATGTTATTTTTTGCTAATTCCTCTGCAGTGCAAATATTAAGGATGTCATGGCAACAGTCTGTAATATCACCAAAATAATTTTCTAAACCTACGACAACAAAATGCTAAAACAAGACAAAACAAGAGGAGGTAGGACTCAGTCTCTAGCAGCATGATCTTCAACCATGCACTCTCTGGCTTCAGCTGTGTTTGTGTCCACAGGTTGAATTGAGCTAGAGTTTTCCTGGTAAACATTTAGCAGATGGAAAAGCAGCATGCATGCATCTACGTCCAAGAGTTCAAAGCACCTGTGGAAGTTTTATAGCTTTCCAAACACTGTGTGGCTGATTCCTCATTCCAAAAGTGAAAAGTGTGAAAAGATTCACAAGTATGCTTTTAGTTTTGAAGATCAAATTTCAATGAACTTGGGTTTTGTGCAGCCTTGAGGCATCCTTTTGAACCATGCTGAGTACTTGGCTTCTGCTCTGACAAGTGCTTTACAGTCTTCCTACTAGTTTAAGGCTAACTTCACATGTGCATCAGAGTTTCTCAAACTCATCTGCACATGTTTTTACAGAAAAAAACCAAACCTTTCTTCTTTCTTTAACCATAATCAAAAGGAAAAACTACTATAACATTTAAAAGATGGATTTCCATCACTTTTACAGTCACTGTATTCTCACAGAGAATTGTGGATCAGTAGTGGTCATTAGCTCAGAAAATTGTGTCTCTTTCCTAACATGTCTAACTGCTGAAGAATTAATGACATTTACAAGAGATATTAATAGCGAGATACTGTAATTACCATCCAGCTCAGAAACTGTGCAGTTCAAGAGACCAAAAAGGGGTCAGGGAATAGCAAACATTCAGAACAGAAGGCTGATATATCATTTTTATTGTCCTATTTTCACCAGTTTCTTATTCCAGGTCTAAATGATGTTGAATGTAATCAGGCCAAGGAGCTTCCTATAAAGAATTTTCTCCTGTGACATTTTACTACATGTCCTGCAGTCACCCAATGGGGAAATTGCTCTCAGTGAGAACTTTGAACTAGACAACCTGTGTTGTCTCACAAGGGCTTAGCCTCCAGTCCTCATAAGAATGTGTAGAAACTGAGAACTGGTCATAAGCAGAAAGATCAGTCTGAATAGGTGAGCTTCTGAGACACACATTTACTGAATAACAATTTACTGGCTTGCCAATTTAGGAAGCTCAGGGGAGGTTGTTTAAAGGTTCATCTGCAGCAATCTCTGGAAACTGGAAGAAACCTGTAGGCTATGAAAAAAAAAAATTGTAGTGAGTAATGGAAAGTTAGTAAGTCTCTATGTGGGCTGAAACAGTCAGCGGTTGTGTAATACATGTAATGACTACAATTAATAAAGAACCTGTTTAATTTTAGGACCCAGAAAACTTTTATCTTATTACTCAGAAACCACTACATCAGTAAACATTATTCAAAGTAAGGTAGGAATCATCAGTGTAGATAATCTCAATGCAAGAGAGTATGCTAGGCAAATAAAGCATCTCCAATAAAGAGAAAAAAAAGAATGTTGCCAAACATATGCTGCATTATCATTAAAAAAACCCCACAAACAAAAAAGACTTGATTAAGCTTTGAAGCACTATCAGGAAAAATTGAGTTACACAGAAACACTGTATGGGAGAAAAAAGGTAAAACTTTATTGCTATTTACACCAAGAAAAGAAGGGGGAAAAGAAAGAGGAGAAGGGCAAAAAGAAAGAGAAAAAAGGCTGCATTTCCAGGGAGAGTTGACAGCTTCTTAAAGTTAGAAATGTGGAAGCACTTATGTTCCAGATTCATAAAGGTTTCATAATTGGATAGTCTTTACATTCAAAGGACTATCAGTCAGGGTCAAGTCCCACATCCCAGTTTCAGGGTATATGTCAGGGAAAGAAAAGTAACTTTATGCAGTTTATTGTAGGCTGTGAGATTTGAGACTGATATAGAGAAACTCCTACATTGCATGGGACATGTACCAAAAAATCATCCTTCAGACACTGAAATCATTGATGAAAGTATTTTGATAAGTTCTATGACTCATGCAAGAAAGACACTACAGGCATACAAATTTTGGGGTTTTTTTGGTACGTTTTTAAAAATGGCATCAAAGACACTTCTTAGAGGAGAAGAGAAAACAGACACTTATGTTACAGTGTACACAACCATATGTTACATCTAAAATACTGAAGATGTTCCAATGTGCAAATTTAAGATGCCTGTGATTTACTTCTTTTACATGAAAAAAAACCACGCCCAAGCCACTGAACTATCCTGGGAAAGCATGAAAACAGCAAGTACTATAGAATGCATATGCAAGCTGAAAGTAACACAGAAAAAGACATCAGCACAAAACTGGTTAAGCTGTGTCCAGCTTCTCACAAACCTTGGAAAAGAGCACTAATGTCAGATACAAAAATACTCAGTAAATGGACCTAGATTTCAGGGTTATGAAAAAAACAGAACATATTCATAGCTTAAGCATGGAAATATTTTAAATACTAAGCATGATTGCCGCTGTGCCACAATCCAATCCTGCACTTAAGTAAATATACTTTGCAGAAGGCAGTTGCCAGGCAGTTAGCACCTCTATCTGCAACCAAGCTACAACTTACAAACAACAGATGAGTGACCTGCTTGATTTCGGTTCTTCTTCAAACCCAGCTATGACTAATCCTAACAACACTGATTTATAAAAATATTAGATAACGTGGGAGTATTGTAGCTTAAAGAAAACAAAAACACCCCGTTCTACTAAGAAAATTGCAGAAGCCTGGATGTTTCCAGCAGCTGACAGAAAGACACACCATGCTCTGCTGCTTACCAGATGTTTGTAGTCTACAGAGCTGATTGAAGCAGGAGATTCATATGGACATGAAAGTAAGTGACAGTTGCCATGATCTCTTACTGACAGCCTGGAACACGTGACTTACTTCAAGGAGATGGACACTACATAGCAAATTGAAGTTAAAAATAAAGTATGTAGACACTAATTTTAGGATGCATATGGATACCTACAGATGGTCAATTATGTTTCCACAATCAGTGACTATTATCCAGAAACCTGCGAATATTTCACGTGGCAAACACATTTTGTGGAAAAAGTCAATGATCCAAGAATTAGTACATGAAAGAGCAGATATCTATTTCAACTTCATCTGTAAATATCTTAAATCATGCAGCTTAGAAGAAAGTGAGCTCTGCCTGATGTTGACCCTGACCTGTGGGCTGACATCCTTGCACAGCCGTGGCCCATCCTATTCTCCATGGCCTTGCCCAGACATTATGGGACCGTGTCTAACTCTGGTTCCTCTCGCTGGGCATGATCCTGAATCACACCTGTGGGCTCATGTCCGAGCCCATCCTTGAGCSATTCCTATCTCCAGGTATATACATGATGATGGAGCTGGGAGAGACTCAAGTGCTATCTGGCTGCCCCGCTCCTGGCTGGAACGATGGAGTGAGTCCTGGCTGCCAGACTCTGCCCTGACAGACCCTTGAGGAGCCCCCAGCGCTCCCAGTTCTCAACCTCATGGAGCCATCAGCCTCAGCTGTATCCTGACAATGTCTGCTGAAGACAGGTGCATCTCATAGGGTGACTTAAACTATATTTTCTCCTGGAGGATTCACATAAAATCATCCAGTGCCATGACAATTAATTTGTACCCAATGGAAAGAGTAGGTGAATGCTACCACCTTATCTCCAAGCCCCAAATACTACGTAATCTTAGCAACAGAGGCTTATAGGGTATACTGACATAAATCCAGCTGTCTAGAACATTTATTGTTCAGAAATTTTCCATACACAAGGGACTGAAAGAGAGAAGGGAAAAAATTTTAATTGTGCTCTTAGTGTGCAACAGTGATCTCTGGCCATATCCAGGCTTGCAGTAAAAGTATAGATAAATCAGAAGCCAGCAATAACTATGGAGAGACACAGAAACATGCCCCTAAGTACAGTAGATAGCACTGAGACAGACATTAGCACAGTGATATGAGGATACAAGATCAAGAAAGTAGTTTCTAGTTAAGTAAACGTTGAATCCACCACAGCCAGTCTAAAATGCATCTATATTAGTGGTGTCCACTTTCATCAGGCAAGTGCCGAGGTGGAAGGCCTTCTGGAGGACCTCCTGTCTTCACAGAATTTGCCACTATAGGTGGTACCCAGGTGTCCAGATTCATTACTGCATCTACTGGGAGCAAAACTGCTTTGTATGTATCATCAGGAGTCCTCTCAACTGTGTTCTTCAGGACACTGATTACAGATTGAGTGTGAACTTGCACTAAAAAGAGCTGAAAAACACTGAATTACTGATGCAGACACACAGTAACATACTTCATACTGGACAGCTGGCAAATCTGGGAAGTGTATTGTCAGGCGTGAATGTGAGTTATAACTTGGTGATAGGTGTGCATATAACAGAGTTTATTGCAGTAAATTTCAAATAAACTGTTTTACCAGTCAAAGCTGATTCAATGAAATTGAGGGTTTTTTTCTCTGTAAAATCATGCAATTGTTCAAAAAGTTATCATGAAATATATTGGAAAATTCTGAGCCTTAAACACTTGCAGTCTCATTTTGAAAATTAAAAATGTCATTTCAAATGTTATTTTATTCATCTTGTTGATAATCTTTTAGTGGTATGGATTGATAATGTGGCACAGAACATCTGAAAATATGTGTCAGGAGAGAGCAGTACAGATGGGCTCCTTCCTCTCATTTCTGTTTATGAGAGGAACTAAGTCTCCTCTTAACTGCTTCTCAGAGTACCTGACAGAGATGAAGTTTAATTTTAATCTTAAAGAACATTATTGAATCCTTTAGTGTCCTAAATGTTCCTTTTTGGACAAACCACACACTTGCAGTAAAATCAAATCTAAATTAATATTTTTCTTTTTTGTAGTTGCGCTTTTAATTTTTCCAGTGCCATGGGTCAGATAGAAATTAACTATGTCCTTTAATTTTAATGTCAAGTGGTAATTCAATTAACTGAACAACACACTGATCCTTTTTGCACTTTTATAATCTGTAGAATCAGTTCATATTTGTTGCATAGTTCAATTGATTGCATTGTTATCTGTGACAGATGCACTCAACCCCTTAACCAAACCAGCAATAATTTGGTACAGGCTCCAAAGGAGGTAAAGACCTGAGCCATAGCCAGCCCAAGAACTCCTCTAGTTTCAACCTCTCCTCTGAAAACCCACAAAGGACCTGAGATACTGTGAGAATAGATGTGTATGAGCTTGAAAACTGATCACATCAGTAGCACACGAACAGCATGTGGCTTTTCTAAGACTCCTTTATTTAGGAACAAAGAAAGTTCTGGATGCAAGTGGTCACATGCTTACTTTTCCCATCACATGTAGTTTGACTGAGTCAACCACTTTATCCCATAAATATGACAGCCTGACCGAGCCTTTTTCAAGCTCTCACTGTGAGGCAGTGTTGGGTGCATGGCTGTGATCTCCTGTTGAGCTAGGATACCAGTGTCAGACCTTTGGCAAAGCAACCAGTATCACGGATAACCCCGTAGTGTGGTAACTTCAATTTGTACCTTGATAACTTTAAATCATTGTTCAAATGTTTGTGCTGTAATAGAGTGAATCTTGCCATCAAACTTTCCTAAAATGCACTTTTACAGCATCATCATAATACAACTTTTGCTAATACCTTTGACAGTGGTTCTTCAAGCAATCTAAATCATCCATTCATGACATTATGCTGAAAATGGTTGAATAATTAAATCCTATCTTGGTTGAATAATGAAGTTTGCTCCAGGGCTCTCAGCTATTCTGTAACAAGGGTACAGTGTTGCATTTCTAATGTGCTACCCCTTATTGCCATAGAGTGTGTGTGTGCACGAGTAGAGCTGGGGAAGAGGAGGTGCAGTTACTGCCATTATGCCTTTAGCAGGCCAAATCTAACTTACTCTCACCAGGCTTCTTCCGGGGCAGTTCAAAACTTCAGAGCTAGGCTTGAAGCTTCTGATTATCTTCTGACAGATCTAGTTTGTGCCTAAACCTCTAATTGAGTGCATAAGTTAGTTACTGTATCTAGCCCAATGAAACAATTATGACCCTTATTCTTCTTGGTTGATATTCCAGATTCTCTAAATAAAACCAACAAATCCACTTCAATTTTAGGTATTGTCTGCACTACTGCACATATAGTTGGCAGGCAATGGAGAAATAGCACCTCTTGTCACCTTGGTCAGTAAAAGACAAGCCAATTTTCTAGCACAGATTCCTGAGTTAAAAAACTGTGTTTTCCTAAATCAGCAGCCAAATAATCCACAGGACTGGAACAGTATCCTTTATCTTATTAATTGTATCCTTGCATGGTCTGAACTTTCTCAGGAGACCACCAGATGGCTGGACCTCAGACCAGGCAAAATAAATCTGCACATAAAAAAAGATACTATGAAATCTAAATTATTCTGTGTCATCCAGAAAGGAAATGGAATTTCAAGTGTAGTTAAGAGAGTGAACTTGGTATCTATAGCTGGAGAAAAATATGCAGGTCATCTGCTGAGGATATTTAATCCAGGTAGTTCAGGTCCTTACACAGAGACCTCGGGACTGCATACAGCCTTGAAAATGTCCAGAATAATTAAAAGATCATTTCTATACACTGGAATGAAATACTAATTCTAATTATATCCCTCTTTGGTTTACTTCAGCCTCTCTATATAGTAAATTACTATAGAAGTACAGCAGTTCTGAAAGCACAGTGCTCACCAATGAACTGAAAATTACTGCTATTATTTGAAACTGGATTCTTTGACAGTTTGTTTGAACTAAGATATCTCTAAATTCTAATATTTAATTTGATATCCGTATGAAAGAACATTTAATTAATTAAACATTTGTTAAACTGCAACGAAGAAAGCAGTCATTAGCCAACCACAACTGAATTTCCATTATTACCTCTAGATTTATTCTCAATTGTGCTTTTCTTTCCTGCTGAAATTTTTGAGGCAGAGATCTTTTCATTATATCATGTTTTATTATACAGTTCATACACTGTTTTTCAACACATAACTATTAAAATCTATTGACAAATCCAGGTGTTATAACCAAAACTAGATGCCTTGAAGTTATGACTGAAGTTATTGAACCCAAAAACATGATTTGGAACATTTAATTCAGGGACTGGAATCAGTTTACTATGCACTGAAAGAAATAGCTGCCTTGAAAAGATTATCTATAAAATTCACCATCTGTAACTACTTGATAGAGAAAAAGATGTGCACTAAACTCCAATACTGGTCTTTCCAAGGCCTCAGTGCCTGCATCCGGACTTCAATTGTCTTCTTCCTAGAAGAGCCAGGTATCAGTAAATATTTTTTGAAAATATTAACTTCTTTTGCAAAATTACTGAGTTATGATGTTAAGTACACCTTGTAGTTAGAATACCTCACATGAATACAAAGGTTAATTCAAGTAAAATTTAACCTCTACAAGAACACAAACTAAATTCCCAACTGTCTTGTGAGAAAGACTAAAGTCTTAAAGAGTTATTATTCAGTTGAAATTTCAGAAATAATAGAAGATTATGAAACTGGAGTAATACACACACACAAAAGAAATATAATTTTTTGAACTACTGGTTTGACTTTTCTTTTAAAATCTAGGGATTTAAACATGAATAGTATATTAAAAAAAAAAAAACAACTCAAAGGCCAGCCCAGTCCTCCCTTTTCCTAAGTAACTAGCTGATAAATAATTCTGTACTTCCGATCCTCAGTACAGCCAGTACTCATTCTCCTTTGGCATAACAAGTCTTATGTTACTTTATGCAGAGTAGCCCTGCTTGAATAGGAAGGAGCAGCATTGTTCTACATCCATTTAATAATTATTTTTTTCCCATAAATGGGTGCTTGGGTACTGTCTTTCATCCCAGAGTCACGTTTATCTGAGAAGAGTTGGGGTAAGATCCTTGGTGTTGTGGTAGTACACTCTAATCACGAAGTGCATAAAGAAAGGCAAAACTCCTACCAAAATTTGTAACAGACACAAGAATCTTTGAGGTGTATGTTTCTTATAACAATTTTTTAGGCATACTAGGGATATATTTATCTGGTGACACTTTAAGAATAATTAGAAAATGTTGTGCTTTCAGCAAATGGTTGGATATCTGTGGATGTGTTTTCTACATAAGTTACACAAGACTACAATTTTTCCTGTTTTTTTACTTTCTAAGGTCTCAAAAACTGATTATAGCCTTGCTGGTCCCATCACCCCAGACAAATTTCTGTAACTTGCTTGTTTGAAACCTCTGTATAAAATTAGGTTTTAAACTCCCCATTTTTATTCAGCATGAAGATTAATTTTTATATGTAGCAGTTTTGAAATAGGTGTTCCATGTTCCCTTCATCCTTCATGCTGCTTGAGTGCATATCATAAATAGGTATTCCAAGTGACCTAGTTTTTAGTACTTATCTCACGAAAATGAAAAAATTCCCAGGTGTTCAACCTAGTACTTGAAGCTAAGGCATACAAAGCCAGCACAGATGTTTGAAAATTTATCTCAAATGAAATTAAGAYATCTCAGAACCTGAGTACTCATACAGTAATTAAAAAAAAAAAGTTTTTAAGCTGTTAAAAATATTTATCTGTAGGTAACTTAGGTACTTGCCTATTTATTTATTTACTGGATAGAAGGAATTTAAAGTAACACCAGATATATAGGGATAAAGGTGATGGTACCAGAGGTGTGGATAAAGTCTAAATATAAAAGAAAGAAGGTTTAAGAAATTTTCACCAATAAATACATTCCTTCCAAAAGTTCTTGTTCAATAGCTAAGGYATCGGAACTCCCAAGGTTATAGATTATTTTTTTAAGTAACTAAAATTCCTGATTTTGGAATGTTCACCACCAAATCTCCAAGTTGGAAGCCACCAAAATATATCTCTTTTCTTCAATTGTTAATTGTCATGTTCTTTTCACATGTGAAGCCAGAAGGAAAAGACCGACTAGCTGAAAAGTTTTAACATTGGTTTTTGTTCTCATCTTGAACTGATTTGTTAACATTTAAAACCTTCGCGAGTCTAAGTACATATTTCCCAATGTAACATGCTCTTTAAAAATATGGGATAACATATTTAACTAATAATATGAAGTGCCTTTTTTTAATTCCTAATGAAATTTATACAGTTGAAWGAACTGTTGAAAAGCACTTTTTAAGGATTTTCAAAATCAGTTCCTTTTAAAATGCATAAATTTAATTATAAAATACAGATGTGCAGATTTGCTGATCATTTTAATATCTTAGCATTGTAAAAAATCACAGTATATGCATGTTTAAGTTTTTTGATGGTAAAATAGGATAATAATTAGCATTGTTACTCTAGGACATTTATTCTAATGTCSTCGTTTATAGGACAAATCAGTAAAGCTTGATTCTTTTTCTTGAAGAAACATAYAAAATTTACTTAATTAAACTGGCAGGTAGATAGGTTGTAGTAATGTTAGGAAGACAAAAAATCTCAACCATTCATGAAGACTCTGAATAGCACTTGAGAAACAAACCAGCAACAACTAAACAAAACATATGACATGGCAGTGTAGGAAAACTGTGAAAAGAATATAACATTCCTGGAGCATTGGAGGGAAGTCCTAAATAGCACGGTGATGTCTAAAAAAGACCTGAGCCAAAGGGAAAGTTTCTAAAATCAAAAGACTGAGGCAGGAAACCCTATTTTAGCCAAACATTTTGTCTAAATCATTTAATRTTTCTAGGAAAAGCCTTTTGATTCATCTGAAATTTTACAGCCTTATGTGTTAAATTGCAGCTTTTTCATACTGCCACCTATCATCCCCARCAGGTAGTTTAAATGTTAGAAATAACTCCCATAAGAGATCGATTGTCTGGATTTGCTAATATCTGACCCCACACACAGAGCATAGAGTTCAGGCCAAAACACAGCTAGAATTAAGTGAAGTACTCACTTCTGCTTGCAAAATAGTGTGCCAGAGAGAAAATAAAATTGAGGTAGTGAGGAAAAAGGCAATTGAAGTTAGAGAATAAAACAATAATCTGAGTTTTAATATTACGTAACATAAATATTTAGTTGGATAATGGAACACGAGRTTTCTAGATCTTTGTGACAGCTCAATAATCTCTGACCTGAGTCTTTTAAATATTCTGTGCATGGAAGGTGCAGTGTATAACATAAAATTTACTTATCTGACGATAGTTGATGTTACACAGGATTTCTGATATATCAGAATTTTACAAAATATATTGAAAACACAATAAAATTATAAGATACATTTAACAAAACATAGTGATGGTAATACACAGTTCAATCACAAAACCCACGCCATCCCTGTTACCAGTCTCTACAATAYACTCATCGTCACAACACTGTGTGTTCCTATTAGTTATGAAGAAAAACATGAGTTGACATCATCTCAAGCTCCTTGCTATCTTCAAAACTCTTTTGTCAGGTTTTCAGGTTTTCTAGTCAGTGTTAGGCTGAACCACGTGTACTCTCTCCACATTGCTGGTCAACTAACTCAGGGATACATTTGCATTCTTAACGAACATAAAAAGAAACTTGTAACCCACCAGCTGATCTAATCAAATGACATAGCTTTTTATCTAAAACAAAACTCACCTGCTGATGCCCTCTGTGTTGGGCTAAAATCAGCTTTCATTACAACAGCTCTGGTCAGTCACATGCTACATATTCCCTGTCCTTCATGAGAACCTTTCTCTGCCCAGTCTCCACTGAGGCTTTTTTTCCATTGTAGAAGTTTACTGCTCAGTCACAGTCTTCTTGGTCTAGAAGACCTAATGCATAAATATACATAGATTGCAACAATTTTTCTAAGCATTATGTTAAAGGATGCTTAGCCATAAACAGTCAGTGTCTGTGAAGACTACATAATGCAGGGAAAAAGTAGGCAAAAATGCGCAACAGATGTCTGACATGTTTAGCTGGAAGTGAGGCACTTGAGGATATTCATTACATCAGAACATCATTGCTTCAACATGTTATTGCTTTATAAGTGTAACGYTATTAAAAGTTGTAAAAAAAAAAAAAATCACTGAAATCCCCAGCTTAAGCATAACAGCATATGTATAGCAATATAAACCGTAGTTAAATTTACTGGTATATACACAGAAATTGTAATTTAAATACATGAGGCATATAGAAGAGCAAACTTCCAAAAAAACAGGTAAGCCTTGCTGGTATCACACAGTATGTCACCCAAAATCCAGTGTTTTATTTTCCTGGTGTGCCTTTCACTGTGTCATCTTGCATGTGAATCTTTTAAACTGTGCTGTTTTGGCAGGGATAGAGTTGATTTTCTTTACAGTAGCCAGTATCAGGCTGTGTTTTGGATTTGTGCTGGAAATGGTGTTGATAACATGGGGACGTTTTAGTTATTGCTGGACAGCCCTTACACAGTATTAAGGCCTTTTCTGCTCCTATCCCCGTCCCACTAGAGAGCTGGCTGGTGGTGTGAAAGGAGTTGGGAGGGAACACAGATGGGACAACTGACCCCAGCTGACCAAAGGAATATTCCATACCATATGACATCTCGCTCAGCATATAAAGTTGGGAGAAAAGTTATCCAGGGGGTTGCTGCTCATGATCTGRCTGAGTATCAGTCAGCTGGTGGTGAACAGCTATCTTCATTTGCATTGCTAATCTTTCTGGGGCTTTATTTCCCTCTCTTTGTTGTTTATATCATTATTATTATTAATAATAATAATAATAATATTGATATTATTATTATTAAATTTTCCTTATCCCAGTTCCCAAGTTTTCTTGATTTTACTCTTCCAATTATCTTCCACCTATCCTGCTGGGGCAGGGGGAGTGAAGGAGCAGCTGTGTGATGCTTAGTTGCCAGCTGGTGTTAAACAACACTATAAACAAAGGTATGTTCAGAGTGTTTTTAATTAGGATACTGAAAAATCCTGGAGAGATGGAGATAAACATGTCAGGAGTCGGTCCTGATTGTGACCCACCTGAGAAATTTAGTTGTTTGGCAACCCAGAATAGGGGTTTAGCAACTGGAATGGCATAGAATTGTAACAACACAGCATTTCAGGTCTCCTGAATCATGAGCTGCAAGTGGCCTGATTTGGTCTACTGGTGGACTTAAGGTCATTATAACTTTGAATAGCTTTAGGTTTCTCACAAAATCTCTTACAGAGAATCTGAGACATTGGTTTTAAGCGTAATCCTTCAGGTACAATCTTGATAAGCCTCCAGAATAAACCAGGAAGGGTTTATTATATGTTCAGGGTGTTTAGCTCTCCATGTATTAAATACGACTTCTATTCAACTTTATTAAGTTTTCTTTTGGGCCTTGTTGCTATATTGGGTTATTATTTTACCTTGATTCTTGGCAGTTCTTTCAATCAGAACTTACCTGTTCCTGTACTTCGATCTATCTAATAGGTTGAAGTCAGTTTTCCRTTTATATGACTCCCTTTATTTCCAGTATTTGGGCATTCCTGGTTAGGGATGGGCTTAATTGGAACAACAAGGATGGAAGCACTCAGATCTTGCATATAACTTAGCCTCATGGTTAGGCAAACACTCCTGGAATGAGTGCCAGACTGAGAAAAAGCTCAGATTTGAAGCACCTTATTTCTCGGGCAAGCAATTGAATAATTATTTTATTATGTATATGCTTTTATTAATTTTTATTTTCATTTTTAATAATCCTGGTGGAATTAATCAAAATATATCTTTAATTTATTCTTGTAGATTTCTCTAGAGAGGAAGTAAGTAAATCTTCATATAAACAGAATTGTGTTAAGAACATGACGGCTTTGATTCAATTATGTTCTTGTGCTCCAAACAAAGAGAACTGAAAATACTGCATTTTAAAATATTTTTAGTGTACATTTTTAACTCTATCATAGCTCTGGTAAAGTCTACTTTACCTCCTTTCTCTCCATGTACAACTCCAACAACAGTAAATGCTAAGCCAATTTATGATAAACATCCATTTTACTGCTAAGCACTGGTGAAGTGATTTAGAAAGAGGTGTGGGAAGGATGAGATGTAGGATGAAGACTATAAAGCTGAAAATATATGGGCCTAATTTTAGAAAAAGATGAATATAACAGTGAAGCTAAAATCAATAAAAAAGAAAAGTACTGTGGTGGAAACAGAAAGTCAGCTTTAAGTACAGCATAGAAACTCTGCTGGGCGCTGCCAWACAGGATGATTATAATAAATCCCGAAGAGTGAAAGGAGAAAAGCTCCTGAGTAGAGCCATTTCTATCCTGAGGATAACCTTACTTTGATTTGTGTCTCTATGCATGCTCATCCTTTTTTTATTGCAGATATTTTCCAGTGCATTGACTGCACCATACTTTGAGTTTCAAACAGAAAAATTATGAATTTGGCTATGAGTGCCTAGGTGTAGGTTATTTTACCACATATATTAAATTGGTAAGGAGATATACCAAGAGGTAAATTACTGTATCTATGCCTAAATGTATGCTAATTGTCAGATATGTTATGAAATGTTCTCAGGATATTTTCATAGTTCTTAGATTGTGTATAGAGTTCTTACCTACAGTCTGCTGTCTAGCTTTTCCTTTCTTTTTTTACCCTCAGAAACTATTATCAATATGTAATTAAAATTAATTGTAAGTATGATGGTCCATTTTGAGCAATACCAATTAAACTTATATATATTTGTTTTTCCTTCCAAATAGTTTTAAAGCTTAGTATACTGTTGAGATTGGACTAAGATGATCATACTTACTGAGAACACAGTCTTCTATTCCATAAACAAAGTGCGATGTATTTTTCCATCACTTCATGCATACTCTAGCAGAATGTTTTCTATAAATTTGTTTGCTTCATTTCTGAAAACCAAGTTATTAAGGTGAGGATCAGTTTATTGCTTACCCAATGTGTGTAAATACTTTCCTCATTATATATAGCAAGCTATTGTATGTACCACGTAGTTAGTTCCATTGGTGTCCAGCCATAACTATTACTCTTCCTGAAAACCTCAAGGTATTTCTGGTTATCTTTCACCTYACTCTATCCTTTCTGATAAGCTATTGCTGTCCTCTTTTCATTTATGCATCTAGAAACTATTTAACCACATTATATATTCTTTATAAGCTCTTTAAGCTTGTTATTTTCCAGATTTCTCTTTACCTTTCATGAATTTCTTGACTTTTGAAAACACAGATGAAACTGTTTGTCATGTTTGAGGTTTTTGATTGCCTATTTTCAATTTTTTGTTTATTTGGTATTTTTCYAGGTACTATTTTTATTAGGGACTTTTTTTCCTAAGTCTATTTATGACTTCAGCTCAGGAGTCCTTTTCTGGGATTACTTCAGCCTGATAGATTGGTGGGTAGAATGTGTAGGTTGTGAGTTCAAGAACAACCAAGAATCAAGGTAAAATGACAACCCTATATACTATATAGTGTAACAAATATCCCCGAAAGAATACTTAAGAAATTAAGTGTAAGATGAATCTTCTTTAACACTAGAGAACTAAACTCATCCCATCCCTTCGTGGTTTGCTCTGGAAATTTCTCAAGCTGCAGGCTGGGCAAGAAAAGCCCTGGCAGAACAAGCCTGAGGAGCCTCAGCCCTGAGGCCTTGCAAGGTMAGCACAAGGCTTACAACAATACTCTAACCAAATACGTGATTACAAAAAACAGAAGTCTCAAGACTCACAAATTGCAGAGAAATAACCATTTCAGCAGAGGAGAGGGAGCTCWTTTAATTGTTCCAGTGGTAATGAAAGTTTTCTTTGAAACCTACGCTTAGTCACTCAGGTCAGTCAACCAAAGACAAAACTGTAAGAAACCAGTCCTAATTTTCTAGTCCATATGAATCTTCTRGTTTCTTTTTTTTCGTCGTACTGTCTGCCTACTATGTTTTTATTTTTTACTTCATTCCTGCCAGTAACTGGCTGAATTCGGTGCTTTATAGTCGTGGGAAAAAAAAAAAAAATCATAATCACTAAATCTATTACGCTAGGAAGCGAAAGTTCTTTGAAGGATTGTAATAATTTTCCATTTCTTTTAAAGCTACAACTGTAGTCTCTCCYGTTGATAGTACAAAATAAATATATGGTGTTCAGTATTTGCTGTGGCATATTTTATTCCTTTGTTCATCCTTTACATATGGCTCTTATCCTTTCAGAAGAGAACATGTATTTATACACTATGTGTCACTTTTTAAGCTGTTCTTTGGAATTTACTTAATACCTTAATAAAAAACCTTGAAGGAAATGAAAGACTTCAATAGATCCCAAGTTAAATAAATTTAAATAAGGGCCTAGGGTTTGTTTGGGGCTTTTTTCCCTTGTTCCTTTTAAACATTTCAATCATGCAGGAGTAATCACTGTTTCATTTTACTTTAACTGTAAGTTAGATTCGGTATTCCTGTTGGTCCTCACAGAACAGAAACACTTTATGTGAAATGAAAATGACACCAGTTTTTAGGATGGTAAAAATGCTTTTAAAGTAAATTATTTTAAGGGGAGGAATAKTATGAATCCAAATGGAATTAGACTTTTACAAGGATAGTGACAATATTGACTACTAAATAAAGACAACATACAACTTGCTCTAGCTATCTATGAACATGAAAAAATGTTATGTAAATAATGACTTAGCTTTACCTATTGCTTTTACCATTATTCAATAAAAAGGGGAAAAAAAGTATTTTTCTATATCTAAAGGAAAAACACCTTCCRAATAAATAACCACCTCCATGCGAGCTTTTCAGTGTACTCTGCAACTTGTGGTAGTTACAATCCAGTATATACATAGTCTTTTTTGTGGCCATGTTACAGGTACTAAATCCAGTAAAAGCCAGCCTGTATGAATTAAGGGGAAAAAACAGAATATTTCTATGATTTGCCAGGAGACTCCCGTCTTGTTTAAACTTAAACTTCATTTGCTGCCTTTTTCGTGATCTCCTTGTGTGATCATGTCCAGAGTTATAAATATTAAGTTATAGACAGYAATACAGCAATTCCCACTTCTGTACTGCTAATACTTGTAGTAAACATAAGGAAGATATACCTCACTTCTGTTCCACTCACCTTTACACCCTTTGGGGACGAAATACTAGAATTATGAATGTTTCARTGCACAAGAAACAAGTTAACTTTTGATGCCTTCACAATAACATTTTCGTATTACTCTATAATAATATTCTGATTTAATTTGATTCGGCTGCAGATTTTGCCTACCTATTTGAGAATAAACTATTTGCATCCTGTTTGTATCRCTTCATGCTTTTTATATTACATGCGCCCATGTACTGTGGGAAGGATTAATGAAATCCAGTCCCAGATCCACATTGAAACAGGCTCCCCAGGGAAGTGGTCACAGCACCAGCCTGACAGAGCTCAAGAAGCATTTGGGTAATAATCTCGGGCACATGGTGTGACTCTTGGGGATAGTGTTGTGCAGGGGCAGGAGTTGGATTCAATGATCCTTGTGAGTCCCTTCCAACTCAGCATACTCTCTGATTCTGTGATTTTGTGATTGTAGTAGGAACTTTAGCACCTAGCTCACACGTAAGCATTTTAAACTACAGTGGAATCCCATGATGAATGTTGAAAATATAATTTAGCTGCCCATATGCAGACAACTGCATTTGAATTGTTCTAGTGTACCTGGTTGAGCTCCAGCTGTCATTCAGACATACCTTGAGAGGGTTACCTACATGTCACATCTGCCAATCCTCTTCAGAAATTTTGGACACCCCAAAATCTTAGAGATGCTGCTAGATGTCCATATGTGGCAATTAAATTAAGCCCAAATATGTTATTAGCATGTTATTTTTGTAAAGCATACACATATTTACACCCCTCCCCTCCATGTACTTGACATCAAGTACTATGGGAAGATATAAAAAATGAACATGGATAGCATTATTGCAGATGTTATTTAGGTTTTGAGTGTTGGAAAACTATAGCCTGGGATAGTTAAAAAAAGGCAAGTCAAAGTTCTTGGACAGATCAGGCATCTGAGGAAGGGCAGACTGCAGGAGGAATAACTTTTGTCAGCTGTCACAGTTATCCTGACCTACGCCCTACTCATCACCCCAGCCACTCAGAAAATGTATGAATGTCATAATTTTACTATGCAGCTGTCCTACCCCTTGGCAATTTTTGTTCCCACTATAGGAGTATATGAACTTTAAGTAGCAGTGACACCATTCCATTGCAGTTTATAAGTGAATGTATCAAAGCTGGCAACAATTTTGTGACATCTGATAGGATGAATTCAAACTGCTACAGTTCAGAAGTTGTTAGATGAATACCTGAGGCAATTTTATACTATGCAAGAAGAAGCTACTAAATAAATGGGAAAACAAATGGGGAAAGAGCAACCATGAACGTTCTGTAGAAAGTCATGCTCACTGCTTTGTCAGAGCCCAAAGATTTATTGCCTTAATCCGGCTGTAGCCATTTGCTCATTAAAGTGACTAAACGTCAGCAGAATAAAGAACTCATTGGTTATAGCTCTTGATGTTTGGCCCACAAAATATGGCAGCTACATGGTCTTTAGAAAGGCAATGTCCACAGCACAATATTGCACATTATTATTATTATTAAATTATCAGCTTACACCCACAAGTAGCTCCCACATACAAAACTCCCTTACTAATAAGATAGATAATTGGGAAGGGGGAGAGGGGAGGTTGGGAGAGCTGAACCCTTAGAATTTTTTTCACTATAACCATGCATAAATAAACTCGGGGGATTATTTTGCAAAAGGGAAGGTGGCAATGGTAACTGGGGATATAACTGGGTCAGCAGATAAAACATACCTAGTTGCTAATGAACAAAAGTCAGTACTTTGTGCATTTCTATGTAAAATGATGTGGTCCCCAAAAAACTTATTTACAGAAGAAAAGCATTCCTATAATTATATAAAAAAGTTATCATTCTCTCATTGTTCATGTTGTAGCTAAAGGCTGAATGGTCAAGCACCTGAGTTATCACAGGGGCATTCAGACTTTCAGGATGTAATTCTAAACTGAACATCTTCATTCCTGGCATGGGAAAAAAATTAAAATGGTAATGCTTTGGTTTACTTTTTTGCCCAGTAAGAATGTATCCTATTACACAACAGCGTTTGCAAATTGCTGTGCAGGTCCATGACAATTCCCCTTAAATGAACAAAGAATGTTTCTCTTACCTAGAAAAAGAGTTTTTCCAAAGCAAAAATTAGATTTATGAGTCTGCCTCTGGACACACTTGAAGTTTCTCCACTTAAACAGAAGAACTCAGGCTTTTTATCATTGCATTTTATAAGCATATCAAGGACTTTTCAAAAAGAAGAAATGATCTGTGAAAATAGGAGTAATAATCCAAATAATTTTTGAGGGTTGTTGCTTGTTTTTTTTTTTTAACTTTCTTCTTTTAAATATTTATTTCATAGGTTTTAGATTGTAATTTTATAATATTTGCAGGCCATATGCCAGTGCAACATCATCCCTGCCCTTCCTTTGTTCCCATACTTTGTTATTTATGTACAGTAAATCACATAATTAAACTTGGCATTACCAAAAAAGTAGCTAGCAAGAAGTAATTAATATTCATGTAGAGAATAATCACATGATTTTTAAATTATTATTAAACAGACTTTGTTTTAAAAAAAGGTGTTACTTCATTTCTTCTGTTCATATTTCACATATTTTAAAGCAAAGAGAAAGAAAAGCTTTCTGTATTTCCTCATGACAACACCATAGAAAAATTTTTTTTTGAGCTGGAAAAATTCAGGTATTTGCATATAGACACAAAGCTCTGCTGATGTTTGAGGGGAGAAATGTAATTGTATTCACTGCTTTACRAGACTACATTAGACACATTCAGTATTTTTATAAAAAGCAACGAAAATCATAGTTATACTGGGAACTTATGACAAATAAACTCGTATTTTTAAGCACAGGTGGCAGGTGCTTTTGTTTCACAGTGAGATGGGGTACAGAATTGRAAGAGTAAAAGTGAGAAAAGTCATGGGCTGAGATAAGCTGCATACACAAGTAAAGAAAACAAGGAATTTTTTCACTGCCTCCCATGAGCAGGCAGGTTTTTAGCCATCCCCAGGAGAGCTCCATCACCTCTTAGCTGTTATTGGGGAAAATGAAAACTACCACAGCGATCACTCTTCTCGTTCCTTCCTTCTCCACCTAGTTTTATATTCTGAGCATGATATCACATGGTCTGGGATATCCCTTTTTTCAGTTGGGGATCAGCTGTCCTGGTTGTGTCCCCTGAAAKTTCCCTGTGCACCCCCAGCCCTGTCACTTATGGGTTGGGGTGAGGAGTATGAAAGGCCTTGGCTCTCTGTAAGGGCTGCTCAGCACTAACTAAAACAACCCTCTGTTATCAACATTGTTTCCTGCACAAATCCAAAACCTAGCCTGTACTGGCTACTGTGAGGAAAATTAACTACCCCAGACAAAATCAGGACATAAATGGAGAGCGAGAGGTTTTAGTTTTAGGTAAGTGCATGTACTTCAACACACTCATGTTGCAGATTTATCTCTAAATACTCTGGATATTATACATGATAAGGTGAGACAGAATAGGCCCACAATCAATGTATGATGAAAGTGTTATCTTTGAACTGTTGATGTGCCTGTGATCAGATGGAGTCCATTAGAATATTCAAACACATCTCTCAGGGGAATTACAAGGTTACTGATATAACAGCGTTGAAACGCAGGTGCATTCCCTTGATCTTTTTACATCTTTTGTTGATAAACTGAAAACTTGAAAACATTATTGGTAATTAAGATCTGAAGAAAGACTCATGACAGCAAGAAAAAGGATACCTTTTTGATGCTTTCTTTTATAAAATGACTGTGCTGATTGGCAAGACCAGATGCTGTGTATTAAGCATGTATCATGCTAAATCGACAATTCTCTTTGTTTTGGAACCTTTTCTTTCCTTAGCTCTTCTGATACTACTTGTCAAAAGCTTCCTGACATGAATATTTTTCAAATAAATACACCTTTTGAGCCTTCTTTTCTGTCAAGCTCCTTAGGATATTTTTTTCATATAGGAAATGTCTTTAGACTAATTCTCTGTTATCCATCTCCTCTTGATATGACACCAATGTTTTCATTATTTATTCCTTTTATTTGAAAAGCTGTTACTGTCCCTGGCAATGTGTGAGGACTGCAGACAATAGAAATTAAGATTCTGAACACATATTTCCCTAGGTTTCTTTGATTTAGTATCTCAAATTCCCTCTTTATTTGCCAAGAAGGAATATCTCCTTTATTTTGGCTCACTAATTGCCAGGTCTTCCTAGGCTTACAGTCTCTTTTTAACTGAAAGATAGTATTCAGTGAAAAGAAAAAAAAAAAAAAAAACAGACGAGAAAAATGGACTCTGCTGTAACAGGCATTATTTAATTTGGCTCTCTGGGGCTGCCTACAAATCCCCATTCTTAGTTGTAGAAATTGCTAGCCTGGAAACAAGCTAGTGAAGAAAGGAAATCTAATTTCTTGCTGTTTAGCTTTTTACACAAAACATGAGAGTCACATTTCTAAGCATCTGCTTTTACTTGATTAAGTTGCTGTTAAGTTGCTAGTGACTCTATCTAAGCCTCTTTGAACTGATGACTTAATGATTTTGGTAATACTAAGGACATATGTGTAAGGACTATATTTTTATTAAATTGAATGGCAACTGAGAACAAACCCAAAGATGACCATAATAATTTAAATCATAAAGTAAAATGATCAATTGATGATTTATTATGAGCAAATTGCAGTGTTTGCTGTTGTACCAAAGGGAGTAAATAAAAAAGCCCTGAGAGCCCAAGAAAGTAGTCAAGTGTTTACTTGGCCTTTTTGGCTAAAGTCAGTATTGGTTAGCCCTGAGCCCCAAAGATTTTAACTCAGCTTAATGTGAAATATGTTTCATGGCCCATTATGCTTCTTCTTCAAAATTGTTGTGTTTCTGAATGTGATTGTGCCAGTAGACTTACTGATGATCTCTGGAATACAGATTTGGCTCTAAAACTCAGATTCTTGTTCAACTTAAGAGCATATAGGAAATAAAATCTTAGTCAGAAAGGCTTTAATTTTTTTAAAGCCTAACAGGACAGAACTTTACAAAAAAACATTGCAAACAATTCTAACTGCCCCAGAAATGTGACACAAATCTGTGAGTACCAGAATATTCTTAAAGTTGGAACCTGAAGCTGATGAAATGAAGCCCTGTTACTATCAGAGAAGATTCTTTTTCTTAGTGATTATTCCATACCTTATTTTCTACAAAATAACTCCACATTTTAATAAAATAATTTATAACAAAAGTCCAGATGGATGAATAAAATGAAATTAAATGATCATTTTATTTTCTTAGTCTAATAATAAAGTTTACAATGAGAATTTTTTTCCAACAGATTATATAATTTTATTTTGCTGGCTTTGCTTTGGACAAAGTGAAAGATAAAGAAAAAAAACATTTTTTAATATCATCAAACAAGCCCGATCCTTGAAAGTACTGTTGATAAAACGTTCCGTGCAGGCCTTCATATTAAAATCTAAAGTTAAATTTTTTAACGGTAAAACTGATGAAACAGGAACAACAGAGATAGGATAGAAAAGAGTGAGAAACATCTGAAGGAACCCCAAGGACAGAGCAGGAGGAGGACAAGCTCTCCATGTCAGAGCAGATATCCACTCCACAGGGAGAAACCCATGCCAGATCAAGTTTGCATTTTCTAAAAGAATTGCAACCCATGGAAAGCCCACATTGGAGTAGGGTTTTTCTCCCTGAAGACACTGCAGTTAGTGTAGAGTGCCAACACTGGAGCAGTGAAAGGTGTGAGAGAAAAGCACCAACAGAGAAGGAGAAACAACTGTGTACTAACCATGCCCCTAATCATGCTGGTCAGTCAAGGATAGAGGAGTCAGGAGCTAAGGAATGAAGCTGCACTCTGAAGAGACAATAGTGAAGGTGTTGTGTTGGGGTGCACTATGTGCTGGAAGAGAGACAGGCCCTGAGGGCCAGAGAGAGAGCCTCTTTCYTGGACKCGGAGGTGACCCTGGGAGTGCATCCAGGTCACYRGGGATGGGCTGAGAGAGGATTGTGGGTTTCTGGACAGTGTTGGACCTATGAGATGTGATAATTGTAGTTTGTGACCTTATAGGGTATTGTTTACCTGTTACCATAATAGGTAATGTCTGTGCAATACCCCAGGTGACTGGGGGACACTGTGGTGAACATCTTTTCTGTTTATATGATGTGATATCCTGTTAGGTGCTGGTATTTAGGGAATATTGACTGCGCAATAAAGGCTTTGCACTTTTTCCACCGTGTGTGCGGAGTCCATGCCCTTGCGTGATTACTGCAGTGTTGTTTTAATGTCTTTGTTTTTTACTACCCCAACCTATTTTAATTGCCAGTAAATTAGATTATCTTCCCCAAGTTTAGTCTCTTTTGACCACAGCAGTAAATGACAAGGGGTCTCACTGCCTTTACTTAGACCCATGAATTTTCACATCCTGTTTTCTCCCACTGAGGAGGGAAAAAAGATGGCAGCAGGGTGCAAGTTTGGCCCTTGACCAACACTAACCCAATATGGATGCCTAAGTCAGATGATGAGCTACACATATTTTCTATAATGTATCCAGTCAACCCAATGTTGGTGATTTTAATTCACTCTTTCAACAACGAAGTAATTAATTTACTTCCAAAATCTTCAAATCAGTTTTCAAGACCAGATCTTATTATATTCACTAAAAAAAACTAATGAACAGAATAATTACAAACTTCTTGAAAATTCTGCAAACTGTATTTATAGAATCACTGAATTTCAGAACCACAGAATGGCTGTAAGTGTCCGCTGAATGTTGCTTGGTTCAACCTCCCTGCTCAAACAGGGTCATCTACAGCCAGTTATCCAGAACCTTGTCCAGATTTATTTTTGAGTAGTTCTAGTTTGAGACCCCACAACCTCTCTGAAAAAGCTCTGTCTGTGCTTATTCACCCTCACACTGAAAAAGGGCATCCTGTTGTTCAGATAGAGCCTCCTGTTATTCATTATGAGCCCCTTGTCTCTGGCCCTGTCACTGGGCATCCCTGGGAAGAGCCTGGCCACATCTTCTTTGTACCTTCATTTCAGGTATACTTTGATGAGATCCCCCGTGAGCCTTCTTATCTCCAGGCTGAGCAGCCTCATCCTTTTGTCATAGGAGATCTGCTCCAGACCCTTAATCATTTTCATGGCCCTTTGCTGGAATTTCTCCTGCGTGTCCATGTCTCTCTTGTACTAGGGAGCCCAAAGCTGGACACAATCTGTCAGGTGTCGCACCACTAGTGCTAAGTAGAAGAATCACCTTCCTCAATCTGCTGGCAATACTCCTAAGGCATCCCARGATACCATTTGTCTTCTTTGCCACGAGAGCACATTGCTGGTTCTTGTTCAAGTCAGTGCCTGCGAGGACCCCTAGGTCCTTTTCTRGAAGGCTGCTTTCCAGCCATATATTGGCATATCAGAGAATATATAGATTTGCAATAGATCAAGGAAATTACCTAATGGAGGAAAATCCATCTTTTCAAGTAGGTAAAACATTTTATCTAGTTCAGTTATCAGAAAAAATTCAGAAGATCCTTTACCTGGGTAGGAAATACCTCAACATTTATAGCCCCAGAAATGGACAACAGAAACTGGGTTCCTTTGAAGACTATGATAAAACCTCCATTCTGTGAAGGTTCTGAGTATTCTTACACATATATATTTATGTGTATGATGATCTCTACATTTCAGTGAATAGTAACATAAGGTACAGAAGATTACATGATAGATTGTGCCAATATCCATCTGTCTTGACATATCCAATAGTCTTYTGCCTAATAAAGTCAAACCTGTCCAGGTGTATAAATATAGTATCATAAAAACATTAAATATATGACTGCAAATTTAAAGGTCACCACTTGAGTATTAACMCTTTCTTGCGTGTGTGTATTAATCATAGAATCACAGAATGGTTTGGGTTGGAAGGGACCTTCCAAGAGACCACCTAGTTGCAACTGCCCYGCCATGGGCAGGGAACCTACTAMTAAACTGGGTTGCTCAGGGCCGCATCTAACCAGGCCTTGTTCACTTCCAGGGATGGAACATTATTCAAAATGCAGTATGAGGTCTTACTATACAAACACTGTTTGATCTAAAATCAGGTTTTTTTTGTTTTTTTTCATGACCTAGTTTATAGACATTTAGTCTGTACTTCATAAATATCAGTATTAAAACATTCTCCACTTCTCAGTTTGCGGTACTTGCTGATTCATATTTATTTTCTATGAATTAGTGAAACTTATTCTTAAAAGTTATTGAAGCTGCATCCTACTGACAGAAAAGAAAGCTCATATTTTTCATAAATTAAGATTGCGAGATCAAAGATTGACCATCCCAAGAGAAAATATGTTATTCTCAGCACTTTGTTAAAATGATCACGAGACACTGGGGAAGAAAGAATTTTCTCCCACTTGAAACTAGCAGAATTGTTAGGATTTTCTTGCCTTTATCTGTAGTGTGAAGAATTCTTTCTTCCAAGGATCATCTGGGCATATTTCACTCTCTTTTGGGGGGCTTAAAGCACTGCTTGAGCTTTTGATCTATTCAGAAAGCTTTTGCACTGTTTTGTTTGTCTGCTCTGTGAACTACAATATATTTGTAGGATTCTGGGGATGACTAGTTCAATGTTTAATATCTGTGTGCTCACAACTGCAGGAGACTTATTCAGTGACCAAATCGCTATTCTTCTCTTCAGTAYGAAAGATGATACAACCCTTTTACACATGCATAATGTAACTATGTTAAAGCAGCAAAATTTTAGCATTAAAAAGTGTTCAGTTTTCATAGTCTAGGAACTCTTCATGTGTGTGGGAGGGAGGGGATGTTAGGATATATTTATGCAAACCTAAGGTTTGTTTTATTGACTTATAGYTGAGTACAGATTTTTTAAAAACAAATTAGGACAAAATTCCTCAAATCAAGCACTCTGAAAACAAGAAAACTGGAAAATTTGGCAGTAGTTCAGGTTCACATGGGTATTATAGCTGGTGATGTTACTTCAAAGTCTTAAGAATCTGGTCCTTGTACTGGAATTTGTTATAATAACCTAAATGCATGCTGTCTATCTAAACTACTTGGAAAAATATGTATTTCAAAATATAATTCACAATAAACATTTTATGAACGTGAATTATGAAAAAGTGCATTTCAGAATAAAATTTTTTCAGCCATAAAGAAGTATAATTTCTGTATTATTACTTTGGCACTCTTGCAGACACAAATTTCTCTCAACCAGATGCCTTATTTTTTTGGAAGATGATTAATTGTTTTATTTAAATGTATAGCAAGTAAAGCAGTGGTTCTGTGACTTGCCCAAAATAAAGCACATAAGAATTTTTTTTTAATATAGTTTTCTTATCTACTTGAGAATATTTGACATCTTGATTCAGTCTTGATTCTACCTAGGGTATCTTATTTTGCAACTTACAGAGCAGGTCATGTGGATGAAGTAATCAGTCTAAATCATTCTGTTGACTTATTTTTATCCTAGTCTAAATAATTAATCTATGCAACATATGAAAGTAGATTTGAGACTAGTTTTAGCTTCCACTGAGACAAATCTGAGCTCTGGATCCAGGTCTTTTTAGTTCCAGGTAGGTTACAGGATTATAAACTTGAGATCTGCCACACAGAACAACACAGCTGAACTGAAGACAGCAAGCACTATCAGTATCAGTAAAAGAGTGTATGGAATGGGTTTAGATGAAGACAGAACAATTTTGAATTCAAAGATATTTATGAAAAGAAAAGTAACAGTCTAATCAGAAATGTTTGTTTAAGTTTAGGTGTGCTTTTCCTTGGACAAAGAAATACTTGTCCCACTCTTGACTTTCACGCACCTTTAGCATCTCACAGACTTGTGATTCTCTAACCTAGTCCTGGGGTAAACTCTATAGTCTTCAGTTTTTAACAATTCTCAGATCTTACATATGTAGTCTTACTCATTTTTCCTTCAGCTGTTTTCTCCTCTGGGGATCCCATCTAATAATCTATTGACTATACCCACCGGGTATTCTGTCTGACAAATGTTCATCCTGTCAGCTTTTTTCTAGTCCTGTTAAAGTTCATATTTCAAATGCCTCAACTTCTTTTTCAGCTAGTCTCCTCTTCATTCCAAACTTGTTTTCTCTCTTTTCTTGCTCTATATTATAGGACTCTTTTCTTCATGGTTCTCTTTCTCTAAACCTTTGTCCACCTTCATGTGCATCCACTTTCAAYAAGCCCATTACCCTAAATCCTTCCCCTCTGCAGTTTAGATTAAATATTTAGTTTAGATTATATCCCTCACAGACTTCYAATCACAAAAGTTTCTCCTCATTCTGCATAAGGGCAGTTTAGCCTAATATAAAAAGCTAAGCATGTAGTGATAATTCCCCAGATAATTCCATCCTTTTCATGCATGAAATTCTTGAGCCATTATAGTTTTTCTAAATTTAAAACAGCAATATTATTCTAAATACAAATATAAAATATGCCACAAGTCTTTCCAACTTTACCAGAAGAAGCTGGAAGTCAAATAAGATCAGCAGCAGGTTTCCCAGTGAATTTTGTTGTCAAATCAATGCTAGGTCCTTGGGTAGAATTAAGCAGAAGTGAAAGACAAAAATGTCAAGATGTTCAGAAAAGCAGGCTAATGATTGTATCCTTATCGATTGATTTATTTTATAATACTTTAAACTAGGAACAATTCTGAATTATACATCAAGCCATCATTGAATGGCAATCTATGCACATCAGAGATAAAAATGGCACATCTGAAGCTTTTGGCATTTTAATACTTACCSCATATTAGCTGTCCTATAAAAAAGAACATAGCTTTAATTTAAGTTTGGGTGACATTCCAAGTCTTTCTTTCTTGAAACTTTAAATTTCTTTGAAATGCCTATATTTCTATTAGTAAGGTTTTTTTTTTAACACCATCATATAAAAAATTATTTTAAATTGTTTTATAGTGATTTTTAATAGAAAACAGTGTTTAAAATACTAGTTTATTGAAATGTATTGGATTTTGCTTATTATGAAAAGTCAATTTTGTTACCAAAAAACCTCCAACAAATACAAATATTTTACCAAGCTAAATTTTGTCACATATTTTTGGCATGGATTTCAGCAGGACCACATARAATATTCTGTTTCAGCTGCATGTTATCAACTCAGCTATACTTAGATCACATTAAGATTTTTTTTGTATATAAAACATTTCAAATTTAGACTTGTATGCACATAAACCTGTAGAGTATTTCTCAGTGTCATTCAGATTTCTGTCTGGGATACTTATATAGCATCAGCCATACACCAGTTTTGGGTTGTCATGGTAAAAAATTGAAAGATATTAGAAAAATCTTATTTCAATTTTCTTATCACTAGCTGAAGACTCAACCTATRTTTCATGTTGCTACACTGCTACTATAGAAATACTTTTTGATATCATGAAGTAGATTTGACTTTGGGTCCTATGCTCAGCAGCCTAATTCCCTGATAGAGTGGTAAAGATAGAACTTAACAACTGCCATACAGGGAGGATTTGGAGTTTCTGAAATAGTTCTTACCACTGAACTGAGCTTCATTCAGACAAAAACTTTTTTAGTAAATCACAGAAGGCAAGGGGGCATGTCAAGGTATATATGTAAGTTGTAAAATTCATGGTGTTAGTTCAGCTTTACTTTGTATTAGCTTTGACAGTTTAAGGGTTGATCTCTTCTTATGCACATATATTTGAATAATAYCTTTTTGTTCTCAGGATTCTATAAAATGTGCTCAAAACCTAAAATAAATTCAATATCTTCTCTCCAGAGAACATTCATTTTAGATTTACTGTAACAKCATCAACAAAAGTAAGAAAGAGGTAACTGAGAAAAAGAAAACACAAAGCTTCTTATTGAAACTACTACATCTCGATAGTTTTGTTATTTTAACAGTGGTCTAGCTGTTTGGTTTCCTGAAGCGTCTTCAGAAACTAACTGAACTACTAGGTCTGCTGAAAAGCTTTTCAATATTTTGAAACAAAGGCTGCTGCAATGGCGTGTCTTAATCTTCTGGAACATGCATAAGAAAACTTCCACTGAAATAAGGAATACATGGCAAAGTTCCATGTGGCAGAGGAATGCTTCTTGATATTTACTCAGGATGCACGCTGGTATCAAAACATGCAACTGTATGGGCTGCTGTAATTAAAGAAACACACTTTTTGATTTTGTTGAACAAACAAAATAAAAGATACCAWCATTATTAATTATTCCTTATTTCTATTCTTATTTTAACATTTACATCTATGAAATTTCTATTATTAATGTCAGAAGAATTCTTATGTTCTTGAATTTGCACACTGGCCATAAAAAAAAAAACAAAACAAAAAAACCAAAACCCAAACAACCCCCCCCAAAAAAACTAAAAGGAAGAAATTAATAAATATAATAAAACTTTACTCTGTACTCAGTAAAGGGAGTATCACTTAACTAAGAAATAACATTCTTTTATTTTTCTGACATAATACTTTTCCTCTCTCTAAATCTAACCTTCATTGCAATTTTATTCTTTAGAAACTGTCTTCTTTTGATTCTTCATTACATGCAAAGAGCTTTGCAATTTTATCAGAGACACAATTTCCACATTTTATATTTTCAGGTGGAGTAAGTAAATTACATATGTGTATATGAGATCCTTGCTTTTGGGATTCTCCCTGCAGGTCCTGCAACTTCTCTACATGGCCTTATCACAAGGTTTTGTATAAATGTATGCATATGAACAATTAACATTTAGCAGGTAATTTCCCCAGATTTTCCCATATATTGTTTACTGACAATTAGGGATACAGCAGTTTTCTCAGAAACACACGGAAGGTAAGAAAATGTTTCCATTCCAACACTCAAATGCCTAGAATCATACCATTTTCATGCTCAATAATAGAGAAATGGATAATGATTCTTTGGAAAATGAGTATCAGAATTATTTWCCTAATTAAACAGCATATCAAGATATTCAAAGTATTCAAATATTTGTTTCTTGTCCAAAAGAAATTATAAACATGTTTTCTGAATTTCTTTTAAAAATTAACTACTTAGTAGAGAGGAAGMAAATAACTTTGCACTAAAAACTCCTTTTGGGAGAAAAGAATTTGGTAGAGACATGAGAGCTGCAGCCTCTCAGTATCTTCTACTTGTACATCAAAACTAGATTTTTTGGTTTTAGAAATGAAATAAATGCACCACAGTGTTAACCTTCTTTCACTCCAAAATACAAAAAAACACACACCTTGTTCCTAGGTAAATGCATGTTCTCCAAAATAAATATATCTTTCCATCGCTTTGCTAAATAATTAATTAAACCATAGCCTATGAAACATAAGTGACTTTGGAAAAGAAAATTGGAATAAATCTAATCTTTTCCTGCTAAATTATTATCCCCTTGGGATGACATCACATGTGAGAGTATGTAACAGGGGCATACAAGTTACATAAAGCCTACATCATTTATGGCTTTGCAGAAGTGGGTCACCTTTTCTGGAGTGCTTTACAGCTGTCCTGTTCCTATGAAATGAATAAATGGAAAAATGTTTGTAGAAAAACTGCAGGTTTTCAAAGTACAAAATGTAGGTAGAACTTGAGAAAATAATTCTCTTTTTTTTTCTTTTATTTCTCTGTTATTGTCATCTTCTACCTTGGGAACCAACTACTGCAAATGATCAAATAAAAATTCAAAACAAGTTGGTTTTCTTTTTTATATTAATTTATCTCCAAAACAAGCAAGTTATTTTATATGTCCSTATTATTATTCAGATAAAATTTAACACTAGAAAATCTAAAGGCAAAAGAGACAATTGCCTTTGATAACTTCACCTGACATGTTTAAATAGCTCAAATCTTTATTTGAAATTTGATGTTAAAGAACTCTTCCTACCCTGCCTCTTCTATATGTTGGKGGTAACATTTCCACTAATTAATCCTGCTTTATAGAGCACATTCTATKCTGTGCTTGTATTAGTTCCAGAAAGAAAGCTTTCTTACTCTTTATACTATTCTAAGTTAATTCCCATCTCTTTTGTTTTTTGTGAAATTATTCACTCATGGATTTCAGATGAAGAAAGACATCAAAGTTAGTTACTCCTGTGCAATTGATTGTTAATCTGGGTACTATGATKCTCTTGATGGAATCCCTCTMTTACAGAGGAGATATAGAGAAAYAGCATGTATTGATCTCACAAGTCCAATAAACTTTTTAAATTTTGCTTACACAACCTATATACAGTACTTCATATTGTTTAAAAATGAGAAAAGCTTATTTTTATGGGCTATCTCAAGATACAGTATACATTGTTTTAATCTCTAAAAAGTTTATGGAAGAAAAAAGGATACCACCAGGAGGAAAATATTGTTTGAGGTTCCAATCTTAGTATCAATTTCAGAAAATGACTCCCCAGAAAAAAAGATAAACAGAGATATAAATYGCGGTGTGAATAGAATTTGATAGCTTATAGTCTTTTCTACAGAACTGAAGCTGTGGACTTTGTCATGAAGAAATATGTCTATAATAAATTTGGAATCTTAGCTTCATCCCCTGTCCTACAATGTCGCAAAATACGAAGCAGACACCTTATGCGTGCCAGGCTTTATACAATTACCCTTATTTTACAGAATTAACAGAGGAAGACAGTATAAGCCRGTCAAACAAAACAGACAGCAGAACAGACAAAGGGTGTGAACTCCTGAGTTCAGTTCAGATTTCTGTTTTACTGGAGGGAGAGAGAAGCTGATTGGATATTCATTCAAGTCAGTGGTGCGTCTTCCATGTACTAGCRGATATTTTAAGACAAGTAACACAGTGAGTGACTTATCTAACAGGTATGCAAAAAAAGAAAAGCCAATAAGCAAAGAACTTCCATCAACATCTGTGTTTGGGAAAAAAAATCCAACCCAATACCAAAGGGTAAAGTGGTAGAAGTTCAGCTATCATACTAAAGGACAAACAAGGATACTATAAACAGAAAAATATTAAAAACTTAGTAAACTTTCAAATAAATTTCAATATCTCAATGCTGTTAATATTAAAAGTCAATAAAATATAGCATTGGGAGTACAGAACAATCAATTTTTTGTGCTGTTCAGATGAAAGCACCAAACTTCTGCCAAAAAGAATATATGCCTTTGTGATGGTTTCAGGACTGCTACATCATTACAGTGATCTGTGCAATTTCAAAAATGAAAATGGAGGCATATATTTTACAACCATTTGATATTATATTGTTGCTTGTGCAGAATGGCAAAAGAGAGAGAATGTAACTGTGTGCCACAATCTGAAATGAATATGGAATACTGAATGTTTAATTTTGAGTTTATGTTAGAATATCCTGGGTTAAATTTGTTATGTACGGTTATAGATATGAAGCAATGCTGCAGAGGCCAACATTTCTGGCAGCTGTGCTCTAGCTTGTTTGAAGGAGGGTACATAGAAAACCATAGCCAGTAGATATTATCTGCAATGCTGTAGCTGGTGTGTTTTCAGGTAATGATACTGCTGCGCCAAAAAGAAATAAGGCTGCCGGGTTACATAGAATGGTGGACTGTGGAAGGTTTAAAATACACTTAGCTTTGTAACAAGGTTGAATGGGAATTATATTTAATAAATTATGCAACCCGGAAATGTTCAAAATTTTTTTGGCAATGAACATTGCTATAGAAAAAGTCTGCCAGGTATTTAATATRTATCATATTCCAGTACACATGAAAGTATTGTGTTGTGGTTTAAAACTAGACAACAAGTGACTACCAGAATCCCCTGATTCTCTTCTGAGAGAATCAGAAGAGTAAAAGTTGAGAAATCTCATGGGTTGAGATAAAGATGGTTTAACAGCTAAATCAAAAATCACACATGCAAGCAAACCAAAAAAAAGAATTCATTCACTGGTTCCAGCTAGGGTGGAGTTAATTTTCTTCACAGGGGTTAGTATGTGAATTTTGGATTTGTGGTGGAAACAGGGTTTGTAATATAGAGATGTTAAAACAGTTAAAAAAGCCAGTGGGGACTGGAAAAGGGTACTATTTAACTAACCACTAATTTGGCACCTTAGGGAAAARCATTCCTGTCCAAGTGTGTGATTTATAATGCACTTTGTTTTCTGTTTTAATCAAGTTATTCCTTTGTGTAAAGCCAGATATCAAGAAAGCTTCTTTTTCTCCTCTCTGTTTGTATCCAGTTCCTATTAGTTTTAATAAAACTTATCTCAAGCCTCCTAAAGTCAATGAGCCAAGGCTTCTTTTCGTTTTGGACCGGACTAAAGTTGTCAAACTAGAAGCAGACCAGTCAAAGTTCCTGTTCTATTGTAAAACATATTTTGAAATAACTGACAAATCCTATTAATATTTTGAAAGTTAGTTTCTGTACTGTGAAGTGAATCCCAAAGTGAATAAGACATTCATTTCAGACTTCATAAAAATTACTTACTATACACATAATGTCCTATTCAGGCTGTTTTGTGCAATGAAAATTGACTGTAACACCTTTTTTTCTCCACTATTAGGAGCTTAACTGATACATTAGRTTACATAAAGCTGATTGTTATCAGGAACTCAGACAAATAATGAGACTAAATAGGACTTTTTTCCCAACTAGTCAGTGAAACTCAGATCTCACTTCTAGAATCGAACCAAATCTAGTTTTCACAGATGCCTCTGTAGAGGTACTAGTAGCAAATAAATCTAATGAAGCTTCTGAAAGATAGTATTTTGAAGAAGGTGAATATTTGATCTAGATGGACATTCGACAGGGTCTCTGAGCATCCTAATCCAGTGCTTAACCAACCCGACTTAAAATATTCTCTTTTCATGCTCAGTTGGTGTTTTTCTTGTTATAACTTATGCTCACTCTCTCTCAACCTTTTCTGTACAGTACTGAGAAAAGCTCAACTCTTTCTCCTCTGTGTCCTCTCACAACATACATCAAGACAAATTACAGTGCCTCAGCCTTCTGTTCTTCATCCTGAACAATCCCAACTGTCTCAGGCTGTCTTGATACATCAGGGGCTTCATATGCCTAACAATTATGGTGGTTTCTCAGAAGGTTTGCTTCAATTTGACAGCCTTTCTTTAACTGGTGAGTTCAGCACTGGACCCAGCACTCCCCGTCTCACCAGCACCATACAGAGGAAAGACCTGCCTCAACACGCTGGCAAAGTTCTTTCCAGTGCAGAAGAGGATGCCCTTATCCTCGATTGATGCTGGAGCAGAACGCTGCCATATGTTGAAGTGTTTGACCTGTAGGGTGCTCTCTGCAAGCCCATCCTATGCTGGTACATAGAATTATTCTGTTCTCATTGTAAGACATTAGTTTTTGCCTTTGTTGCATTTAATGAAATTCSTATTCTCTCACCAGCAATGTAGATTCTACTGAAATGGGTTGCCACCATTCTCTTTCACATAGCCAGTTATAGATTTCCACAMAATGGGAAGAGAAAACACAACAAGAAATTTCTCAAAAATCCAAGCAGATGAGCTAGCTAGATCAAATTACAACATCAAAGCAGYATTGGGTACTGAATTTTAAGAACTATTGAACTTACAGGTTTGAAAATTTGTCTGAATTTCACAAGACCTCTCTATAAACCCAAAACAAAAGAAAGAACTACATTCTAGCAAGATGTTTAGCACAAATGCTTAATTTTAAATTGATATAATATTTTTTAACTTCAGTGAGGCTAATGCATGCTTGAAATTAGGTGTGTATTAAGTGTCTCAAAGAATTAGAAATGTGAACAATGACAGAAGTTCAAACAAGATTATTTATGGAAATAGAATTCCAAAATCTTTGGAGGTTGAGATCTTAATCATTGATACCTTTATTTTTTTATGCTTATAATCCTAGTTTTAGTATGGTAAACTGTTGAGTTGTTGAAAATCTCTATTGGCAATAAATACATGTAAGAAATCAGCATTTCTATGTTTGAAAGATCTTGGAACACATCATTTCTCCAGCAATACATTTCAAACAGATGAGATATGCATGAGTCATTTATGGTTTCACATCATAAATAGAAAATAGAACAGAAGAAAGTACAAGTTTTAGTGCATTTATTATTGTGTGTCTGATAAATTTAAAATCTCTTCCTAATGACTAGATATGACTAGTATAATATCTCAGCTGCACTTCAGATACAGCAAGGATCAGAAATTACAGTTCCCTAGAGAAGCAAGGATAAGTATAATTAACAGAAACCAAGAGATGACAATAACTTACAAATGTTTGCTCTCTTAGTAAAGAGAGTGTTCTCGAGCAGCTCTTTAACTTACTATTTTCATTGACTCACTTTGCCAAAAATCTGCAATTGTGTAATGAAGTTCAAGAACTGCAGAAAACTACGGAGTAATATTACTCTCAGGAAGGAAGCTGTATCATACTTGGGCAAGGAAATGAGGCTGAAAACTATAACATGTAGCTCCAAGCACTGTGGTTTAAATGAATGGAGGATTTACACCTTGAGTTACTGTGGTGGGTTTCCTTGGCTGGATGCCAGGTGCCCACCAAGTTGCTCTATCGCCCCCCCTTCTCGRCTGGACAGGACACAGAAAATAAGATGGAAAATAACTCGTAGGTTAAGGCAAAGCAGTTTATTAAAGCAAAAGCAAAAGGTTGCCTGCAAAGGTTGAAGCAAATTTAAAMCCCAAAGATTTTATTCTCTATTCCTCCCATCAGCAAGCAATGTCCAGCCACTTCCTGGGAAGCAGGACTTCAGCACATGTAGCATCTGCTCTGGAAGACAAATGTAAAYGATGAATGCCTCACCTTCCTCCTCCTTCTCTTAGCTTTTATATCTAAGCCGATGTACTATGGTACGGAATTGCCCTTTAGTCAATTTAAATCAGCTCTCTTAGTTGTGTCCCCTCCCAACAACTTGCCCACCCACAGCCTACTGCTGAAGGGGCAGAATGTTGGACAGTGCCAATGCTGTGCAAGGACTGCKCAGCAGTACCCAAAACACAGGTGTTTTATCAACACATTTCTATCCACCAATGCAGAGCACAGCACAGTGAAGGCTGCTATGGGAAAACGAAAGCCTTCTCAGCCAGACCCAGCACAGTCACACATATGAAATAAAAAAAAAAAAAAAACCAAAAAAAAGAAAAAAGATTTCTTGGCATGTTATCAGTTACTAATGCCCTGACTACACCATAGTCACAAATAATGCAAATATTAGGATGCTACTAAACCCAAGAAAAGCAGAAGTACTATGCCATTTTCCAAGATTGTGATAACACTGAAATGTAGAAAAGTTAAAAAAAAAAAAGTTAAATATTCAAGTACGGCAAATAATCAGCTAAAGTTCTATTCTAAACAAGTCTGAAAACTGTTAGGAGAGCAGTCTAAAATAAGCCTGGACTGTTTAGCCCAGGAAAGAAAAAGAATCAGAAAAATATGACTTGTCCCTAAATCATTATGGAAACAAACACCAGAGAAGAAAAGCTATTTAAGCTGATGGACAAATGATGTCATGAGGGAAATGCCTATAACATAAGCATGAATTAATTCAGTTTGAAAAATAGAGCTTACTAGGGTAAGATTTTTTATAATGATAAGAGTGATCTGGGAGCAATCTCCTACAAAGCTAGTGTTTCTATCTTTCCAATAGATTTGCCACAGCCAGGGGCCAGCATACACGACCTCAAAGACTGCTTTAATTTTCACGTTCCTATGAAAGATACCACAATTTCTTTGATGTATTGCTACTGTATCTATTGTTTTCTAGCTTTTCGCAGAGCACAGTTCAATTTCAACATATCCCACTGTGTTGCTGTAAAGTCAAATGTTATGATTTTCTTCTGTTTCTTTGAAGACATTCCCCACTGTAATATTGCTTTGTTACATATCATTGTGCCAGTAATATTTGAAAAATTTAATATTGTTCAAAAACTACTGCATTAATACTTATGTTTGACCAGTTTTTTAAAATGGCCGATTGCCCATTGCAATTTGGTAAACAAAATGTTTAAAAAATTATTTTTAGGTGAAAATAGAAAACTGAGAAGAGCCTGATTAACCTAACAGAGTAATGACAATATTATACGGAAAAAAAAATCAGACACAAAACACACAGTGCCAAAACTAGTGACACTTTTTTTCTCCTGAAATAATTCAAAATTTGTTTTCAGAACGTAGGTGATTTTCCTGAGTCTTGTTTTTTTAAGTGCAAAATCTTTTGTATAGTAGATGTTACTTACTAATTTAATTTTGTTTCACAAAAGTAAATATGTCCTTAACCTGGTAATTCTAAATTGTATTACTTCCTGAAAACATAAATAAATCTACTGTGTGTAGGAGTATACTCTGTGATTGTAATTGATTTTGATTTCTCAAAAGCACCATAGTTCACTTCAATATTTCAGAGTCTTTCTCTAGATAATTAAAATACTGTATTTGTTGTAGTTATACATAAATACAAGAAACTTAGTAATGTTGAGAGTGGGACTGACTTTAACATTATGTAGAATTTACTTCTGATGTTTTGGATCCTTCACCAAACATCCCACATGTTCAACGAAAGATTTGACAGCAGATTGAACAATTTATTAGATCTAGAATGCCTTATTTTATATACAATCACATCTGACCTCATAACCATATTACACACAAGGTTTTTTTTAGTAACTAAATGGGTCTTTTTTTAACACAAGTAAGGTTTCTTTTTTTTTTTTCCAAGTTCCATTTCTATAGTAGTTTAGCACTTATTTGGATTCAAAACTGAAGCTGTTATCTAGCCGGCAATGATGCAACAGTGAGTTCAGAGTACCAGAATATTTTTGTTAGGCCTTGACTAACTGCWTTTGTATTTCAGTTCATACTGAATTGCAAATATAAACACAGCTAGAAAGCAAATAATTTCTAAAGAAAAATAATAATAAGGTACCTGAYGCTTCAGTGTTAAGATAAAAGAGATTTTACCTGTTTCTAGTGCTAGCGTGTGCTACCTTCTGCAACAACCAGTGATAATAGTAAAAGAATCACTTGTTTTTCAGTGTCCAGTGAAATCAATAACAAGGCAACAGCTTCAGAAAGGTTTGGGATTATGTCCTGATAGATTTGCTGCATTTAATATGATCCCTACATATGTCACTAAACTTGAAGTCAAGATGAAAACTGCAGTTTTGGCATTAATGCAATTTTGGTATAGTTTGTTCTGCCTTACTAAACTTCAAATTCAAATTTTATTGAATCTATTAACTTTCTCATTACTGATTAAAGGATTTATTCAAGAAATATTGTCTTTTGTAAGCCTGAAATAAGTTTTTGACAGCCATCAAATTTATTAACATAACCATAGTTATTTAAAAATAATATTTTGTCCTAACATATTTACTTTGAAATAGATTTCATATGCAGATATGAAAGTTTTCCGAATCTAGGCAGGTTACAATTTAATATGATCTCCTTTATCTGTGATATAGAGATTCCATCACAAAAGAGCATTTGAACAAGTCTGCATTTGAATAAGTGGGTTGACGACACTCTCTTGGATAGGACTTATGTTCATAGTTGCGGTCTTATGACACTGCCCTGGGAGACAGGTCAGCCTTGGGGGGCACGAGTCCCACTCTCGTGAGGCAGCAGCGTCTTTCCCGCAGACACGCACTGAAAAGTGTCGGATCTCGGCGGCCGCGTGTTCGGGCAGCACTGACTCTGAGGCAGCAGGCGTACCCAGAAGCGAGGAGACCCAGAGGTCTAAGTCCCTCAGGTATCCCGGAGACAAAAGAGGTAAGAGAGAGGACCACTCCGTGAAACCTTCCAGGAGTTTATTTCCCCGAAAGCAGAGGGGAGGAATGGCCCTCGGGTCCAGAGCTGCCCCTGCTTTTCAACAGGGGTGGTACAGTACAAAACACTCAATAGAAAATAAGCCCGGAGGAAGATCCCAAGGACACAGAACCAATGGCCATGTTACAGAGGAGGGGATTTACAGAATGAACCTATGAACAACCGAACTTAACAGAACTTTCTGGAGAAGTGGTGCAGGCTCAGAACCGGGTCTCGTCCTCGGACTGGTCTTCGCTTTCTGAGTCATCAGCCCATTGGGTAGTCGTGGCGTGATGGACAGCGGGTGGACCCCAAGTGGTCCGAGGCACCCCAACAGTCTTAAAATGTTTTTACCTGGACTTACAAAGTTCAGAAGTAGATTGTGATGAACTGACCTTGGCTGGCTGCCTGACCCCTGCTCAGCTGTTCTCCCACTCCCTCTCTGCAACYGGACAGGAGAAAAGAGAATGAAAAACCTCCTGGGTTGAGATAAAGACAGGGAGATCACTTATCAATTTTCATCATGGGCAAAATAGGCTTTACTTGGGGAACATTACTTTAATGTATTGCTAATTAAAATAAAGTAAGATGGTGATAAATGAAGACAAAATTAAGATCACCCTTTCCTGTCCTCCCTTCTTCGCAATCTCAGCTTCAGTTCTTCACTCCAGAATCCTCTGCCTCCTCACTCCAAGCAGCCCCGGAACAGTGGTCAGTCCATAACAATTCATCTTTGCTGCTCTGTCCTCCTCACATTTTTCCCTAGTCCTGCATGGGACCTCTCCACAGGCTCTAGTCCCGTAGCCCTCCTTTGAGGGCCCTTCATGAGCCAGATTTTCTTCAGCAAACAGCCATCCATTCCAGCAAGTGGGCCCTATGGTCTTCCATTGGCTGCAGGGGAATCTGCTCTTGTGCCTGGAACATCTTTCCTCCTCCTTCTGTGGCCGTGATGTTCAAAGGATTGTTTCTCTTTCTCCCACCTTCACTCTTCACACTGCTTGGGTGGCATTTTCCTTTTCCTTAACACATTTTCTCAGAGGCTCTCTCACCTCAGCTGGTGGGGGTCAGCTGTGCCCTGTGGCAGATGGGYTGGAGCCAGCTGGAAGTGGCCATGTCCAGCACAACGCAGCCCCAGTCACTGCTCACAGACCCTCCCTGCAGTCACTGCTGCTGCCAGCACTTGTCCATCAGCACCCTATACAGAGAGTTAGAGGTGTTTTTTTGGGGTTGTTTTAGTCTCTACTGGAAAATAGAAATGTCCATGTTCTGTATTGGATTACAGTCTGAGTGAACTCCACTAACTGCTTCACTACATGAACTGAAAAATGGCAAGAGTGAAATGGATGGTTCAAAACAGAAAAAAAGAATGTGACTATTTAACCAGAGATATTTGATTCATATGAGTTGTTATAGTCTGAGTATGACTTCTAAGTGGTGAGTGTCTCAGTATGTTTTGGATTTATAGCTCAGTTTCAATGAGAAAGACATAGCCTTTCTGGATGATTTTCTTTGCATGTAGCACCAGATTTGACCTTTGTAAGTAAAGAATTTCAATAGTAGGAAATGTTTAAAGGTCATTCTGTGATTTGTACAAATGTTTTCCAGGGACTAAGCAGAGATTATCAAACTCATTTCTCTTTTGACCCAAAGCAGATCTCTTAACCTAGTTCTTTGGTGTCCAAAGACTTGTGCACTAATCCACTAATCCTCCTAGTCTCCCAAATTACAAAGTCTATTATCTACAAGCTCAGATTGAAGATCTATTGGAAAGACTGTGAACTTAGGGAAGCCCAGATAGTGACATATTAYGGGGGGAAAACATAGTGACTAAGGATGAGGAAAAGGATGAGGAAAAAACTGAGGAATTTAATGCCTTTTTCATTCCAGTCTTTAATAGTAAGACCAGTCTCCTGATCTGGAAGACAGGTACAGGGAGAAGAATGAAGACCTCATAATCCAAGGGGTAACAGTGACCTGCTACACCACTTGGAARGCTCTGCATAGAGATCTGGACAAGCTGAATCAGTGGGCCAAGGCCAACGTTATGAGGTTCAACAAGGCCCAGTGCGGGGTCCTGCACTTGGGTCACAACAACCCCATGCAGTGCTACAGGCTGGGGGCAGAGTGGCTGGAAAGCTKCCAGGTGGAAAAGGACCTGGGGGTGCTGGTAAATACCAGCGTGTTTACCATGCAAATGAGCCAGCGTGTGCCCAGGTGGCCAAGGCAGCCAATGACATCCTGGCTTGTGTCAGCAGTAGTGATAAATTCTTTCCAATTACCAGTCTCAATGTCCCAAGCTTCCACTTCTTTCAGCTTCTTTTTCATTTTTCATTCTAAATGGATAAGTATCTGTGGTCTTCTCAGCATACTRGAAAATGCATAAGAACAATGCCACATTCTCTTCTGCTTCTTTGCCCTTTGCTAATAAATATWTCACTTATCTTTATCTGTGAGTGTGCACCTTTAACATCAACACTAGCTTGAAGCCTTCTTCAGAACACCCTGGTTCTAGCAGTAGCTAATATGAGTTGTAGTGACATAGTGAAACACATAAAAAGCCTCACTATATTTATAGAATTCCACACGTACTTATGTGGAGTTTCACCTAGTTGAGAGAATGTGGATACATAAGAATAATAGTCACAAAATAYATTAGTAGAAAAAGCACTATGAACAATAGCTTGTGATAAGAACTGGAATTATGTATGTGATTGGTTATACATGTAATGTGTTTTGTGTGTAACTTAAAAGCTGYATTTACTGACATAATAAACACTTGCTGACTCAGATACTTTGCTGAATTATTGGTCATCTAGAGAAAAAAAAAACTTTTCACTTTTGAATGCTCTATGCTGTAACAYGTATTGAAGCTATGTATTGAATTCATTCTGCATCCACACCTAAAGAGAAAAAAAAAAAAAAAGTGTTGGCAATTACAATGTCAAAACCTATTTTTCATTATTGCTTCAAAGAAGAAACAACTGCAACTATTCAAGGCTGGATTCACAAAAAAACATGAGGRACTCTGCCTATGGCACCACCACTGGACAGACTGACCAGATTTCCCTCTGCCCACATTAATTGTGATAATGAAATACTGAAAAAGGATAATACAAATTTAAGCTAGCGCATTCAAATCAAGTTAACCATGTTTATTCAATAGAGGTAGGAGGGCTTGTCAGCTCTTGTTATCTGTCTCTGGCAATGCACCATTCAAACACAATTATTTCACTGTGAAAGTGAATTGCAACTTAGTGTATCTCTCACAAGTAGTAGTCCTTTCATTCACAACAATGTCCAGACATATGCCCAATTACCCATCAGTGTCACAGGTTTAGATCCCTGCTACTAACTTAATCTTGACTTTGTAATGAATTTTGAGAATGAAATCTTAGTATGTGTCATTCCTATACTATTGCTAACATGATGTCACCTAGATAGTTTTGCCCTCTTGCCTAATGCCAACAACACATTTAATGTCACAGGAAGCCTGGAAAGAAGGGAGCAGTGCAGGAGAAAGTATTCYGGTTTTGTCCTGATTTATCACTTGATATATCTTACTGCATTTCAATAATAGATTAATTTAAATTAAAATTCTCCAAGWTTATTTTGCTGTGATAGTAATTGTTAAGTGATCTCCAGTCTTTATCTTGACCTATAAGCTTTTCTTTCTCCCCCTGTTCTGTTAAGGAAGAGGGGTATTGTGGGAGTCTGGCAGCCAACTAAGGTCAAACCAACACAAAGGCATATATTTATCTTTTGTAGGATGTCAAAATTAAAAGAATTTGTCTGCTTTGGACTCAGACATAGGATGTTAGCTCTATTTAGCATGGTACTAAAATAACAGGGTGCAACTTCACATGCACCTCAATTACTGGAAAATGTATATGTAAAATGCATATCTGTAGCCCAATGTTATGGGATCAAATAAGACAGTAATTGCCACACTCAGAAATCTCCACTGTTTTTTCCTAAACTACAGAATTTCCCTATCCCTCATGTAAAAGTATCAGGATTTTAGCTCCAAAGCTTTATTCCACATATTTTACCTCTGAAKCCAGGCCCTGGTGTAAGGGATGTGTGCTAGCTAACAGACCAAAATGGCACATATCCCAGACAGAAGTCTCACAGGATTACCTCACGAGGCCATTTGCTCACAGACTCCAGTTATGCATCCCAAACTCTAATTTAAAGAACAATTCCTTGCATGAGAGCTCTGATTAGATGCATCTTTTTTCTGAAGACAGAGTTGTGTTTTTTGTAGGTGTAGTTTTTCTTTTTTCTATAATATTTTACAGGTCTTGATTCAGATTTCTCTAATCAAATTGTCTAACTTCATCCCTGTTTTAACATGAGACAGTGTCAGCTTTCTTTTTGGCACTCTCCTCTGTCCACTCTTCAGTTCCCAGCAGGGCAATTAGCTTCTGCCTTTTTTTCTAGGAGACTGTTTATTGTCGTGGGAATCATTCTGTCTTCTTAAGCTCCCGACTACAAAGATGATCACCAAAGTAGGGACAGTCCTATCCCTTCTTTGCCTTCTGACTCCTGAGGCATGGGTAGTCAGGATAAACTCTTTGATCCCTTGCGGGAAGMTGTTGCCCAGAGTGCTGGCAGGAGTTATTTAGCTATCTGAAATCCCTCTGCTATCCAGATACAATGATGAGGATGAGAATTCAGAAAACTCCAAAATTATATGGAAAAAAACTCCCTTATGGATTAGGTATCATCCACACAATACTGTCAACTTGTTTCAAGAATGGAGGAATCCAGGTACCAGGGGATATCTAAGGCCAAAGTGCAATTTACCAGAAGTTACAGGARGTACAGCTTTTTTGTGCCATTCCTTCCTTGGATTTGTCCCCCAGTGCTTGCAGGGCTGYAGCTGTAGAAGTCAGGGTTTTCTGTTCCTTAGCAAAAGAGCAACAAGCAATAAAACCTCCCTGTCCCAGTTGTGGTCGTATTCTGAAAAAAATGTTCATACCACGCATTAGTACTCTAGAACCAAGGACTGGAATCAAAGATTATTCCCTTCCCAACTGCACACTGCTCAATGCTAAGCAATAGAAATCGGTTTCTTCTTTTTTTTTTTTTARAMACAGGTCACGAAGCTTTAATTCTTTGCTGAATCCTGACAGAATTTCAACAGAGAAGTGGGAAGTCAATTCCATGATCTGTATTACTGATTAATGTATTCTCCTCAGGGTAGTAGGTTTCAGGCTTTCAATTTGAACCTTGTGTTCCTGAAGTGGATCTATTACTATTTAGAAGCACTGATAGGTGCCTGTTTTGAGAAACAGACCACCATATAGACCGGCATAAATTTTGCAGTCATGAGTTATATTCATAAATGACAAAGAGGTATGGACAAATCAACCAGGTACTTCACATTTCTTCAGTACAGACTGCACTAGGAATAGATTGAGAGCAGCCCTACGGAGAAAGGCTTGGGGTATATTGGCGGGTGAAAAACTAGACCTGAGCTGAAAATGTGCATTCACAGCCCTGAAAGCCAACTGTATCCAAGGCTGCATAAAAAGACATACTACCAGCAAATCAAGGGAGGCGATTCTTCCCAGTGCCACACTTGTGAGACCCTGCATTGCACACCACATACAACTAGGGGCCCCTAGCAGGACATGGACCTATTAGAGTGGGTCCAAAGGAGAACCACAAAAATGGTAAGAGGGCTGGAATACATCTTCTTTAAAGAGAAGTTGAGAGAGTTGATATTGTTTAGCCTGGATGAGTGAAGGCTTTGGAGAGACTTTACTGATATTTAAAAGGGGCTTATAAGAGAAATGAGGACAGGAATTTAACCAGGACTTTTAGGGATAGGACATGAAATAATTGGTTTTAAACTGAATGAAGGTAGATTTAGATCATATATTAGATTAGATATTAAGAAGAAAATATTTACTGTGGGAGTGATGAGACACTGAAACAAGTTGCCCAGCAAAGTTGTGGATGCCCCATCAGTGGAAACATTCAAGGCGAGGTTGGATGGGACTTTGAGCAGCCTGATACGGTGAAAGAAGTCCCTGCCCACAACAAGGAGGTTGAACTAGATGTTCTTCAAAGATCACATGTGGACAAGGTACAACACATTTTTTTCCAGAAAGAACTAACAMATTTTATTGCTTTAAACATCAAATTGGAATTCATGCCACACTTTTAKGTTGGAATGGGACTACAATATTCTAATCAACAAATGATGTAAGGTGGTGTTCTCTTCAGAATTTGTGGGATTTTTTTCTCAGCTGCAAATTTTAGCCCATCATCTTCATCAATATTTTCAGCATACTAAAAACTATATTTGCACCAGGCAATCAAATCTTCACTCTACTTTTCTGTTCTTCCTACTTACGAATTTAATAAAGCCCATTCCACCTTTTGAAGACCAACCATCAATCAAGTTTTAAATAGTGGGATGTCATACTGAGAAGTGAAAGTTTACTGTATTGATATAGAGCTTTAGTATACTCTGGAGTTGCCTGAGATTCACAAAGCAATTAGCCAATAATGTTAAGAAGTAATGGCTAATTTAACTAATGCTTAATGAAGCCTACTAACACTGTCAGGATTGATGAGTCCTGTGAGATTTTGTGCAAGAACATTAAAGTTAGGGTCCTCATCTCATTTTGTCAGATTAATCATTATCCTAAATGACAGTGTTTCTTTCTGCTGATATAAAAAATATGTATTTTCTTCTTTCTAAAATTTCTTAAAGATATAAGTATGTGTAGTAGGACATGGATTCTATGTCTAAGGAAACAGTCTAATTCTTATAAAACAGGTAAAGTAGATGTATATATTTRAATGTCATAATCACTAGGACAAGTAACAGTTATGTGCATTGGCATCTTGATATTTTCTTAAATAAGTCATTAGGATTCAATGAAAATAGGAGATATTAAAATAATGCTAAACAAATAAAGTGCTATAATGGAGAATTAGCCCCACAAAATATTGCAAGATAAGAGAAATTACGTCATATCTTATAGACAGAAGCCTGAAAGTTGTAGTCTAACGAATGAACATCTTTTGAAATTGGCTTTTTCTTTCATTCATGAAACGGTGTATGCTTTCACAAGCTGTTATGTTTTCCTACACAGCTCATGTGACAGTATAGATATCCTTCCTCTAGAAAGCTTTGTACCCACTGTGTATATTTCACTTGCTTCCAAAGTGAATTTCCAAGTTTACAAATTCAGGTAATGCATCAGACACTGGATTAACAGGTAAAAAAAGCTTCAATAAAGATCTGTATTCCACACTGCTTGTATACATGCATACTAAGACACAAAGGAGATCTTCCCTAAAAGGAAGACTTCCATCTGGTAGGTATATTTGATGGAATTATGAAACATGTCTTGCAATTTGGTGAAAATATATAAAACATTGCTCCTATGAAGGAAAAAAAAAATGAAAAAACCAAAAACTAACCAAACATTTCTTTTCACTTAGCTATTAATATTGGTGTTTTGCTTGTGGGACTCAGGCTTATAGTGCTAGGAATAATTAACTTTATTTAGGGAAAAAAGTACAAAACTAATTCTGTCATTAACCCTATAACTACTAAATGAAATGTGTTTATTGAACCTAAAAAACTATCACAGAGATAGGAAACAGTCTTCAAAACATGTACGGAATATCCAATTATGCTTAATTATTTATTTTATTTATTTTATTTTTAATTTATTAACAGATAGGAAAAAAACCTCATGAGTTGTGGAAAATTTCTTGGTTTTATTATACAGAAGCAAATGATCTTTTCTTTCTTCAGCAGCATTTAAAAACTTGAGTAATTAATTAATAGCATGGAAAAAAATACAGAAAATAGACAATACTAGTTGTTAAAGTCTAAATGAAAGCCTCATATAAAACATTGTACCCAATATTCAAATAAAAATAAAAAATACCATTTGTACTATAGGAAAACAGAGCTGTAATAGTCTAAGCTAGCGATTTCTGCAACAAAGGACATGTTAATAAAATAAAAAGCCTCAAAGTAAATTTGGTCTGTCACAGCAAGTACACAGCAACATTGTAAGCACCTATTTTCTCCACAAAGAGAAATTGCTATAAAACTATCACAKGCAAATTATAGGGACATATTATATTAAGGAAATTTATTATTAGGGTTATTACTTTGCATAAGATACTGGGCAAAGGATACAATTTGAAAACATCCTTATYTCCTGTTCATAAACTATTTATAAATTATATAATGTGATCAGGGTATTTCAGTGTTTCTTATATTTTAAATATTTGTGGATTGTTTACTGGTGGCTTCCTGTAATTACATAGTGAATTCATCTTTTTCTGGGAAATCTTAGGAACATTTCTTCAGCAAATGATGCTTATGTGAGCACTCTCCCATTTAAATAGAAATTTGCACAGAATTCAGAACTGTTGATTTTAAATGCAAACTTTCAGATCTCAGGACCATGGACAAAAGGCTGATATTTTTAAAATATTATTTCTGGTCTTCACAATTTAATAAATACTTACATTCAGACAGAAAATATGTGTATACCAGAAGATAATTGGAGACAACATTTTATTTCTTCTAATTAATCAAAATAAGTGCTGTTGGGTTTTTTCATATTTTCCATTGTCCACCTCTCCTTTTCTTCTCAGACAAAAATAAATCCAGTTTTTGTTTTATAATGGTGTTATTAAAACAAATAAACAAACAAAACCTAGACTGACTGTATAATTCTCCGAATAATGAAACATCAAGGTGAACAAGATCAGTTGGATGAGATGGCATCCAGAGGGATGTGGACAAGCTCGAGAAGTAGACCTATGGGAATCTCATGAAGATTAACAAAATGAAATGCATAGTGCTGCTCTTGGTTCAGGGCAACCCTTGCTATCAACAGAGGTTGGGGGATGAACAGATCAAGAGCAGCCCTGCCCAGAAGGACTTGGGGTGGATGAGAGGCTGGACATGATCTGGCAATGTCCATTCCTGGGCTGCATCCAAAGCAGCGTGGCCAGCAGGGCAAGAGAGGTGATTCTGCCCCTCTACTCCAATCTTGTGAGAACCCACCTGGAGAGCTGCATCCAGCCCTTGAGGTCCCCAGCACAAGAAGGACATTCACCTGTTGGAGTGAGTCTAGAGGAGGACCACGATGTTGATTAGAGGGATGGAGCACCTTTCCTATGAGGAAAAGCTCAGAGAACTGGGATTGTTCAGCCTGGAAAAGAGTAGGCTTCAGGTGACCTAATTGCAGCCTTCCAGCACCTGAAAGGAGACTACGAGAAAGATGGAGAGACTTTTTACAAGAGCATGTAGTAACAGGAAGTAGGAATGGCTTCAAACTGAAAAAAGGAAGGTTTAGATTAGATATTAGGAAATAATTCTTTCCTGTTAGGGTGGTGAGGCACTGGAATAGGTTGACGATGGAAGCAAGTGTTTAAGGCCAGGTTGGATGGGGTTTGAGCAACCTGGTCTAGTGAAAGGTGTCCCTGCTCATAGTGGGGAGGTTGGAAGTAGATGACCTTAAAGGTGCCTGACAGTCCAGTCCATTAGATGATTCTGTGATGATTCTGTGGTTCTATGAATTCTAATTTTTGCAGATATGAGGGACTATATTGGAAGGGTAAAAGTGAGAAAAAGTGTGGGTTTATATAAAAACAGTTTAATATGTAAAGTAAAAGCTGTACATGCAAGCAAAGCAAAACAAGGAACTCACTCTCTGCTTCCCATTAGCAGGCAAATGTTCAGCCATCCCCAGAGAGGAGAGTTCCAGCATGCGTAATGGCTACTTCGGARGACAAATGCCCTCACTCTGAACGTCCTCCATTTCTCCTTAGATGTCAACCTTGTAACAACCTCATATACTCGTTATTATGTATAGACACCTTAATAATGTCATTGATAATTTATTTTTATGTATTTATGCTATTTGAGAGAACTATCTGCTATCTTAGAAATATTACTTTGTCACCTAGGATGTTCAAACCCTTAACTGAATAACAATGGTTGCAGGTTTTAAAAAAATAATTAAAAAAAAAAAGCCTAAATAGAGAAAAACACTAAGCATTTGGTATTATATTTCAATAAGTGTTTAATACTGACAGTCTTAGGTTTTAACTAAAATGATTGTGATACAAGTAATGCTATAGCTATAATGTAGTGTAAATAGTGTAATCTTATGGAAAAATAAAGGTAGAAAGGAAATAGCAAGAAAATAAAAAGAAGTACAGCTGATAGTTCCAGTGATTTAGGGACAGTTTCTAAGAAGCTCTTCTCTGAAAGGCTGAGAATATTTGTAAGAAAACAGGAAATRTTTTAATGTGTTGCTGAGAAACAGTTGAGTTTTCTTCATTGTAAATGTAAAAAAATTGGACCTTAACTTCTATACAAAAATATTATTTTCAACTATATTTTTACCTTTTTATATATATTTTCTTTTACTCATTTCACCTGGAAACTGAAACCACCTCTATCTTACGGGGAAAACAAATATATCAGAGAAACTCTTTCTTTTCTGCAACTATATAAATGAAAGTCTTCTCAAGACCATGAATTCAATTTCTGAGCTTAACCACTAAGAAAAATATTGTGTTCACATGCCTATTAATTGAAGGTTTGGGAGTTTTTTGTTTGTGTTTTTGGGTTTAGTTTTGTGTTTTGATTGGCTTTTATTCCCCCAGCAGTTGAGTCGGTCAACCTGCTTTCAAAATACTGCTAGTTAGATAACTGAAATTGTTTTAGTATAAATTATTTAGGTTGTATTCTAGACATGATCTACAATTCTGATAAGACTCAAGGAAATAGCATATTAAAAATTCCAGTGTTTTTGCATACCTAAGATAGAGATTCCAACAGTGAAATAGGTGCTGCTGCAGTAAAACAGATACTTTTTCCAGTGAGAATCATAATATGTTATTTGACCTTCTCCGGTGGTAGATTCCTAACAAGGCAGCCTTTTACACTGATAACTGGTGACTTTAAAGAAAGATCAAGAGTATGCTTGATCAGTATATTCTTTTCATTTCTTCAGATAAGAAATTCCCAAATAGAGACAAGTCTAACTCCTTTGTTTACTGCAGTGAGCAGTTCATGTTTGTTTTTTCTGTAATGGAAACTAAATTAATATAGCCCATATCTTTTCTTCTGATAATTATGCATATGTTCATAATGTTACCCTTGAATAACTTCCATATTGCACATACCAATTGCAATCTGACAGCTTGTTTAACTGAACACAATTGCAGTTCGGCTGGAAATCTCATTTCTAAATGGCACTGTAATGAGAAATTTGCAGGGCAGTTTTTGGGTTACTTTGCTTTAGGTTTCATTTTGAAATGATTGATTGAAGATCAGGATTTACATACTTCTTAATTACAACTAATGAGTTAAGACTTTTCCTACTTTATTCTTGGTATGGGAAGTATTTTTCTTATGTTCATTTAGAGTAAAATTTGCATAAATAACTAGTTCTGGGCTACAAGATTCATACTTTACTTATCTGATAGATTGTTTTCCAAAAGGCAGATAGCATATTTGCCTAAATGAGAGCAAAAAGGAGTTAATTTTTTTAATAACTTATTTTTAGGTTTAAGTTCAGAATAGTTAAATTATTTGAAGTTACTGACTAATTTCTCTCTTGTAGGAAAAAAAGGCCACCTTTTGATCCCTTTTTCTGTGTAGGAAACTCATTCAGTGCCCCTACTTTTATGTCTTCCACTAAGCTGAGTTCTCTTTCACAAGGCATTCTACCAAGGTCAATGGATTTTTGCAAGACAATATTACAATCTGTTCCCTTTATGACTCAGTCATGATAAACTGTTCCAGGAAAGTGTAAAGACAAAAGACAGTACAAGAAGTCTTTCTGATGTCTGCTTCCCACTACTGTGTTCAAAGACACTAGAACAATAACACAGGCTTAAAAAGTAACAGGATTCCTGCACTTGGGCTACATCCACATATGTACAGGACCAAGAATGTAATATTTTATAATCACTGGAAATTATTTTTGATAGTTCAGTTACTTTAGTGAGGCACTCATGTCTTGGCTATGGCAATTTAGTACATGTGTGGCTTGTGGTTGGTTTTGAGGGGTTTTTTTTGCCCATCACATACTGCAGATCTCTACTGCTACCTCTGCATATGAGTCAGAAACTTTTTTTCTACAACACTTTGAATACAGGCTACCACACAAAGTAATAGCTTTTGGTAATTTTGTTTGCAATTATCTATTACTTCAAAAAGGTAGATTCATTTATTACAAAATATGTGTTTGCATTATTTATAAATAATATTTTCTACCTTTAAAAAAATATTATTTTATATACAATGGCCCCATGGCCTATTAGTGAATGATTTAAAAAGAAAAATGTGCAAACTTTGATCATGTTGGACTAACAAATGCAGAAAGAAGCCTGAAGAATGCCTGATGCAAATACTGATTTTCTACATGTCTCTCACTCAGAAAATAATTTCTTTAGTTTAATTTTGGGTAGTTTACTTCCAGGTGAAACAGGTAAAATAAATTTTTAACTTAAATATCATTTCACCTTCTTCTGCATTTTCATCTTTTTGTTATGCTATGATCTAATGAAGATAATGGGCCTTTGAAATGACCTTAAACAAAATTCAGGCATATCAATGGAATTGCCATTATCTCTTTTAATGAATCAAATTTCCCTTCCATGAGTAGAGTTGTACAAGGACTTTAACTTCTTTTTCTTTTTGTATTAATTGTCACTTAGAGGTTTCTGAATAACTGAGAGCAGTGCAGGAGGCCTTGGGTGATAGGATGCTTATTCAACAGGAAGAAACCCCACTGTGAGACCGACCCGCTGGCACTGTGAGCCATGGTAGTGCCTGACACCACAGCAAATGCTGCTGTGCATTGCTTCAGAGCCCCTGAAATTAATTCCACCATAGGTTGCATGGAAGATGAGGCCCTAAAAACCAGATTCCTGGAAACTGGGGACAACTAGTTAACACAAAGTAAAAAAATATTTTACAGATTATCCTGGATCATATTAAAGGCATATTGAGACCTGGGTGATAAATAATAAATAGCTTATATGTGATTTACTCTCTGATCAGTAGCTGAAGAGTACCACAGAACCTGAAACTTTGTTACATTTTTGCAATCATTGCCTGTTCTTATCACACAAAATTTTCTGGAAAGTCTGTAACCGTTTCTGCCCCATGATACTGACAAACTTCCTACTAATGATTCATTCCATTATCATAAGCTACATAAAATAGAAATAAACTAGAGGGTATAAGTGCAATTTAGAAAGAAGAAACTCAATAAGCAATGTAGCCATCTAAAAAATTTTAGAAAATGAAACTGTAAAGACATTGCAAATTTAACTACAAACCTAGTTACCAGAAATTCACTGATGTTATATATCTGTAAATGTCTTATTTTTAGTCTAAATAGTAAAATATACTATATCTCTATTGTGTGCAAGTGACCAAATATTTAACAATCTAAATTTTTTTGAAAAGCATTATTGAAAAATAAAATACAAATATTACCATATTAATATACTGTTTTCCTCTAGTCAGATAAATTATTAAATGCACTAAATTAATTTCAACTCACCTATAGAGAATGACTCCATTAATATAATAAATTTACATACATCCAAAGTATAATATCAGTAATTAGGAAGCATTTATTTAATACAGATTCTTTCACTGCATACCTATTTAAAATATGAACTAAATTCTTTAAACAATTTCCATAAACAATGAAGTTCAAAACAAAGGGTTAAAATTTTAATGTACATTTCCATCAAAAATTCTGCTACAAGGAATCTTAAATAGTACCTGAAGTCTCAAGTTAAAGGTTCAGTTTAAAAAGTTATATTTTACAGAATAAACTACAGAGGAGAGAGTACATAGTAGAAAGGGAAAAGATTTTATCTTACTTTGTCTTCTGATCTGGAACAAGTAACCTGTGAGATCAGGTTCTCCCCTCAGGGAAAGCGAAGATTTGCATTATGGTTTTTTATGTGGTCCTCATCACCATATTTTTGAGGTTCTTCATCCGAAAAAAGGTCAAAGCTTTCCTTTGCCTAGACAAGTTAAGATTGTTAGTGTATTTCTCATGTACAGAAATAATGTCACTATTTCAGAGGCCAAATGTGGCACTTTTCCATCCACAAGAAAAATGCATTGAAAAGGTATACCATTTTGAAASAGAATTTAACAATGACCCTTTGTTGCTTTGTATTATAGTGGAAAGATTTTAAATTTCCTTTATTTAACAGAATGCAGAAAGATAGCATTACCATTCATTCCTGAAAACCTTGGTGTATTTTTCACTTATCTTTGGCTAGATGTCCCGTGCACTGCTATCCCTATAGTAGATCAGTTTGCTAGAGCAGGGTGCTAATAACATTATRGTTGTGGGTTCAAGCCCCATACAAGTAATTTACTTAAGAGTTGGACTTGATCATCCTTATGGGTCCCTTCCAACTCACAATATTCTGTGAAATATCATTTTAAGAAGAAGATATTATCCTGTTTTAACTACATCCTGAACAGAAATGAATTTCACACAGAAAAAGCAGAGATTCTGGATTGAAAAACTTACTATTCCATGATCTATTTTAAATACTGATTTTTCATTATTGTAGAATTATTGGCAAATGCAYTTTTCCTAATTTAGAAAGTTAAATTTTTGTACCAGGGGTCTTYGAGTTTTCTCTTAGGTATGTATATTTTTATCTTCCAGACCCCAGGCTGTGTGATTTGTAATGTCTTTTTCTCTCCATATACTCTGAGAAACCCAGTCAATTAAGTCATCCATTTTGATTCTTAACCATTTCACTCAAACTCAAAGATAACAGCATTGTAAATCTTCACATTCTTGAAAATCATTTTTATCAATCTTACTCATTCTCAACTTCCATAGCTTGGTGCCTCCTATTAGAGTTGTAATAGCCAAGACACATCCATATTTAGCATGTTTGTAATATAAAAAGCAAAACCAAATGGCTCAAAAAATATTCATCTGCTTTAAGGATTTTTGATGGATCAACATGTACTTATAAATGTCTAGTGAGGAAAAATCCATAAAGCATGTAGGCAATCTATCACAGGTTTTAAAAATAGCTTATGTTTTTCCTAATCTTTAACTAAAGTCTCATTTGATGCAATTTACATCCATTACTTCCAGCTCACTTGACTGTGGGTATGCAAAACAGTTTATTTTTTACCTTTGGTTTTTGCAACCATTTTCTTGTGTATTTGAAAAAGGCTATAACCCCCTCCATACCTCTCCAYCCATGCAAGTCCAAATATTTTCATACTGTTCTTGTAAATAACATTTTTATAGCCCTGATTTTCCCCAGCTGATCCACACTTTAGAGACACTAATCTATACACACTATAATTTAACAAGTTCAGGTACAGAAGAGCCATTGCCTTTACAGACATATAATTGTGCACCTCAACCTATTATTTATCTGTTTTTCAGAACAACAAACTTTTTCAATAGTAGTTCACCACAGTTTACTTTGTATCATAATCCCCAAATCCTACTCTGGAGATTGCAATCTACCCTCACTCTGTTCTTCCAGTTTATAAAATAATTTGCTCCCTAAGTGTAGAATTGTGCCTTTGACTTAATTAAACGTTTTTTTTCATGACAGTTTTTCAGTGTCTCAAAATGATTGAAATTCTAATCCAGTCCTCCTGCAACTGAAGTTTCCTCCAATGTGGTAACATATACGGATGTAATAAATATTAATAGAGTAGTGAATAGCACTGAATAGTACTGGATAGAACCCAGGGGAAGAGAATCTCAGTATGTACTTCCAGTTTAAGGTGAAAAATTGTTAACACTTTCTAAATGCAGTTTTGCATTCATCAGTTCTAGATTAGTGATACTATTTGTCAAGGATTAACCCTTGAAAATTTTAAGGTGCTATRATATAAATCAAATGGACAAAAGGTTTGTCAGTCCACAGGTAGTGTAAACTATATTTTTAACATATATTTTCTCTTCCTGTCAGATGAGTTGTAGTTTAGGTTTTGAAACTATGTAGGTCTCAGTTGAAGCAAGTTCATATTGATAGGTGGTATAAGATTAYAAATTTATTCATTTTGTCATAGAAACTATTGTTTTTTCATTAAATATCAATATTTCTATAGATTAAATAGAATCTCTTTTATAAAGTTTTTTGACAAAAATGAAAAAATTCCAACAACTTTTAAAAAACATTCTACTACACTGSAATTATTACTTTCAGTACTTTAAGTAATGAAAAACAAAGTATGTGTTTAGACATTTCCATTTACAGGAAAACATGTAAATGGCATAGTAACTGTATCAAATTAGGAACCCAGCTAGTAATAAAAGAATAACCTTTGAGACCATTTTAGCAGGTAAAAGTTTTGGGGAAAAAAAAATATATATAAAGTGAATTATAAAGTGGCATTCTGCAATAGAAATATCATGTCAGAGTTCTYACTGTATTTGAGTATTATTTACGAAGTATACACTATGACAAAAAAAACCCCTAAAGCAAATAAAAATACCTTATAATCTAGTGCATTTCACATGGTAYGGTACTAGATTAAAATTACAGAAACTTTAACTATCAAATTTAAATTGAAAACACTATTAATTCAAGAACATACMTTAACATATACCTGTATTTTACTTTCTTCACTTTTCTTATCATTTGAAATATAATTTCCACAGTATTTTACCCAAAGAAGAAAATAATCACAGTTTTTTTTCTTTTTTGAGAAAAAGAATACTTGAAAATGCCTTGAAGCTTAAACTAAGAAAAATAAGAAAACAGCCGAATTAATTTACAATGTAAGGCACAGGTTGAATGAGGACCTTGAGCAACCTTGACACCTAGGGAAAGATGTCCTGTGGTGGTGGCTGGGGGCACGGGGTTAGACTAGATGAACTTTAAAAAGATCCCTTCTGACCCAAATCATTTTATGATGCTATGACTCTTAGGACTGTAATATGACATATCTTTATGTGCAGCTGTGTGTGAATCACGATACAGTTTTTGAGAGTCCCTTCATTCACAGTTATGTCTAACACTTAGTACTTATAATAACAAATTTCTTTTGGTTGCCCATGCTGAAACCCCTCACAACAGGTATTGTACAGTCCCCCATAAGATTATATCCTCTGAAATTCATGTTTAACTTTTYGAAAATTTCTTTGGAAGTAAGCACATCTTATCATAGGAGTAGTAAGTATTGTGGCATTCAAAATATTGTGGAGGCAGCATCCACATGTCTGCTACCGGTCTCCACAGACTGCTATGACTCAATATCTTCCAGGTTACTTGCTTAAAAATAATCTTCTGAAAATATCTTCACGGTCAGAGTGTGGTTTCGTCTGCTTTGAAGGATTGCTAGAATCCTAAAGAAACTTTGTGATTGTGGCTGGAAAAGAGATGCAACTGTTGGTACAATCTTCCGAATGTACACATGCAAGAACCAGCATTTTGCCTGTAATATTTTAGCCCAGAAGGACTGCAATCGTCATTTAGAAATTCAATCACCAACTGTGTTCAGTGAAAAATGTGTTTCAGTAATATATATAACAGTATAATATACCTCAACTACTTTTACCTCAACCACTAAAATGGTATTCTTCCTTTTGAATTCTTATTTGCTTTTTCTTGTGTAATCTGCTTGTTCTTAAAATGAGCATGATAATTTCCATGGGAATTATAAGCCTGCGTGTGTCAAAGCTGCAGATACAGAACCTGGCTGAAAACACAGAAGTAAGTGTTGAACCTCTAGGAAAGAATTACTCTCCAGAGTATTGGCTGAGATGTTCGGTCTCTGATCTCCTGATCCAAAGGACAGATATCTACCACCCATTTGATGTGACTCATTGGTAGAGCTATTACCCTACAATACCTCATCTTTAGGCAATTGAAGCAGACCAGGAAAGTTTCACATTAGAAGAAAATTTTATGAGTGAAGGAATAAATAAATTTAGATGTTAATTACTTGTTTATGAAACTGATTTTTTGTCAAGGACAACAGAAAATCTAGGACAATTAAATAACTCTTCTAGAAAAGTAGAGTTTGGAATTATACCACTTCACAGAATAATGGAAAGATTGTGATTTATGTTCAATAATTTTTTTTGTTATTATGCATATCTATACATGTTTCTTTTAAAAATTTATGTCTTTAAATCCTCAGAAAAAGCATTGCCTTAACTATCTTAATTCTGTCTTTGAATGGGAAGAATAATTTTTGCATAAGTGGATCTGATGAAAGTAAAAATTATATTAGTGTGGTACGACAAGAAAATAACTTCCTAACTCTGTATAATCCAGCTCCAAACCATTTTTCTTTTTCATTAATTTTTTTCTTCCCTCCACCCCTTTTCGAGGATGTTATAGGAATTGCTCTTTGTAATAGCACAAAACCAGTGTATAGTCTGAGTTGGAAGGGACCATAAGGATCATCAAGTCCAGCTCCTAAGTGAATGGCCCATGTGGGGATCAAAATCATGACTTTTGCATTCTTAGCACCATACTCTAACCGACTAAGCTAATCTCAGGGTCGTGTTCTTCAAGCACATATAATTGTAAATGTAATGTAAATTTTTCACTCAAAAAAGATGAAAGACATAACAGGGAATCAGATCATCTAAAGCTATGTTATCTCACTCTCACACTGAGGAGAGTCTTATTGAAACTCCAATTTCAGTAAGAAATTCACATGGCCAGTACACAATTGGCCATGTGTAATTCCTGTCTTCTGAATCACAAAGTTTTTGTGATAATAGGAGACAGTCGAAAATCAAATACATGCTTCACAGTGTATTCTAATTCCAAGGCTCTTCCTGTCAAAATAAGATTCATCTACTCATTTGGCAAATGTGAACATTTACATAATGTGACTGTGAGTTTTCTATTTTAGCCATTAATTGTTCAGTTGTAACTTTTATATTTACTGAGCTTTTGGGGTTATCTGCCTTTTGGCTTTTGTGTGGTATGTGTCTTATGGACATTGCCCTCTTGCCTTGCCCCTGAATAAAAATCTGTATATCTTAAGTCACAGTTTCCATAAACATTGAAGTTTCAGAACCATTTTAGATTGCAAGTTTATTTTAGTCGGGAGCTTCTTTTGTACAATTTAAGTAGAGTTTTTACATACTAATCTGTCTTTTAAGACTTTCAAACCTTCCTCAAACTAATGTTATTCTGACCTTCTGATGTTTTTCTTTTTTTGTCTTTTTTTCCTCTTTCTTTTTCTCTTTCTTTGTATTTTTCTCTCACTTTTTTTAAAAAAATTTTTAAATTTCTGTATACAAAGAAATACTTCTGTGTTAACCGTGATTCTCTTAAAAATCAGAACCTTTTGCTGTAAGTTTTTCTGGTGATAAACCCTACAACAAAATACATCTCTTTTTTTCCTTTTTTTTGTGAATATTGTTTTCTGTGAGGCTCTTGATGGGCTCTTGACTGTTTGACTTGTCACCATTGCTATCAGTGGAAGATGAATTTATTCATATTTTGCTGTATCAGTAACTTAAAAGTATTGCTTCAGTGTCTTCAGTGTAAAGAATGCAGGTTAATTCTTATCTGTATTGCCAAAACCATGCATATTTCCTGAACTGAATGGCTATTTGATTTCAAGATCAAAGTGATCTGAAACAATCTAAGTCTGACCTGGAAACATTAATAGAGTCCTGGAGTCCTAACAGTGGCCATCTGACATCGCCATTTAGAATCAATTACCTCGCAGAGCTATCTCCTGTAAGAAGAGTGAAATTCTAAAGTTACACAACAAAAATCCTAGTCTATTTTTGTGATACTCAATAGAAAATAAAACAGGAATAGAAGGATTGCTAATTGGATTAATGGCCAGAAACATTCACTGTTTAATGGGTGGATTATTGTAGAAAGAAAATTTCTATGTTGTAGAACAATTGAGTTTTATTCTTTAGATTCTTTTCTTGTAAAAATGTGTGTACAAATACTTGTAAATGTAGCAGACTAAATATTTTATATTCACTAATATGGCAAATATTGTTTGAAGCAAATAGATACTTTTATGTTTATCAAGGTACTGTAATGTTTTTATTTAGAAATGTTATATAACAAATTCAATGTGTAATTTCTGCTTTTGCTTGCTGTTTCCAGTAGAAATAATCAAATTAAAAGATTGAACAATTACCTATAAAATACCAAACATTTAAAAACTTGAGGGCTTATGTATATGTATGTGTGGCTAACCTAGATAAAATATTAGAAGGAGAAAGATTAAAAATATCATGTGAATGAGGAAGTTGCATTGTATAGTTGAAGCTGTATATGAAAGCACAACATTTTAGGCTGGATAGAAGGGGAAATAAAATAATGTCAAGAAAGTGCACTTTGACTACTTCTTCCTTCTCTCTTTGTTCATATTTTCTTTACCTATGCAGAAAACACTGGCAGTCACCCTAGTTTAAAGTCATCCTTGAATAAAGAACAACAACAAGGTGAACTACAACTTCAGGTTAGATATGCTATTTTTTATCTTGGAAGAGAAGTTGTAATTGTTTTCAGATTTGTCTTGCAAATGTAAAACTCACAGAACAAATTTATCTAGTAAAAAATAATAAAAAGAAAAGTCAGTCAGGATAAAGTTGAAAAAAATTATCATAAAACCCCCCTGTATTTTAATCAAGCAGTTAAAGCAGTTGGGAGTTAAAACCTTCACACTGAAGGTGAAGACCCTAGCTTGAATTCTCTCTCCTTTCTGAGAGGAATTGATTCACCATGCATTTAGCTTCTATATTCTACTAGACAGAAATCCTTACTCCCACACAAACATGTCTTCTCTTTGTGTTTAGATGTTAGTGAGCTGAGGCAACCAAAAGTCAGGAGAGGTAACTACACTTGAGAGAAGTTCAATGTTTCAGTGTAAAATTGCATCCAAAACCGTACAGCATTAAGAATTTAATCAGTTTAATTACTCTAATGGTAATTTTTGTGCTTCCATATATCTGCAGTCCATATTAAATGCATGCAGAATATCACTATCATTATTGGTGTTCTGACACATTCTAAACAAGGTACAGGAAAATTCAGTAGGAAGAGTCAATGCGGACTTCCACGTTGTGAAGCAAAGCAAACAGCAAAATTTTTTCAGAACATTATGACACTGGACTTCTTTCAGGATGTAGCAAGTAAAGCCTAAATCCTTTACTGGAATTTTATCGCACTAGGTCCTATAAATTTTCAATGATTTAATCATCCAGATCTCTTTTTAAAGGTAATTTCCTCAAACCAGCAACATTATCTTAGGACTTAAGAGTCCAAGGAGCTGTGACTGAGAAGGATTTCACATACATATATATAATAATCTTTAAAATAAAATGGGGGGAGAAGCTTTTTTAAAATTATATTGCTGATTGTTATATTTTGATACAGAATTTGTTTAACTCTTTTCACCATATATGTGTATTGTGTGTGCAGAGCTGATTTATGCAATGGATTATGTGAGGCACCCTCTGCCCTCTCTGCATCTTTTACATTCCCAAAGTGGTGTAGCACTGCTGCTTTGGACTTGACACCAAGGTGGTTCACTTAGAATATAAATATATATATATTCTTTATACTCACTAGATTTTCTAATAGTCTGTTTTGCTGAAGGATTTAGCAACAATTTCCAAACAATTAAAGATCAATTACGATGTCCTTGCAGGGGAAACTTCACATGTAGGTTTCTAACTTAACACATGTAATCAAGTTTCTGTGATTCTTTGACTTTCCCTTCTAAACATCTTCCATTTATCAGTGGACAAATGTCTACTGGATGATAGAAAAGTTGCCTGGAATTTAGAAAAGATGCAGCTAGCAGCAGCACCACATCTACATAACGATGACCTCTATCTAAATTTTAGTATTTGTGGTAAAAAATGCAGTTGTAGCTGCAGAAATCTGTCTAAAGTAATTAATTACCTTTTACAAAAAAAAAAAACAAAACAAAAACTTAATTAGAAAATAATACTAGAATTATTTTAATTAGAAAATAAAATTAAATAGTAGGAGGTCTTTATGAGCAACTCTTTTGTAACAGACGCCTCTTTATGAGAGTCATAGTTCAGAAACAAGTCAATTTACCCATTATCTTCACCTACACCCTGATGTGCCATGCAATCTGCTTCCAGAGTGCTAAAGCTGAGTTCCTTTTAGATAAAAATAACATGGAAGAATGATTCCAGGGGATTATATCTAATAGACACCAACTGCTGACAACCGCTAATTTCATAGGACCAAACCAAACTGTTTAAACTAAGTCTCCAACATGGATAATGCACATAGCAGTTCCCCCAGTACCTGTTGTTTTGCCATAAAAATTGGATTCTGTTTGCTTGTTGATGCAGACATAGTCATACAAAAACATATTCTATAAATTTCAGTAGTTGTTCTTGTCTTTCAAATTAATTTTAAAGTATAGTTAATGATGGTTTCTCCTTTTTATTTGTCGTATTCAGTAATGCTGCCTCATCTGGAGTGTGTTGTTATTTGTGACATTATTAAACACTTAACGTTGATTGCCTTAAAACATCTTTTATGTATGTGTGTAAAGTATTGTGCATAAAAATGATATCATAAGATAACAATTATACCTAATAACTTGTTCATTATTTCATCTTTAATTAAAGTTTTCTATTTTCCCCCCAAACTGATAAAATACAAGAGAAAAATAATATACTTAAGATGTTCTGTGACAGTGTTCAGTAATAATTAATGAGAAATAGTTTCTATATGATGGGATATTTTGACAAAATATTTCTGCATTTCAGTTTAGAACCGGAAGTACGAAGGTTGGAGCTCCCSCTGGCATGAATATTCTGAAAGAAATATTAACTGGGGGAAAAAAACCAAATCATCAAATATTCTGTTTGAATACTAAGCTTATCCATTTTGATATAGGATTTCACTGTAAGTATGATCCTAACCTTATAATACGAATATCAATTAAATTATATATCTGCACGGTTTCTATAAGAGAAGTGTATTGAAATGCCATTACCATCCTATTGACATATAATATTAAAAATAAGCTAAAAATTAGATATTTATTATATATTGTAGTAGTTACTTTTCCATAGGCAATGGAACTACTTTTGGGGCAGGTGTTGTACATGTCAATGATGAGGTATCCCTTACTGCTCAGGATCACAAGTACAGCCAGCAGAAGAGAAAACGTGCTTTGATAAACATTGGAGTGAGGCCAGGAAACAACAAGACCGGTCAGTCTGAAGTGAAGCAGTCTCAGATTCCTGGAAGTCTTTAATATCAGTGCGGAAGACCCCTTGGAGCAAGAAGAGGAGCAGTGACCCTGTATAGGCCTATGGCAGCCCCAGCCTTGCCTGGGCCAGACCCAGCAACTTCCCATGGGGCATGAGAGCAGCCTGCACCCAGCCAGGCTCCATGGCACAGTGGTGGGGGGAAGTCTGCTCCAGATTCACAGGGGATCATGTGGGGCCACATGTCCGTGCTGGTGCCTTAACGAGGTGCTAGTTACTGAGATATATTTTGAAATTTCTAGGTGTATAGTTACATTTTCCTTCTGTCTGAGATTGTGTTTTATTGGTAGTATTGCTGATGTGGAACCTGAATGTATAGCTGTCTGATTGCCAAATAATTATGTGTCATTTACTGCCTCTCAGGTCCTGATCTGATTTGAGCTATGTGAGTTAAACAATATTTCTCTATGACAACAATGAGGTAGCTTTGTGGGTACTTATAGGAGCTTAGAGTGGGAGAAACTGCAGAGGAGTTTGTTTATAAATTTAACCAGTGAGTGATAAATGTTGATATCATAACCATACAGATGTAGAAGTTGACCTTTCATCATTTTGTGACAGATTATGGGTAAGAAGAGCAACATGAAAGTAAACAAAAATAACTCATCCTCTATATGATACGGGAATGAAATCCAGTTGAGAGATATAGAGAAGTTACAGATTTCAAGCTTATGAAAGCTATTCTTTCTAATATTATAACAGCTGAATGGAAAACTGAAACCATTATAATGAACATTTTCCACTTTGCCTTCATTTTTYCATTCATTAAAAGTTGYGTTTTTCTGACAAGAAATTATTTAGTTGAAAAATATCTAACTGGATCTATTATTGTAAGAAGAATTGATTTGCTACTGGTTTTACAATTTCCATGCAAATGCTGGAGTTTGTTTTTTCTTTTCTGAGTTTGCCAGCAAAACATACAAACTCAACATTTTCCCTAAGTTTTAACACTGTACTGCTAAATACTTGAATATACATTAATTAGTCCTAAAATCTGGATATCTAGTGGTCCCTAAAATTTATGCTGAGATCATTCCCAAAGGTTTGTAAATTCTAACAGTGTAACAGTTCCAATTTTCTAGTTTAGGTTTCAGTTTAAGATATTGAAATCGATTCTCTTATCCTCCATAGGTGTCCTTTTTGTAGTTCACGCTGAGGAATATTAAAATTCAGTTTCCAGTAAAGCTATTTTGCTTTAAGTCACAGAATTATATTCCTAAATCTAGATTTACTTGAAGTCCCTAAAGATTACTTTCAATTTAATCAATGCCCTGCTGTTATCTCTAATTTTTGCCTATCAATCACAATGTTAATAAGCAGCTGAGGCAAATTATCCCATATCATTCCTCTCTTTGCTTCAGACAGACCCAAATGTTTAGGGCCCCATTTCATGAGGGATACATTTTCCTTTGGATAGATTTATCTGTTCATTTATAGTAAAATGTTTTAAACCTCTTTTCAAGTTTAGACTATAGCCAAGATCTTGATTTTTATGAATCACCATCCRGATATCAAATTTGTAAATAATAATTCAATTTTCTCATAGAAAAGCAAAACTGTGGAAGTTTTCTTGTTTTGTGGGATTTTTGGTGACTTTCTAAGTTGATCAGTAGCTTACTTCTTCATTTCAGATCTGTGCCACCCACAACACAGAACTATACTCAGTAGGACTYGGAAGAGATCTTCCACAGTCTCAAAACCAAAAAAAAAAAGCAAACAACAAAAAAAATCCCTTTACAATATCACAGATGTAGTCAAAATTTCCCATTGTTATTATTAAAAAAAAATCATTCCCAGGGAATCCTTTTATCTAAGTATGCCATGTCCTATTTTATTGYCATATACATTATTAAAAAACTGTGTTTTATTTCCTGATGATTATCAGACAGATAACATTCCTTTCCTGATTTCCTTTATAACAAGAGTTTGTCCACAAGGAGGAGGGACTGTGAGGACRCATCCTGCAGTCTTTCCATTATTCTGGGGTAATAAATTTCGAATGAGACATTATCAGTGCTCTATCACTACAAATTTAAGGCTTAGTTTGAGTGAGGAATAGTTCATGTCCTAAMCATATTATTTTGAAATGTATGCAACAAACAATATAAAGGCCTGTTTCAGGGTGATTCTGAAAAAGAGTGCTGTAAAATCTGCTTTACATGTAAAAATCTTAGTTCTTTCTTTGTCACAACTGAACAGTATTGTACTTCATGGGACCTCTAGGGAGGAAACATATTTTTCTCTCCTGTTTCTTCTCAAAACTTTCTGATCAATTACCATAACAAACTTTTGCTCAAAAAGCAAAGTAAATATTTATRTGTGACATTTTGAGAAACAGTGAAAAATATAATTTTCTTAAAGACATGTAAACCCCCTTCCATGGAACTTCATTTAAAATAGCGCTAATCACAGTATCTTTACCTGTGAAATGAAGAACAAGGATTTTTAAATTAAAGTGCACCTCATTTTATCTTCTTCAGTTAATTCCTTGGTCTTTTGGATACCTTTTCTCAAATTCTTAAATATAACTATGGTACTTTCTAACCATCAATGATTATAAACCTGTACATTCGTATATACTTTCTTTCATGTRAAAATGCATTTCTTCCTTCATATCTGTGCTATGCTGCCTGGGTTTTCYGTTTATATGTTGAAACAGTTAACTACTCCAACAGAGGCTCTGGAATAAATACCTTTGTAACAACGAACAAGAAAATGAGATAAATATTATTTAGAGAGACTGTGAGTAAGGACTTATTTCATAAGGTTTTTTTTCATTCTCAAATTTTCCGTGTAGTCTTACAAGACTTCATATCTCTTTTCTCATTTGAATATATAAAACAATTGCCCTGGCTTGAAGAAAGTACAGATTACTGAAGCCTAGATATTGCTCAGGTTTTTGATGTACATTTGCTTATTTTCTGGTACTTCCTTGAAAACTTTTAGCTGTCAGGAAGGCTGTCTGTTTKKTTTTTTTTAATTTGAGTAATTGGGTATTTTAGTTTCCAGAGGCAACTAATAGATGGATATGGATTTAGTTCTRTAATTTATTCTTTATTGCATTGCMATTATAAAGGATATAAAATGTAGTTGAAAAATTTTCTATGGAAAATAGCCCATGAGACCATATATTTCCATGGTGGGTGATAATTTTCTTGGCRTATTTTATGTTGGAAAACATGTTCATTGGTAACCAGAATTTAATTTTAAAGATTATTTTATATTATACATTCCTAAATTTAAAAAACCTGTACTTTAAAGAAATATTTGAGCCATCAAAAGTGAATTCAATGCCAAAGCTTCTACGAACACTTGGAATATCAGATATTTCTACAAATCAGGCATTCTGATGTCTAGACAACGAAACACTTTCATTTAAAATTTGCATTTTATAATGTGAGCTGTTTGACCATGTCTCTTACTCAACTTGATAAACAGTGTATGAATAATTAATAAATTGATCTCTGAAAGTCACAAAAAGGATGTAGTTGTAGAATCTTTCATTAGTAAGTATTGATAGGACCTTTAGGTCTAACATACTGATTGGATTACTCGATTGAAAGAAGAGACAAAAAATTTATAATTTTATGTCCAAAATGTCTGCCTGCTTCAGTTTATCACATATTTAAATGCTTTTCGACCTCCAGTCTCTTTTTCATTATGTAATTATCACATAATTTTTGTAATGATATTATGGTTGAAGTGGCTAAAACCGGCCACCTGACAATAATGATATTAAAAGTCTTTTAGAAAAAGTACTTACATACATTTTATTATACATATCATATATGCCACATGATGCATATGCATTTTATTTTTTTTCCATTATAACCAATGTAAAAACTAGCCCCATAGCATTATCACTGTAACGGGTTATATTTTTCAAATAAGTTTCATAGATTTCCAAAAACCTGACTTACTATTGCCATTGCAAAGTATTTATCAATTCTTTTAGACTTTGTTTTTTTGGTCAAAAAAGTTTGCTTCTTTTTTTGGGTCTTTTTTTCATTCCAGGTCTTCCTGCTCTKGTCCTTGAAGAACTCTAATGTCTCCCCTCCAAAATATCTGCAGTCTGCTGCTACACTTCTGGACTATCAACATCAAATTTTCTGATTTATTGGTCTCATCAAACTTCTCAATGTGGTAAGCATAATCTGCTCCACAACCTCAGGTTTGCATACACTGTCTCAGAAACATCTAGCTAATGATGTTGCACTTCTGCAGTACTGTCAGTACTTGCAGGTTCTCCGAGGGGGCTGCTATTCATTACAGCTACCACCCAAATTGCCCTTTTCCCTTTTTCTTTGCTTCTTAAGTAACTTGCATAGTTCTCTTCCCCAGTTCTAGTCACTAGCTATAGTTGAGGTCAAGAAGAAGGTGATGTTTCATCAATATTAATATTTTATATTTTATATTTCATGGTGACTTATATGCAAAAAATTCAGTCTAAATTTCAGTCAAGTTATATTACTAAGACCTATACTAGCAATAGGTTCATTTATTGCAATTTTCAAACTAATGCTTAGACATATTGCACCTGTTTATTTCTGTCTTGATTATTGCCCTCTCTACCCTCTTCATGAAAACTGAAACATGTGTTTGTTCTGTTCGAGTCCATGTATACAATTATCCCATTTTTGCAGTAAGGAAAAGAGATATGAAAGAGTGATTTTGCTTAGGTCACATAGGATAAACAATTTCCCCAAGAAGTTTGTCAGCTGTTAGGACCTCTTTTTTATTGTTTTTATTGTTTTCTTTTTTCTTAAGGGGCTATATTTAATCTGAAGTCTACATATATGAATGGCAGAGCAGCCGCTGCTGGCAAAGATCAGTCTGCTTCATTTTAAGCATCAAATTAATATTTTTTTTCCTTAACAGGGACAAATACTAGGATTACAGAGGAAATTCAATAAAAGAGCAGTAACTGCATGTTTCTACTGCATTTGTCCACAATCACAGTTGAAAATATAGGGAGAGTGTGAGAGATAATTTTATTGCCTTGGGGAATATTAGAAACTCTTTATTACATGGTTTTAAAAATAGTTTTGTTTGATGATCTTTTTAAATTGAAAAATCATTCAGCCATGAGAATAATATGYATTTTAATACAGGATTTTAAAATGCTGGAAAGTTTATGTTTCCTGAGTTCAGGAAAAAAAGGATTGCAAAAAATCCCCAAACCACTGAGCTACATGAAAATAAATAAAGGTGTATTGAAAAACATTAACTCGAATCAATATTCTGGAACATRCAAAAATGAAGTAAAACAAAAGAAATAGTGTGGTTGGGAAGAAATAATAAGACTTTCTGAAGGAACAGTGCATGAGTGGGGAAAAGACAACTGGGAATTGCTTCAGCTATGTGGTGAAGTTGGTTCTTTCCATTCTCGAATCCAGAGTTTAACTGCATCCTAAATTACCAAAGTCATTAGGTTACACAGAAGGAGTGGAGTCTTCTAGTACTTGCCAAGCAAAATCAATAACCTGTGTCAGGTATGAAGCTGCACTAAGCAACGGCCATTTTCTGATCATTTGCTTTAGTAAATACTTTTTCATGGCATATTGAAATTGCCCTAAAATTTCCACTTTGAGAAATTATTCTSTTCTTTTGGAGATGCTTAAAAAATATCAGTTATTAATGTTTGTGGTACATTAGCCACTCAGAAAAAGTTCATATCTAAATAATTGAGCATAAAACAAATGAATTAATCTGATTTTCTAGTATTAACTATGGTTGTTTTAAGATGTCAGAGCAGCAGAGTGAACCATAACCATCTTATCACTTACATCCCAAATTACTGCATGAAGTTAACCTGGTTAAGTTCAGATAACCATGTCAAGTGGAAAGCACTTAGGAGGAAACAGATATCCCAGCTGAGTACTCTAACTGCTGCTACTGAGTCAGGGATGCAAGTTCCAGATGTAGCTTATTCAAAGCAAGGTCAAGAAGTACTTTATGGGCTGTACTGTGTGCTATATACCTACTTTACCACCCYAAAACTATATTCTTATGTTCCAGATGACATACAGTGTAGTTAAAGGCTATAAACAAATTGCTATGGATAAGAGCCAAGCAGCATTGAGCAATAAAAGTATAAATTAGGTGGATTTAGATGCTTAGTCCAACAGAGAAATCTAGAAAAACCTTCCAAAAATGGTAAGCAGCATCAGGATGCATAAGCATTTACATGAAAACTCATTTAAACACTGGAAATTTTGCTATTGTTCATGCCCTGAAGTCTCACTGTCTGGGCTGAGTTTAGCATCAGACGCTGAGTCTGAGTTAATCAGCCTCATAGAGCAGCAAGATACATGAACTTGAGGTAATACAGTTGTATGGCTTCCTGGCCATATTTGTTTTAGATCTAGTCAACAGTCAACAAATAGATTGCAACACAGAGGAATATCACCAAGCATCTGTCTCTCTCTTTCTAGCTGAGTTATGTACTGGTGTATTGAATGGCTTTTCAGTTCTATATTCCCTTCTATTTTCTGTTTTAGACTTCAGGGAATGTGTGCTCTATAGCCATCCGAAGGTTTCAGTAACAACTGGCATTTCCTTCAGGAGTCACCAAGCAGAGACAGGTTTATTGGAGGAGAGAATGTCAGAAGTATAGTAGCAATCTCTGCAGCCACAGTAGCCCTGATACAAACAGAGGCTAAAATAATCCCCACTGAGGTCATCAGACAGGAGGTGYCACCTTGGGAAATGGACCTCAATGTCACAGTGCTTCGGACTGCTGTAGGACTCCTRTCCTTCCTGACACAGACAGGAAGTCAGTGGTCATATGTGCACAGCACAGCCAGCCCTACACAATACCTGAGGAATCAGAGATTCTCTAGTGTAATGCTACATGTGTGAGAAATGCCAGCARTCTGTCAGGAGGATGGAGACCTGTCAGTTTCTCCATAAATCCTTCCTTGCTGTGAAGCCTTTTGACACATTTTTGTCCTCTGYGGTAGGTCTGTGCTGACAGCTCCCTTTCTAAGCGATATTACCCATTTTTAAGGAATATTATCCATGGATTTCCAGATTTTTCATAGATACTCTTCYTTCCCAATCAGTTGCTTAAAGTCTGAGCTGCTGACCTTTTAAAATTTTCTTCATYTTTGTTCACTTCACTGCTATACAGTACTAGACCCAGCAAACACACAACTGTGATTGGGGAAGGGCAAGCCTGTTTTACAGTTGAAAATCTGTTCCTGCAGTTGCTGTGGTTGCAACTCCAGTTTTGTTAAAAATCTAAAGCTTTAGAAAGGCACATCATAACCAAGAAAGCCAGCATGAATCCAAACTTAATAACATTTCTAAACCCATACCCCCTGTGATCCACCTTTCTCAACTTGCTTGTGAAAACAGTCTAATTAACTCCACTGTGCCTTAGATAGCTGAACAGAAGACAAGACTGAGAAAATGATGATGTATACTTTCTCCTTTCACCTTTTGTCTTTTGATAGTGGAATACTTTGCTGATACATAGTTCCTTTCATATAAATATTTCGCTTTTCCAAATACTGCAATGTATCTTCAAGAACAGCATACCAAACAGACAAAAAGATTCCCCTCATCTCCATCCTTCATGACAACTCTGAGGGAAAGGAAGGGGACATTTTATTTTCCTCTGGCATATGTCTAATGACGCATATTTTGTTATATATCAAAACTACTAAAGTTATTTGCAATCTCTTGGATCCTATTGTGCTGTACCATACTTGCAGGTCTGATTGAACACCAAATTTAGATCATTGCTCTCTAGAGATTCCTGAGGAGAGGAAATGGAGAGGGAGGTGCCAACCTCTTCTCCCTGGTATCCAATGACAGAGTGTGCAGGAATGCTTTCAAGCTGCATCAAGGGAGGTTCAGAACGGACATCAGGAAGCTTTTTTTTTTTTTTTACCAAGAGGTTGGTCAAGCACTAGTCAAACGCTCTAGGCTTCCTAGAGGGCTGGTTGGTGATGCAAGCTTGTTAATGTTTAAGAGGCATTACAACAATACCCTTAATAATATGCTTTAACTTTTGGTCACACCTGATGCGGTCAGGCAGTTGAACAAAATGATTGTTTTAGGTGCCTTGTAACCAAACTATTCTATTCTATTCAAAACATGCAAAGATGTAAGTTATAGTTTTTATCAGTAGTTTGTGAACGTTCTGTAAAACATTTATTTTCCCTAAATGTCATTACAATCCTAAGTGAATTAAGAAAACTGGAACTTTAGACCACCATATTTTATCCTACATTCTTCTTGTACTGCCAGAGTAAAGGCATTGTAAACTCCAATATTAAGAAAATTATTTAATATTTTGTTTACATTTTCATGAATGGTACTTGATCTATTTCAAGGAAGCAATTAATCCAAAGATAGTGAATATAAGAATGAGTCATAAAATTTCTGAATACAATAACTCCTTTTGTTTCTGTCTTACTGTACTCACAAATAAGATAATACCTGTCAGGGTGACACTGGAATTGTTTTGACATTGAAGTATATTGCTTAAATTAAAAATGTGCACTCTTCAAATCATTAATGAGTTGGGAGGCAAAGAAATTCTGAATTAGTTATTGGCTTCTTGTCATTTTTTGAACAGAGGAGAGTAATTTAATTGTGAGCTACAGAATTATTAGCTAGGAATGTGTCACTTGTAAATTTATGCAGTTCAAGGAACTGTGATCATAGTCTCAACCCAAACAGATCTCCTGTTCATTTTAAGAAATATAGTCAACAAAGGTATTAGTTTTAGTAGACCTGAGCAGGAGATATGTTCTCTTTCTGAGAACAGATTTTATATGCTTTTCTGTTGTCCACTGTGAGGAAAAAAAGATTTCAGAAGTCTTCTGTGAAAAACTCTTCTAAGAAAATATTCTTAGAATAGCTCAACATATAGGACACTTGTAGATTTATGGAAGAGGAAGGGTTCCATTCTATATTATATTGATTCTTTGACTATCTATTTAAATTGAACAGATTTAATAGAAGAGCTTTGGAAAATGGACCTAGATGAGAGAAATATTTGAAAACTTCCATGGCATTTGTAAGACTGTAACCCAGTCCACATTCTACAATTTTGTTYTCTTTATACAGAATAAGAGTCTAGATACATGGCAACCACAAAATCAGTCTGGTTTTGATCAGATTTACTTCCTTGTCCTAGGAAACACCTACAAATTATTTTCTATTCATCATAATTTCCCAATTAAAAGGACCACAATAGTTTTCAATAGGCCCTAGTTTCCACAGAAGATGCATATATKAACTCATTTCTAAAATACAGATGTTTAAGATTTGCAAATCTGATGTTGACAGTTTGTGTGAACTCTTTTACTGAAGCAATTAATGAAGGCAGAAAAGCCATCATGCATTTTAAATGTGATTTTTTTTGTTCTTTATGAAGAAACCCTATTCAATTAATTTTAAACAAAGRAAAATGCACTCTAATGTTTTCTCATTTTTAATAACCCTAATGTTCAAAATCAGAGATAACTATCCAAGTTTTCTAAATATTTCAAATGCTTTCTATTATTCTTAAACTTCACAAAACCTTAAGCAATCAAYAGAGTTGCAATTCTGTAATTGGAAAACACAATGACTGTTTGGGTCTTTGCTCTTTCAACAAGATAGCCGGGGGTAGACTCTTGATTAGGATAAAGAAATTATGGATACAAGAGCCACTTAGCAATTTTTTCTTAAGTCTTGCTCCCAGAAAGTTATTTTCTGCTCTTTTTATCCCCCTCCTCTTCACACAGAGTAGTACGGAATTTAAAAAGATTTAACTCAAAGTTTGTTAATAAACCAAAGGACAGAAACTCCATAAGATATTTTAAGACCAGGATGAACTCATTATTACAGATGAAAGGCTTGGGTACCCGTCTTTAACTTTTAGAGAATTATGAAAGGCATTATTTTCTCACAAAGATGTACGAATACACTCATGGTCCTCACAAATTCCTAGAGAGATGAAATCAAAAAAAGCTTTCCTAAAATGAAGAGGTAGAGAAYGAGTTCTGAAATTTCTCAAGTTATTTCTTGTCCTTACATTGATGGYTGTTACTGAATTGGAATTGTTGCAGATTTCAAACTGGGTATGATCTCTCAGATAGAAGAGTGGTATAATTGAACACCACAGCCTTTCAATTCTCCTTTCTCCTGCTGAGAGATACTTTTGCAGTCCAAATGAGGGTATTTCTTTTCTGTAGGGTTTCGGACTTTAGAGATGTTGGTGTGCATATATTTCTCTCTCCATATATAGTGACTTTAGCTCTGAATTCCTTGAAATGTAAACAAAGGGATTAAACATTATGATGCTTAGAAATGTACTGCCTGGAAATGAAAGATCCACCTCTCAAAATGAAGCACATAATGTTGGCTTAGATACTCAAGCAGACATAATACCAGATTTGCTCCCCTATAGGGAAATGACAGCAGCATTGTCCTGAGTGGGAGAGACATCAGACAAAGGACAGCTGAAATTGCACTGTGCTCTCAGAGGTGCTCCTGTGAAATGAGTATTTTAGATTCCAATCTTAGAATCCACAAATTTGGGTCCTAAATTTAGATTAATTTAATAAATTCACACAGAGTAAAAAATGGTTAAAAACTCACTTATCAAGCTCAGATACTTCAGACAATTTAATATCTAAGTTTTAAATAAACARTTAATTGCCTTTAGGGTCTGGTCTTCTTTTAGTGTGTGATTACTAATCGACACCTCAGTTCAGTAATTACTAATACRGAGTTTAGTTATCTAGAGTCTGGACACATCAGTCTTTCAATCCTCATTTGTAACCATCCGATTTCTTCAATGGAGTGGAGAGAAGAAACTCTTTGCATGTTCTATAATTTAGCAGGTTGGAAACATGTCTGGGATTTCAGAAATTATTTAGGTTTGTGAATCAAACTCTTACACTTAAGTGGCTTACAGTTTCCTTCAACAACTACATTGGCAAGTGCTCTCCAGTATGGGATGAAAAATGCCCTTGAGAGATAGGTGTTAGGAAGTTATTTCACAGTGACAGCAGGGATTATAGTCAGAAAGATTTTGCCTGAAATCTTAGTTGCCAATTTACCCAAGGCAGCTTAGCAGGGCTGGTGGTATGTGGGAGGGGAGCAGCAGTATTGCAAAGAATGGGTGAACTTTCTTCTCTAAATGCCTGAACATCTAGCTAGGAACAAATACAAGAAAAATAATGGGGAAAAAAAAAACCCAAATCCAAAACAACAACAAAAAAACGCCAACCCAATTCAAACAAAACAAAACAAAACAAAACAACAAAACCAAACACAATGGACTCTTGAATGTAGATTACCATATCATGAATACCAATGTCCAAAAATATGCCACAGAAATCGTGTGAGAAACCTGCAGCAAAGGATCTCTTAGCATATTTACAGATAATGAACAGGTTACTTACATGTTCATTTCATTAAAATAATCCTTTAAATCAATAAAGTTAATTCMATTTCTGAGACCTGAAAATTTGGAAAGTAATCATGAAACTCTGTTTCAGAAAATAGATAAAGAAATAGATAGGTGGCTTGGATAAAAAATTCTACTTTCACATCTGTATTGGAATATGCTTGTTTATTTATTTAAATAAGGAGTGAGTATGAGCTCACAATTTCCATAATGGCCTTACCCTTGCTTAGTRAGAAATTGATGAGGGATGTCCAGCAATCAAGGTCTCAAAAATGTAGCTAAAGAGAATTCTGATGTCTTTAATTCTGAATGTAGACAGTTACTCATGTTTAAGTCAAAGACTTCACTCTCCATGGTGGGAGAATTTTTGATGRAAGTTCTAAAATTAATTTCTTAAGCTTTTTCATTTTTTTTCCTGTATAACTTGTCAAACTCAGACTTAAATATGAAAGATTTCATTTATAGATATAGATAGCATATTTTTAGTAAAATTAAAGTTGTAGCAGTGCTGCTATTCCACACACTTTTCTCCCAGGAAGAAAAATGACAAACCTACTGCACACAGGAGCAGATAATTTTTTTCTTCAACTAATTTTGGATCCTTTCACATCTAGCCCATTTTACATGTGTATTTTTTCAGTATTTTTGCAAGTATAATTTTATAATAAGCCCAACACTGATTACATGAAGGCCATTTTGCTCCTAATAAAGGTATGAATTTCAAAGGGGCAGGGTCCTGACTCCTCTCTACTCCTCATCAATTCTTCAGCTCAGTCTCCTCTCTGGAAATCAGTGACAGTACAGACACAAAGGTAATGAGGTAGTCTCTTGGGGAAAGGATTTTCTCAGGACTCTAAGGTACTCCAGTTAGAGATAGTTTCCCTAAAAATGCATTGCTTGAAGAGAATGATTCTTTGACTCTTCATTGCCCTGAGGCATTTACCAGGATAATGAGACCAGTCATTCATTTCCTGAGGCAAACTAGAGTCTATGGAGTGCCAGTGAACCATGGATCACTTGATGTTGTTCCAGGGAGAGCTGACTGGTTACAGGATGGCAGCTTTCCTCCTCATTTCCAGCTGCKATATTGCACTTAAGACAGATAAAAATACATTAGATACTTCTCTAACATTATTTTCTCTTGTAAGCAATTGSTGCTGTTGCCACAGGGATATTAAGGGTTCTGAACTGAGAAAAACAGTCCAACATGTTTATAAAAAATTGCAGAGGTTACTGAGACAATGTCTCCATTACCAAGAGTTCTAATAACAACCAAAAAAAAGCAGCTTGCAAGTTAAGGCACAAAAACATAGCTAAAAATACAAGAATAGCAACAGCTTTCCATGGCTATAATCTATTAAYAAGGCAAACCGATTTAAGAAATGAGAGGCGTCATCTTGCTGGTATTACCTGTCATGCACTGGGATGTAGAATTGGAAGTCCTTTGAGAAAGTTTTCTCTCCAGTTTTGAAATAGTGTCAAAAAAACAGGTCATGAATTGATCATTGTTTGGAGATTTTTTGAATACATTTTGATTCAATTTCTGAGAAGAAGTTTGCAGCATGTTCGTGAAGATGGCTTGGCTGTGGTGACTTCTGGACTGAGACGATGCTTTCACAGCTGTCCACATCAGAGAGAGCACAAAGTACGGCACTTCCTTCAGCATGTTCATAATACTTGCAGCTTTACTTTAAGATAATGGTAATGATTATAATTAAATCTAATGCTTCAGCTAGCTAATAGGAGTGGGCCAGTCTGTTTTCCATGGTGAACAATTGGAGATATTTTTTTTTCTTCACGTCTCCCAGCGCATAAAGGATTTACTGTATTTGAAAACAGACAAGACCTGGTGGGAAATATTCAGGTATTTTTGTTYTGATGCTCAGCTGGTGAAGTTTTCTTAGAGATTGGCAGGAAAAAGTTTACTTAGACTGGAAAATGGAAGCAGAGTGGGTCCAAATAAGCTTGGAAAGGATCTTGATATTCTCGGCTTACTTGGCAAACAATTTTAAGTGCTTTTTAAACTTTTCCTGGAAGGAATAGAAAAAAAAAGTGCCAAAAGAGTTTAACTCAAATAGTATAACTGTAATTAATAACACAAGAGTTTCCTTTGATTGTTTTTGCTCTTATTTTCATTTCTATTAAGCACATTTGAATATAAACAATAATCCATATGTGTTCATATAAGTAACTCTGTGTCTTCACACAAGTCTTTTGACTCAGCAAATACTAAAGAACCAATTGTTTATTACTCTAACCTAATACTCTGTTTTGGTTTTGGCTGGGATAGAGGTATTTTTCGTCACAGTAACTAACACGGGACTATTTTATGGATTTGTTCATTGCTGATAACACAGGGATGATTCAGTTACTGCTGAGCATCCCTTATACAGTGTCGAGGCCTTTTCTACTCTTCACCCCACTCCACTGATGCCTTTTTACAGGTATCACCACCTGTAAGGGGCCTGGGGTGCACAAGGAATCGGGAGGTGACAGAGATGGGACAGCAGACCCCAATTGCCCCAAAGGATATTCCATACCATACAGCATCATGCTCAGAATACAKGTGGGAGGAAAAAGAAGAAAGCAGGGGGCGTTTTATGTGATGGTATTTGTCTTCCCAAGCCCCTGTTATGTATGATGGAGACCTGCTTTCGTGGAGATGGCCAAACACCTGGTTGCCCATGGGAAACAGGAAATTAATTCCTTGTTTGACTTTGCTTGTGTGTGCTGCTTTTGCTTTTTTTTTTTTTTTTAAACTGTCTTTATACGAACACTAGAGTTCTCTCACTTTTATCCTTCCTCCTCGCTCCCCCAACCCACTGCCATGTAGTGAGCAAACAGCTATGTGGGGCTTAGCTGTCAGCTGGGGTCAGACCATGATAACTCTATTAACTTTATATGTACAAACAGCAACAGATTGAGCAATATTTTGGTCTTAGTGTAGTGAGGTGCAATCATTATAAAAGCTGAAAGTTTTAAATATAATTTATTAATATATAACTATCAAAACACTTGAGAATTTCAAAACCTCTAAACACTATCATGAAAATAAGCTTGTTAAGACATCAAACCTGATCAAAATTAAATAATCTTCTATGGAAAAGAGAACTAAACAAATTAAACAATCAAAATTACACTGAAAATACRTTTTGTTTCTTAATAGTCTTTTGTGTGGGTTTTTTTGGAAAATGTATGGATTATCTAGTTTCTTCTAATTCTGTTTTCAATGAAAGCTAAAATGTTGTTTATAGATATTTTTTTTTGTCTATTTCCTTTTCTATAAATTTAATTTTACTGGTAGTGCTATGAATAATTTTCAAATAGCTATAGGTGAAAGGGCTTTTACACGACTGCAAAACTTTTTCTTGCACAGTCCTGAAYATTCAGGTTTTGTTTAGTAGGTTTTTGAATGCCTTCATCCCATATAGATAGTAGCTATCGTACTTAATAGTTATTCTCATCAGCTCTTAGGCAAAGACTACATGCTACACACATATGCTTAAACTCTGGAACCTATTTACTGCTAAATTACTTGTTTACTTTAAATATAATTTGCACAAAGTTAAATGAGTCGTTTCTATGTGGTGAAAATATGTTTATTTAATAATGAAACATGAAAACCCACATWTAGCTTTGCTGTTTTTCATATTAATATTTTTAAGTGTGCTTTTTTTTTTCTGTTCATTTGTAAGAACTTACAATACAGTAACTTTTCAGTAACAGTTATGGGTTAAGATCTAGGGTTGTGTAAACCTTTCAGGATCATTCTCACCAGTAAATGAAATAGTCACATACTTTTGTTTTGTTCATAGATACCTCTCAGGCAGGGATTCTCTATGGCACTTTCTTAGACAGAAGGAATTTATTTTAAATACWCTACACACTAATTTATTTGAAAACCAAAGAAACTAGCAAGTTACAGATTCTATAGGTAGAAAATTGTATAACAGGCCACATTTTAGAGGGTGGTGTTTAATGTTTTTTACTCAGACTGGCAGTCTGTCAAAAAGACTTACCTTGAGAACTGAAAGTATCTTCATCATATCTATCTTTATGGCATCATATGATGCCATAAAGCTGGGTGGTGAGGTGGACATGCCAGAAAGGAAAGCCATCTTACAGAAAGACCTAGATGGGCTGAAAGAACATTATGAAGTATAACAAAGACAAGAGTAAAGTTCTGCACCTGAGGCAACATAACCATAGATCAAATTAAAGTCTAGGATCCATGTGGCTCTGAAGCACACTTGCTGAAAGGGACACAGGAGTCCTGGTAGACAAGTTGAACATGGGTCAGGCATGCAGTGCTGCAGCTGAAAACACAAATCAGTTCCTGGGCTGCACCTGCAGGCTTGTTACTAGCAGAGCTAGAAACGTGATCATCCCACTCTACTCYGTGCTAATCAGGCTGCACCTGGGGTGTTGTGACCAGTTTTGGTCCCCGCAATTCAAGTAAGATACAGTCAGATTCTTTCTTCACAAGGAGCCACATGGGGAAGAYGAGGGACAATGAGTACAAGTTGCACTGGGAAAGCTTTTGTCTCTACAGAAGAAATAAATTGTTTTACAATGAGAACAGTCAGTCACTGCAACAACTTCTCTGAGGACATAGTGTTGAACCCATCATTGKAGGTKTTCAAGATGTGATTGGACATGATACTAGACAATCTCATCTAGGCTCCTGTTCCCAYAGAAAGTTGAACTAGATCATGTTTTGAGGTTCCTTCCAACCTGGGGTGTTCTATTCTATGAAAAAAAAAACCCAAATAAACAAAMAAACAAATGAAACTTCAGTTGTTCAAAAATTTCTCTCACTCTAAAAATTTTAGAGGTGAAAATATTTTATATGAAACCTTGGCAAGGCTCTTTTTTTGCTGCCACATTTTCTTATATTAAAGAGTAGCAGAAAGGTTCTTTGAGGCAAGGAAAGGAGTTTTGAAGAAACAGGTTTTTCTGCTGCCACATAGTCACTAAAGCTGTTAAGCTACTTAGGATGGGAAGGAAATTGAAATTTTATTGAAGCTGATGTATTTTACAGACATAACAGTTTCAACAAGAATTGTAAACAGGATGATTTCTTAGGAAAACTGTCAATACCCCAGTATTTCTCAAGAGAGTACAAAACAAGAATCCAAAGGCAACARACCAAAAGAAATTGAATTTAAAAGGCAATATTTTCAGCCTGAAAATGGATATTCTTACAAAACTGATCCACAGGTGCATTTAATGTTTTTCTTGTTGCTCCAATGTAACAATATGTATTTTAAAACATAATTTTGTGAAATTATCTCAAGATTGAACACCTGGTCTCTCAGGAGCTCTAATACTTTATTGAAACTGTCAACTTAGCACAGAATAGATAATATAAGACAAGAATTACCCGTTTTTAACATTGCTGTGATTTCCAGTCTTATGAGGCTGTGTCATAGCCTGAGATTTCTTTTGGAAGGGGAGTAGAGGGGAGACTGTTTCTGCCTTGACTTTGCTTAAAATTAGCCTGTTAATATGTCCTCTGACATAAAAGAAATATTTTAAAAACAAAAATTTCTGGTTTTGCTGTTACMTTTAAGTGAGGTTATGTCATGTTAGCTAAACCAAGGAATATGARTCTACCCAGCTCACAGCTTCTGTCCAAGTACTTCCACATCTAACAGGCAAAGATTGCAAAGAGGGACAACTGCATATCTAATATGTATGTGGCATCAACTTTCAATKATTTCATTCAATGTGGGTAGAAATCTGTAAGGACTTTTTCTTTTTTAATTACAGAAAACTGACATGTATTCCCTATGTTGACACAAGGACAATACTATTGTTAATTTTCTGTGCCTTTATGGACCTGGCTTGCATAACCCCGCTGCCTGTTCTAGCTTCTGCAGAGTGGAAATTTGCCCCATCATCCATGTTACCAAGGAGTCATGACTTTACCAGCTTCAAAGGTAAAGCTCAGGAAAGTGGAAAGATGGAGTTTCTTTGGCAACRTACCCAAGAACTCAGTACTGATTTTGGGAGATTGGAGGGGCCAGACATTTCCCATGCTTCAGAGCACAGAGGCAAAGTAATTTCTTCAACTGAGCATTTCAACAGGTGCAATTTAATGCAGAAGTACTAAGTATCATAGGGATTAGGTGAAAAAAAAAAAAAGAAATCAAGGAAATGCAAGGCTCTTGCCCTTTCTCCTTAGTAGGAAAAAACAGGGATGGGGAAGAAGGGCAGTTGCTATCCTTTTCTAAATGTGCCTGAATAATACCAAGAGGTAAAAGAAGAAAAGGACACCATAAACATTTCTGGATTCAAAATCTATGTGAAGGGCACAGCCACTCACATGTCATCACATTGGCATTTGAAGGTTTAAATTCAATTATCACGATTTTGTAATTTCATAATAATAATCTAAACACAAAGATTTTGTGCAGCATTATCTCACTAGTTAGGCAAGTCTAATTTACAAAAAGTACAGAAACTGAAGCAAGASATACCTTTTCTAAGTTTCCCTTTCTCCCTCAAAGTCAATCACTTAGAAACCATATACCCAGTGGTTTACCAAAAGGTCATGAAAAGAAGAGATAACAGATTAGTYTGATGTAATATTGATCTTTTTTCCTAAAGATTTTTTTTTTTTTTCTGGATGGTGTTCAGACACCACAGATGGAGTTTTTTTATTCACTTATTTTTCACTGCTTTCCATAAGAAATGTACTGTGGATCCAAATATACCTGCTTTGATTAGGCAATTTGTGTGATCCAGACAGTTAGATTCATCTCTCTGATGGTAAAACATTATAATGTATCTTGATTGATACCTAGGAAATAAGCRTTCTTGGAAAAATGCAAGACTCTTGAAGCTCTGAATTTCAGCTAAGGCTTTATGTAGTCAAATAAAGCAATTAAACTTCAGCGAAAGGTTATAAAATCAACAGATGATGCTGTGAGTTTTAGTGATGTTATTTGCAGGTGGCATGAACAATATGCTCTGCACAGTTAGTAGCCTGGATAGACCAAATGGAAGAAAAGAGAAGTTAATGCTTTTAAGATAAAAGTARTATCACTGAATTCAACTATAAATAGAATTGTACAAGGCTGGGAAAGTAAAGGATAAATATCAATTATTTGGATAATTGTGCTCTTCATGGCAAGATCCATCCAGTTACATCCATCACAGTCTTAGGGCAACAGGCCTTTCTATTAAAGAGCTTATTTGACACATTCCATGATAAAACTCATTTTAGTTGTGTATCTATTTTCCATATGTTAATGATTCAGAATTATCAAAATTTATCCATCTGATATCCATCTCAGGCCAACTATTCTCGAGCATGTTTCAAAGAGAGGGCCAGTGAGCATGTTTCAACAATATTCTGATAATATTCCTGTAACGAAAGTTTCTGCATAATATTAAATTGTGTGATTAGGTATAGTAYTTGCTATGCAAAAATAATACAGTTTTTTGCTGTTGTGCATTGCAGGATCAGTATGTTGCTCAGGAAGCAGCTTGGGCAGCTGTTCCATCGACTATTATTTATATGATGCAAAATTCCCCTGACTTGAAAAAGGGACTTGCATCATTGACTTCAATGGGATTTGACAACAATGATACACCAGAATGCTGCATATTCAAATGGGTCAGAGATAGAGCAACCTGTTTTGCTCTCAGCTGTGCAGTTACCACATGATTGCTACACAGACTAGAATYCATTCCCTTCCAAACTAAACATGTCTATATGAGCCAAAATTGCATCTTTCTCTTAAAAAAAACCCAAGAACTTCTATCCTTGATTTTTCTTTAGGATTGTGTAATAATTAGAAAAAAATAAATCTGAGTAGTTTTGACAGCAAGAAGAAATTTGATAGTTCCAAACCAGATGAAGATATAATCAACTGAAGTCAGTTGACACTAGAGATTATTTTGACCAGATCAAATAAACACACTGTATACATAATTATTTTATATAATAATTATATGTGAATATACATATTTACATAAATCCAAAATATTTTGTGCTGAAATTATGTCCTAATTAGGACAACACAGGCACAGACACATATTATGGGTTAAGATAGTCTTACTGGAGAGAGATAAAAATAAACCTGTTGAGTTTCATTTCTATCTACCTGCACTCAACCAAAGGTAGAAAGGTGGAGTAAATTATGAAAGTTGTTATTGTACATGCACAATAAAATACAGTTCATTTCAGCTGTGTGACAAAACCTAAGTCAGCAAAAATCAGAACTTGTCATAGATGTCAATTGATGTCAACACTGTACAACATTGTACATGACAAGCAGTCAAAGGACTTCTTAAACAACGTGTTGGCAGACTTACTGATGCAATGTTTTGTCTTCCTAAAGTCTAAGAAAAGGAGGAAAAGTAATGAAAAAAACCTGAAGTTCATTTTCTTCATTAAAAAGCACTATCTAATTAGAACAAAGAGCATTTTCAATGCCCAACACTTAGATGCTACATACCTCAGATTTCTGACAAGAAACAAGGCTTTACAAAATGGAGAGTAATAAAAATTCTCAAAGAAAGAAGGAAAAAGAATGAAAGTAAGAAACAGAAAAGAATGAGTTCACTAATGTTTTAATCAGAAAAAGCCACACTGCAAAATAACGTCTCTACATGAAAAATTTCTGAGCTCACTTTAGTCCAGACTTGAATAGGAAGTCCAGAGAAAACATTAGATGAAGGGAATCTTCCTCAATAGACTATAAAAAACCTGAAGGTTTAATTCTGCCCCATCTTTGTTGAACAACAACAGTACCCAGTTGACAAAGAATTCCTACAAAAACCTACTCGATTATGTATGATCTCTTGGAATGAAGTCACAAAAGCAGACTACATGCAGTGTATCTTAACCCGTTCTCTTGTTAGCTGACCCACTGTTTTCACAGTGGGGAATAACATTTTCTGCAACAATAAGTATAACCATCTTTGCATCCTTTACAATTGAAGTCCCTTCAGCCTTCTATCACAATTTTTTTCTTTTTAACTTAAGAATCCAGTGATGTTGCTTAATTTGTTTCATTTATTTTTATCTTTATTTGGTTGAAACAGAACACCTGAATATTCATTCATGTGTTTAGTTCAGATATCCCTTACTCTTTTCATCATTTACCATGTCATTATGCTGTTCACCTCCTATATTTCCCCTTCTGCTCTTTCTCCTCATTCCTTGCAGGTATATTTTTTTTTTCTTTAAGCAGTATATTTAAAAGGTGATAATTAGATATCACAAAGTGCTCCCTTCTATGACTTATATTGCTATCAGAACATTAGAAATCCTCCTTACTCTGCAGTTAATGCTAAAACTTAAAAATAGATTTGAAAAGTCTCACATAGCAAAATAAGAGAATTTACTTTTAGAAACATCTGATGTTAAAGGAATAAAGCCAGTAAAAAAGCTTAAATGTGACTGATTCATTTAAACATCAGAAGATAACAGATAATCCATGATTAAACTGCATCAAGAAAGTCACTCAATTATATTATTATCAATTTCCTTCAAAGGAAAGGTTTGATGCCATGTACTGCTTAAAATTCATAAAGGCCATATGAATTCCAAACTATGAAATATTTTGCAGCCTGATACAAGTTAAACTAATGATTAGTTCTAAAAGAAGCCAGCAGCTGATACAGAAAAAGATGACAATCTGTCTGACTTTAATGATAAATTCTCCACAAGACTTTGGACAGATAAACTGGAAAATAAACACACATACAATTCCAAAGTCCCTGTTTCTATGCAATATCATATTTGTAGAAATTTTAAGTTTCCTTATTCTCAAGCGATACTTTTAACAATTTTCCTTTGTAATTTACTGTTAGATGGGTGTTATGTCTCAACTGCAGAAGCAAGAYTGGTTTCATATATTCAACAGGAAAAAGGTTTATATCTACCACATAAATATATCCAAACATATGTTGTTATATACATCACTGAATACATATGCATATGGAGAGAGAGAGAGAGCATTCTGTGACTGTAGCAAGTTTCCTGAAGTAGGAGCTTATAAGAAAAATATAAAAAGCTGTCAACCCAACTTTCAAGCAAGTTGCATGTTTCTAAATTGAAAGACTCCTCAGAAATCACAATATCATCATACACATGATCTGATAGCAATGTTTGGCCTAAATAGAAAATAATAGCACTAGTAGTGGTAATAATAATGCTAATGATGAYGATGATGATCAYGATAATAATAGTGGTTTGTACCCTGACATGGTTATTGTGAGTTCATGTATATTCAGGTTTCAGGTTTTTTAGTGTAAACACTGACATAGCCATTTTAAAAATACTGTTTCTCAAAAAGAAAGCATGAGCGAAAACAGATGAACACTGGTTCATTAAGCATAAATAAGAATAGCAGCTATCATAGCATATATTCTGTGTAGAAGAAAAATATTACTGACTTGACTGGCTGAACAGATCACATGTAGGAAACACCCATATCTGGCCTCTTTGGAAAGCAGTTATATTTGAAGACATCGTGGAAGAGGAATAAAGTGTTTTTCAAGTGACATAGGAAAAACTAAACACCAAAAAAATATATAATGAAAGCTTGGTTATCACTGGATCCACAGTATAGAAAGGGGATTTTTATTTTTCTAATAAATATTTTCTGCATGTTTCTGAAGTTTTTCTATCACTGAATAAGCCAGTAGTGATCATATAAAAAAACTCTAATCTGCATTCAGAAATAAATTAAAATTCAGCATTGAAATATCTAACTGCATGTAATGCCCAATGTCATAGGATATCAAAACACCTATTAACATCTTACATTCCTGCAGAATGAGATAGAGCACACCTGAGTAAAGCACTCATAAAAGGTATCTTATAGACAAAGGAAGACCAGGAAATATCAAAGATGGGAGTTATGCTTCATAGGAACTAGTGAAGTAATTTTGGAACAAAAGAAGCTCCAGTCTCTATGGAGATTTACTGCCATCATCTCTGAATTAGTCCTAAAAGTCATATCAGCCTTCTGTCACACAATTCCCCTTATGTGATCAATGCCAATGTAYCTTCTAAAAAAGCAGGAATATTAAAGAAAAAATTCGTCAGCATTATTCTCAAATTCCAGCAGTTGGTAAAAAAAGGGATAAAAAAGTTTCTCTGGTAACAGAAGCTTTCAAGATTAAATGTTAGACATCTTAAAACATACTWAGAAACAGATTAAAAGAAATGTACTGCATTCATAGGCAGTGACAGTTTTGTTTGTACTAACAACAGAAGGTAACAATGGCAGATTCTTTGCACATATGAAGATTGGGAGCTTTATTTTTCCCATGACCCAGTTACCAGTAATAGCGCGGTAATGTGTTTGGCCTTTTGATCAAATGCTTCAACCCTGAGACACTGCAAATGTAGAATCCCAGTATGAATGGTCTAACTATATTGCAATTATTCCAGAGCTGTGTTTTTTTAAGAAATCATACCTTTTTTTCCCCCTGCTCCTTGTTATGTGACTAAACTACTCCTATGAAATTAAATAAATGTTCTTTACAAGGTTGTCTCTTGAAACAACCAAYATATAATTTAGTAAATGTTACAACTTATCACTTCTAAGTCAAAACATGGGAAATATACTAACAATAAAAATGAATTTTAAAAGATAACAAAATAGAAACCTTGATGTAAGTGAATGCTCTAGTTACCATGGAAACATGTGGAACATCAGCTTTGAAAACAAGATTCYTTTTTTTTTTCAATTATTAGTCAGGCCACAAGACATGAAATCTCTGTTTGACATCCCTACCCAGCTCTTCTGAAATCTGCRTAAGGGAAGAGCATTTAAAACACTTGTTCAGAACAGCACCAGTTGCCTTCACACTACTTTCCCAGTCGCCAACTTAACCTGTTCGTGTACAAAACAAAACATGTACAGGTCATACCATGGTGATTTAACACCAGACGGAAATTATACTCCAAAAAAGCCACTTCCCTTCCCCCACTCCATCTGGTAGGAGGGGGACAAAGGCAGAAACTATGGGTTGAGATAACAATTTACTGAAAGCAAAGAGCATTGGAATGAGAAACGCACAGCAGCAATATTAATAACAAAAGTATACAAAAAGAGAAGGTGCTTTATGCACAAAAAAGTGTTCAACCCCTTGACTTAGTTCTGTGTGGCTGCTGGCACAGACAGGATGTTGGGGAGGGACTCCTGTGGCTAGTGTTTCCTGCCCTGAAAGCAGAGAAAAACAAAGATGGACTCATTCCCAAAAGTGAGGTCATCTGAGACACGCTGTGCCGCTGCTCTGCTGGGCTCAGTTCCTTGCTGGTTCCTCCAGCAATACTTTGGACTGTTCCACTGTGCTGGGGGTCAGTCCTGCATGGTGCTGCCATTTTTCTACCTCTTCACTGTGCTCCTTTTGGCTCAGCTGTATTGCGGCCCACCCCCTCGGCYCCATTGCCAGCAAGAAACTCCCCCACCCGCTCCGTCCTTCAGCACCATGTTGAGTCCGTGCTTCACCACTTTTCTTCAGCACCATGTCCTGTAGTGCATCTCGGAGAAATGGGAGGGGATGGACAGTGGCAGAAGATGACAGAGTCCGCAGTGCTGTTGCCAACAGCCTTCTTACAACCTATAGACTGGCATGACCAGAAACAACCTGGGTCTGTCCTCTTGACATCCTCCCTTCAGATACTTATAGACATTGATGAGGTCCCCTCTCAGCAATCTCTCCTCAAGGCTGAATAGATCTAGCTCCCTCAGCTTTTCCTTGTAAGCCAGATGCTCCAATCCCTTAATCATATTTGTTGCCCTCCACTGGACCTTCTTCAGGAGCTCCATGTCCCTCTTGTACTGAGGAGCTCAGAACTGGACTCAGAACTCCAAATGTGGCTGTGCCAGGACTGAATAGAGGGGCAGGACCACCTCCCTCACCCTGCCAACAATGCTCTTCCTAATGTACCCCAGGATTCCATTGGCCTTCTTGGCCACAAGGGCACTGCTGGCTCATACACAGTTTGTTGTCCCCTAGGACTCCTAGGTCTTCTCCACAGAGCTACTTTGCAGCAGGTCGGCCCCCAGCGTGTACTGCTACCTAGGGTTATTCCTCCCCAGGTGCAGGACCCTGCACTTGCCTTTGTTGAGGTTCAGACAGTTCTCTGCCCATCTCTCCAGCCTGTTGAAGTCTTTCTGAAGGGCTGCACAGCCCTCTGGGGTATCGGCCACTCTTCCCAGCTCTGTGTCACCAATGAATCTGCTGAGGGGGCATCTGTGCCTTCATCCAAGTCACTGATGAAAAACTGCATTGAGCTCAGTATTGAACCTTGGGGGACATCAGCAGTGACAGGCCTCTAACTAGATATGTTGCTAGGTTTCACCGCTGGCTGCTGCTAATATTCTCATTGAAATCCATGACAGTCAACATCAAATTAATTGATATAATATGTATCAAATTACTTAAATTTCTGATAAAACAGAACATTATTAGTTTTTTACATGCAGTAYTTTGGATATAGGTGACAGCCACTGACTTTCCTCAGTCAGTAGTTTAGATCAACCTAAGCAATATTTCTCTAAAACATAACTAACATTATACAAATAAATTGCAGCCTATGAGTTGTCCCTAACCTCCAAAATGAGTTCAATTAGAGTAACTTATAATATTGGTTTAATATTCCCAAAATTTTATGTATAAAAGGTGTAAACTTCCTCTGGTACTAGGCACCACTACAAATTTCACAGTAATCAGAAACAGTACTTCAGTTTTTTCCAACTATGCTTGTGGAYTTCAACTACAGATGGCAAAAATTCAGGTAACAGAGATTTATGACGAAATACAAGGTTCTTTAAGTTAACAGTACAAAGAAGAACATAAAAGTAATTTTCTACTGTGTAGAAAAGAAAAAGACGCCAGGGAGGGACATAAAGAATATTCACAATGGCAAAACCACATGAAAAATTAGAACTAAAAGTCAATATATTCTAAGAATTTATTCCTATGTCTTGATCTCTATTAAACAATCCACTTTAAAGATAAAAACAACCCCATGTACTTTACACAACTTTCAGTTCTGCACAAGTGTTTGCACAGGACTGCTTTTTCTACCCAGCTGGCAACATTGCCTGGGTGCTTATTCACAGTGATTCAGCACAGTTAGGGCCAATTATCTCACTTTCAGTGTATGAGTAGCTGCTATCTGCAGTTGTCCTTTGGTGGCCACAAATACATGAAAACTGTTTGTACTATTGTAGTCTGCCTGTAAATTCAGCTTCTATGTCTATAACARAAAAAAAGAATTAATCTGTGTTGGAATGTGCATATTTTCTTAGCAAACTACCTGAAAAGAATAGATCAATATTATCAACTTTCATACACATCTTCTCTCATTATGTCAAATTGCTTCCATAGGAGATTACACGTACTGCACCTCATTTTCCTCAGTTCTGTGTGTGACTCAAATGGAGTTTACAGATTCATTATTATGGGGAAGCTTTATTATTAGTGTTATTATGTTTATTTACTTGGATGAGAACCTACAAGGAAGAAAAAAAATAAGTTATACAGGGYTTCAGTAAACCACACTCAGAAAATATACTATGTATATCAAAAAGCAAACAAAACTCCCGATCTGCTGCCTTTAAAAATTTTATTTTTTTTCTTCCTGTCTAGCAAATTAAAAATTTGCACTAATTTTGTCATGAAGATTAAAGCCTTGGATGTTAAAAGAACAAGGATTTTCTAGCAGGAAATAATTTTTTTGCACAAAAAGAGAGATTAATTATATTTTGTTTTCATAGCTTTGTCTGGAATGACAAAAAATATGTTTTCCTAGGTGAGACTACACTTTGAATAAAATAARCATGCATATGGATGTCAATATTTGAGCACTGCAAACATGATACAATAGAAAAGTTCAACAGAAAATTATTGGGTAGAAATTTGAAGGCACAGTTGAGAGCAGAAGGAAATATAACAAATGGCCTTTCAAACAAACTTTCTAATTCAATAGACAAGTATTTCTATGTGAGAGTAATAAATTATATGAAGAGCTTACATATATATTGACACAGTTGGGTTTTCATAGAATCCGTGCTTCAAACACAGTGTGCTATGTCAAAAAAATAGCATCAAAATATCCACACTGATAAAAAGTATCAAAATGAGTGATCTACTGGATAAAAACACGTGGAAAAAAAAGAGGACCAGACCCTCCTACCTTTTCAACAGCTGTGTATTGAAAAGAAAGATCTTCTAGAGAACTCAAGATCAAAAGATGAGGACCAAAATTTGATTCAAGTAAAGAAACCTAGAGTTTGATATTAAGGTCTTGCAGAGGGATAGTATTTTAAATGTACCTACATTTCATTCCATTGTGTTTTATTTGATTAGCAAAGGCAGTTCTTCCTCAGTGCGGTGGTTCTGAAGTTTCTGTAATAAGAATTCTTCAAGAATTTTGTGGTGAACCTACACACATATCCCACATACACAGAGACATGTATTTTGCATTCCCCTCTTGGGTGAAAGATCTAGATGCATATCTTGGTATTGTGAATTTTGAGTTGTCTAGCCATCCATAGAATTTAAATGAAATAATACTTATATTACTTACCTTTCTTCAACATCATATTGACTCAAAACCAGTTGCATGCACACTGTCAAGCAGACTAGTGCCTTGTTCCAAAAAGTCTTTTTTAGGTGTGACAGCATATCTTTCCATAATTAATAAGCAGCCTGAACTCAGACTGCTTCCTAAAATACTTGATGAAAAATATGATCCAGTAGCATGGACACAGGGAGAAGGCCAAGGAAAATAGATGGCTTTAACTTACTCGTTGCATAGATGCACAGTGTATGTCTGTTCTTCTAAATCAAACGTGCTCAATCATGTCCTTACACTGAAGTCAACTAACACTGCAGAAAACCAGCACAGCAGAAATCATGCTATTAAATTCTGTTCTCATTTAAAGTGGAACAGATGCATCAAAACCACTTATTCAAAATAGTACCATACTAGCAGCCAAGCAAAACTCACAAATGGGTGGATTAGTAACCAGCACTGGACAAAAGAATTCCCAACACTGCTAATTTATCAACAAACCTGACACAGCTTATCTTCCCAGGATCATTCCCTGGTACTACTTAGCTTTTCTGTGCTAAGACTACACTGCACTGAGAAAATCAGTAACAAGACATATTACTGAAAACAAATCCTTTATTTCTAGTAGGAACTCATCTAAGGATAATGCTCAGCAAAACTAGCAGAATACTTATACAGGCAAAGGGTTTTTAATGTGAGATGGAAATAGAACTCTGCAATTGGCATGAAGTTTTAATGCAATGTTAGAATAAGAAAACACTTAGAAGAGACTAGTAAGAGGATGAAAGCTCTAAACAAGGCATTTAAGATACAGTGTATATATTTTCCTGAGGTTACTAAAAAATCTATTGATACAATAAAATCAAATGCAACAGAATTGATAACACATTAACACAAATAATAGGTACGCTTTACCTCTCCCTAGTTATTTCAAATTCAWTGTCAATGCAATGAATCATTAAGAGTCCACTTATGGAACACCCAAATGTATTGGGGAATCAGCATTGAAATTACTCCAACAAAGTTTTGGAAGATATTAGAAAAATAAAGTGAATAACCTCTCCTTCTCTGAGCATATATTGTGTTATATGAATGCCTTCATTTCCATCTAAGTTTTGTGTGCTGACTTGGTATTTAATAATATATGGCTCTAATCTAAGGGAAAAAAAAAAAACCGACAAAAACCCCCAAAATACAGAGATTTTTGAACGTGCAAAAGAATTCATATATATTTAARGAATACATATAAAATATGTCATCAGAATATCACAAAATTTTAAAATAATATTTACTGAGAAGGATTTTTTTCTTTCTTTCTTTAATCCTGATTCCTGGTCAGAYGAAACTGCTGTCCCCTTTGCTAGCATGTCTGTGTTTCTATATCCCTTTTTATAGCAGGGGCATATAATTGTAGAACATCTTGTCCTATTTCAGCCAAAATTGACAGTTAAAGTGATGACCAAAARTTTCTTTGAATATTTTTAGGACACCTCAATATCGAAATGCACTCTAAGCATGACAACTGATTATATATGGAAGCTACATGTTTAAGGTGTAAATGTCCTCATCTGGCATGACAAATCCTACCAAAACYTTCAAGGAGCCAAGCAGAGGAAATACACTTTACTACTGTCACTTTTGAGGGAATGAAACGAAAAGTGTTATTATACCTCTGATTCTCTGAGTGAATTATGCTGTTGAYCAGCACTATTTCAAACACTGCATATTAAAATACTCTAAACTAAAAYTGAAGTGTGGATAGGTTGCACTTGCAACTTTCTTATATGCCAATAAAAAAATCTGGCTACAATTAAACACCTTGAAATCCAGAACTGGAACACAGGCATTTCCTCTTAGTGTGTAAGGACAGGAACACAGGACAAAAACGTCTAACTTAAAGTAAGGAAAAATAATTCGGAAAATCAATAACAACTATTTTGTTTTTTGCTTTTGGGAAAAATCATCCCACAACAACGAATATGGCATCAGCTGGGTGCCTCTTGGTGTTTTAGTGTACCTCCACTGTCTRTAATGAATGGCAAGCTTGATCTCATCTGGAAGTTGTTAAATGGTGCCTGTCAGCTATTCCATAATACATGAGTGGCACATTACTCTCGATTTCCCTTGACAATGCTTACCTTGTGCAGACAGATGAAAGGCTTGGATGCTGATAAACTCATCTTCATCCACACTGATAATATAGAAAACTTGCATAACTGTGGACTTTTAATGTTTAACTCYGAAACCACTGGTGTACTTAGTGGAAAATTTTGGAAGACATTTAAAACATATTCCAATTAGGTGGAAAGAAATAACAAAGTGCATTTCTGACGAATTGTGTCACAGGCGCAGTTTAACTCTCCTGGAAACAGAACTAGTTCACATGTCCTGGAACTGTTAGTTTTCCACAGGCTTAACAAACCTCAAATCACAAATACTGTCTTGTTAGAGCTTTAATGAGAAGATAATAACCCACAACATAACTATGAGGCAGTAATTCCAATTCTGCAAGATGATTCTTTAAAATTAGGAAAACACGTAAAATATTTTAAAAAGAAAAGCATTACTCTAGGATGCAAGTAAAATCCAAGTCTTCCTGGGAGGTTTTGTTTTGGCTTTAAGTTTTTGTGCTTTGTTTTCTTTAACATCCTTTAACAGCTGAAAGAAACTTATGAAATAAATGGGAATCTATATTAGTTTGATCATATTTGTGTGATAGGTTTTAATGTTCCTACAGAAAATCAGTTGGTGCAGTGGCTTTCTATTGTTCAAATAGCTAAACTTCACCTACTGCTTCAGACTCACGCTAAGGTAGTGATCCCTAAAATTAGTGGAGACTACTTCTATCTTATCTGCTTATGTAGGTCTTGCAAAATTTAAAGTCTACAGCCTAACAATACAACACTTCTTATAGAGAAAATACCTTTCTCAGTCTATTTAATATATCTAAACTGTGAATGTGTAACTCAGTCTTTCTAAATACTCTGACTGTAAAACCTTGTGAATATTGTGTCTGCTACAGAACTTACTTTTTTTTTTTAACATAAAGTAATTAAAGGTATTACATTTATTAAAAATGTATATTTTGTTTTCTCAAAACACTGACTAACATAAGTTGAGTGTTCTGCATTCTTGGCATTGCCTTCCCATAGATCATTTCAAACCCTATGTCTGTGAGATTTTAAATATGTGTCAATGTGAACAAAATTTGGCTCACACACCCACTACTTTGATCCACAGGATGGGAACCCTCACTTCTGTTATTTATGTTAATTAGTATGGTAACTACAGAAAATTCTGCACCATACATACTTCTCAGTTGTGTCTACAATTTATTCTGTCAGCAATTATAAGGGAAGGAGATGAGGGAACTTTTCTCAGTTAAATTTGAAAGGTAACTTGGGATAGCACAACTGAATTTGAAAGGGAGTTCCAATCCTGGTGGCATCTARTTAATTTCACTTTTGACCCCAGTGACTGTAAAGTCACATCATTTAACAACACTAGATGCTTCGGAGTACACCARGATATGTACACCATGTGTTTATACTGGAAGTCTATAGACTAAGAGTCAACATTAGACAACAGATGAAGAAACACAGTTCTTGAAATTTTTGAAAAGAGAGGACTCTGATCTCATAGTGAGGACTGTAGATATGCCCCTTGGTTTGCAGATTGTTTTAATTCTTGAAATGAAGACATAAGTAAATTGATAAATCAAGGTTTCACGAATTTTTTCTTTTAAAGGTAAGTGAAAATCTTATTTATAGTATCAAATGTGAATGCTCCATCCCAAGTGTAGTTTGAAAATTTGCATTGTGATGAATAATCCTTGGCAGTATATATCAGAATTGCTATTCAGCAAATAAGAAGAAAAAAACTGTTTGATGGGAGGTTGTCATTAGATTTTGTAATAGTACAGTTTCTAATATTGCAATATATGAGTATGACTTTACCACAGATCAAGACTTTTGCCCTCACAGTATTTTAAAAAGGAGATAATTAGGATGCTTTAAGCCACGGAATTTGATAATCCATCATTAATATATCAGTGCTTCTTAGCTCAGATATGTTGTCTGTAACAAGACTGATCATTACAGGATGACAATTGTCATAAGACTTTTATGAAGAAATACTCATTTATTTCAGTAGACAAGGGTGGATCACTAATTTATAAAGAAAAATCTAAATAAGCTGTGCATAAAACAGAAAAATCCAGTCTATTTGTTTTATTACCCTGAAAAAAAATGAGATGATTTCAAAGACAGTCCTCCTGGGTGCAAAGCTCTTGAAAGTCGTTTAGGTAAGAGTAACCATCAAGGTAAACTCATAAGCTCATGATATAGTCCTGGGTTCTTCACAAGAGTGTTGCCTTTCTGTCCCATGTCTCTGAAAATCAGTCTGATCTATATTATAGTGATATTTCTAACTACATGCCTTAACTTAAAAAAACCTGAGGCAGTACAGTTCTTTTCAGACTGCCTGTGGTCTCCAAATAAATACTTTCTCATTTTCTTTACAGTTCAAAATGCAGTTGGAACCCTGTCAAGATTCTTCAGTATTCCCCATGGTTTTGTTAGCTGGTACAGAAACTGTATATTACTAAGGACACCAGATTAGCAGCTGCCAGTTTTATTATTACTTTAGTTAACTGCATATCTTGCAGCGTATCAATTTTGCAATTTCCTTTGATTTCTCATTCAAGGGTCAGGGTGTTTTAGTTTTAGTAACATGTAATCTTGCACTAATAATAGTATCCAGCTTTGAAGTATACTGATTTAGACAACATTTATAAAATACTTTACTGTGTTGACATTTCTGTAGCCACCTGCCCAGTCTTAGTTTCAGGGCACAGTAAATTATTAACTCACACTGACTAAGGGTGCCAATTTACACTGTTTCAGCTACTCCATAGTAATTACAACAAGCCTCTGTAAATAGGAAAAATTAGAGGTTTATTGTTTGCTTTCACTGAAAGAGTAAGCAAGCTCTTTTTTACAATGGGTTAAAAGTATGTGTCTGTATGAGTCTTTCTACTATGTGGCAATTTGTTGGAATCTGTGTTGCTTTCATGCCTGAAAAATTTACCCACAAAAATTTGCATATTTTTAGAAGGGCAGAGAGGGACAGAGTCAGAATTCTAATTTTCCTGAATTTAGTATTCACATAGGTAATTATCTATTGCAGACACTCCAGGTCTGTGACATTAATTCAGTCAAGGTTTAATATTTTTCTTTCTTTATAAAGCAGAACAGCTCTGTAGGGAGGCAATGATATCAAAGGTACTCATGGAATAACAACTGCTGGAAAGCCAGGCTGCTATATGTAAGTGTGTAAAATTTGACACACAAACGCTTGACAAGAAGCAACAGACAAGAAGGAACAGACTCTAAAATTGTCTTTCAAACCTGAGTTCTCTAATTGCTCAACTTTATTTTAGACATACATTATTATACTTAGGAGGCCACAACTGTCAAGATGTTAGTTTAAAATATGAGATTTTTTTTTTAATAGGAAAGTATGTTGTGTCAGAAAATTACCAGTGATCCTAACAGTCAGATTGAAGATTGAAGAAATCAATGCTGATGTGTGAAAGAATCGTTTGCTGTTCAGGGGAACAAAAAAAAATAAAAGTAGGAGAGGGAGAGACAGAGTATGTTCAAGTGTTGAACATCACATGCACTGTGAAGCAAAAATAATTGCCCCATTGTCTTCTGTCTTTAAATGCAGCATGTTTTACATACAAAAGAAAGAGCAATAGGTATTTTAGGTTTCAGTCTGTAGACTGAAGTATAGCAGTCTTGACAATATCTCAATTTTTGCATGACTRGGCTATGTTCAAATTAAAATCTATTACTCTTTGTAAAATGTATTTCATGAGTAATTGTTTATATACGATTACTCACAGCCTTCTTTTATGCTCAGAGCTCTGTTGCTACTGATACTGTTTGTTGACATCTGCTGTGTAATCCTGATAGACTGTGTCTTCCAATGTACTAAACCATTAGAGACATTAGTTTTACACTACAAGAAATTAAGGTGAAGGGAATGAAAAGAAAGGAACAGATGCAGAAAAATAGATTTTTTTAATGTATCTTCGACGATTCCTTTTTCTTTTTTCTTTTAATTATCTGGAGAATGTTTTAACAATTTTATTAGATATTCTGTAATTCATCTATATGTTTGGGTGACAAACAATGACTTTGTGATTCAATTATGAATTCAGTTATTGTTATAATCTGCTCTCACTATTTTGATCTGTTCTGGTTTCTTCAGATTAAGAAACAATATGAACAAAATCATTTACCTTCATTCAAACCCCATGTTTAACAGCATATTCCAATCAAAATATATCATGTTATCCTAAGTAAGCCATTATTTTTTGACAGAGTCCATCGTTTTCTTACATTTCATCAATAAGTAGTTACCCTACCAATAATCAAGTAGTAAATAGATTCCACCTAGCTTGAATATACAAATCCAACTCTGCTAACTGATCCTCACTGATTATAAGAATTAATATGCCTTAGAAGTCATCAACCCAAGTTCTACTATACTGCTAGGAAAAAACCTTTTTATTCTACTTTTATTTATAATTGTATTTGTCTCTTTAAAAAAGAAAAAAAAAGTGTTGGCATTCAAGTTTATCTCTGTTCCAAGGATTTTATGTAGCATCCTAAAGTAAGATAGCAATCATAAAGAAACTTGGATTCATCTCCTATATGAAACTTCTACTCCATAAATCTCAACCTTAATTCCATTGTTGTCATGCTATTTAAACAGCAGGGAAGGAGAGATAAGAGAACGAATTGGAGCTAGGCTACCAGCTTCTGCAGAAAGTCTGTTGTACTCTTAAATCCTTTCATAATTATGTTCTGCCTTCATCTAAAGGTAGGCCTTGTTTGGACACAGAAYCTCAAGGTACATGACCTTTGAATTTCAGAATGTCTCAGAAAAAGAAGTTATTARATTGAAGGTGAAACTACTCTTGTTCAGTTAGAATTATAAGAAAAAACAGGACAAATCTACATTTAAGTGGAGCAGAAAAAAACCAAAGAAAATCTTTTAAAACACTGATTTATCATTTCTACAACTTATCTGCCWCCTAACTTGATAATGAAAAATGAGATAGATATTATTATTTCCCTTGCCTATATTTGTCTGACTTGTAGCTACTTTGGACTCTTCAAGGCCTTCTTCTTTGTCTTTTAATAGTAGGACCACAACACTGACACCAATAGTAGTCACCAAGAGCTCTACTAGAGTGTAGGACAAAAAGAAAACAAGAGTCAGGGTCTATATTTTAAGATGATACACCAGGAAAAGGCAGTTATGTGTATGTCACATTGTATAAAAATATTGCTAACAAGGTAAACTGGGATTCCAAACAATCAATGAAAGTCACGGGCAGGACATTTAAAAGTGAAAATAATAAAATTATTTTACTTGACACATAATTGCCTAATTTAATTCATTGCCACATGATAATACTGGCATCTAGAAGAGTACTGTTATACATAGGAACTCTATACAGAGTGTAAAAAAATTCATAATTATGCAGTAGAGGATAAAATATTTTTAGATTAACATAAGTCCATACGGTCTAAGATATAAATTAACCAAAAGCTGACAGTAGCTAGAAATATTTTTTTTCCATTGGACAAGTTATTCCAAGTGTGTTTCAGAATTTTCTGCATCTCTCTGATTGGGCCACCGGGTGAGCTGGGCAATGCATTATGACAATTCTGAGGCATTCTGCATCCTTGACTTTCAAAAACAGTTCACTTTATTTGTCTTTTTCTATATTGTTCTTGAAATGTAAAATTAATTAAGGTTTGATGTGATCTCTGTGTCCAGGAAATCTCATCACAGCAACATATTGAAAATTAATCATAAAAATGTACTCTGTAAAAGTAAAATTTCTCTCAGCACAATATGCCTATTCATATATAAACAGCAAGAAATTGGAGAAAAAAAAATTAAAAGGAAAAATTATAAAAATATTGTCTTTGTTAGAGGGGAGTGGTTACAGAGAAGAAACTTGAAGCTCCTATACAGGACTTGGCAGCAATAAAAATTACTCCACACTGAACGGAACTTTCTAAGTTGTCATGATAGTTCTTGACAAATCTGTATTTTACCAACAGTTTACTGCACACAAGGGTCATCAAGCATTACAGAATATATAGATATCTTTCTGTATGTGCTCATACTGCAGACAATGATGGTTAAAGGAGACTAAAATCCTGTGAGCATATGCTTCATGTCACGCTTGGAAATATCAACCACTAGGATATCCCTTAACTATTGTTTTTCAAGCTGCATAATTTTGTGGTTGAGGTAGCAACAAAATGCTAATGTTTAACTTTTTAATTAGACTATAGAGATAAATACAATCTGTTGTGCTACAAAAAATCTGGATTTTTGCTGTTAAATGAAATTACATGTTATTTTCTGTTTGGTGTCATCTACTTAATCACCCAATGAAGAAAATGCTTTCTTTAAACATGCAAAAGGAAAGTGARGATTAACGTTCTGTAATCAGAAGTTTTGCTACATCCTCTTCTTGCCCCTTCACCTTCTACTGTCAGGATTAATGGGCTACAGAAAGAAAACTACATTTTGATCTCTCAGAAACAGGGTAGCCTGCTTGCTCAAGCACTACACTTCCACCTTTTCMATTTGGCAGCCTATCTACTGAGCAAGACCCTAATTAAATTTGATGATATCTGCTCAGTGCTTAGGACATGATTTACATCACAGGTGGAACACATCTAACAGTTTGTCTTAGTTTGCCTCTTTTGATCAGGAAAGGCTCAGAGCTGAGGTTTCATAAAGAGAGAATTACAGCTTTTTTCTACAAGAGGAGGCCCTTTATGTTCAGGAAGGGGTTCTGCAAGGCGCCGTCTTAGAACCAGTTTTCTTCAACCTGTTCATAAACAATCTGGACATAGGACTTGAAATTATACTAAGTTTAGCAATGATACTAAATAGGGAGTAGCTGCTGGCTCCCTTAAAGGTGGAAAGGCCCTGCAAGAGAGATCTTGACAAATCAGAGGGCTGGGCAATCACCAATCATATGAAGTTCAGCAAGGGAAATGAATGCTGGATTCTGCACCTCTGATGGTGCAACACTGGATGTACGGACAGACTACGGAATGAGATGCTGGAAAGCAGTGCCACAGAAAGGGACCTGGGGGTTCCAGTCAATGGCAAGTCAAATATGAGTCAGCAGTACCCTGGCAGCCAGGAGGACCAACCATGTCCTGGGGCGCACCAGGCACAGCATCGCCAGCCAGGCAAGGGAGGGGATTGTCCCGCTCTGCTCTGCACTGGGGCAGCCTCACCTCGAGTCCTGTGTGCAGTTTTGGGCAGCATAATGTAAGAAAGATGTTAAACTATTAGAGGTCATCCGAATGAGGGCAACGAAGGTGGTGAAAGGTCTGGAGGGGAAGCCATATGAGGAGCTGCTGAGGTCACTCGGCTTGTTCAGCCTGGAGACTTGAGGGAAGACAYAGAAGTCTACAATTGTCTCATGGAGGGAAGAGAAGGGATAGGCACTGACATCTGTGGCAGGCAGTGACAGGATTCGAGGGCAAAGCCTGAAGTTGTGTCAGGAGAGGTTTAGGTTGGATATTAGAAAAAGGTTCTTCACCCAGAGGGTGTTTGGGCACTGGAACAGGCTCCCCAGGGCAGTGGTCACAGCATCAAGCCTGACAGAGCTCAAGAAGCGTTTGGACAATGCATTTACGCATGTGGTGCAATTCTTAGGGGTGTCCTGTGCAGGGCCAGGAGTTGGACTTCGATGATGCTAGTGCATCCCTTTCAACTCATGATATTCCATTATGCTATGATTTTATGATTCCATGGAGGRGTAATGGGAAGATTAGTATAAGACAGTTCTGTTTTGACTGAATGGAAATTTGTAGTTTTAGCATCTTATTGAAAAGTATGAAGCAATTTATCAGAAAGATCTCTCAAGACCTRTAAGTAAAAGCTCAGTCAATGGCATTCAGGGTATACTCTTCTACTTTTTTCAAAATAATTGAATGTAAATCCAAGACAGCAGAACATCAAACCAAAGTATCTCCAAAGTACTCTACAAGACATTCACATGCTATTGAACAAGCTTTCTTATACATATGAAGTAATTTACATATTTTAAAAAAATTGTAGTCAAATGAGTGAAAAAAGCTACCCAAGGTATGATTAGTGACAGCAGTGGTATTGTTCTCTTGATATTGAATTTCTCCCTGGAAAGTACAAAAATCAAGTGATTTTCTTCTGCAAATCCCCATGTGACCTTTATTTTGACCTGTGCTGGTGGTAGTAGGCAGATAGTCCATTTTAATTTTTGAAAGAGGTCCTGTGACATTCAGAATAGTACTAAAATGATCTCCCACTCTCCAAATGCTTGCCTGTACAGAGAAGTTCAGTAAACACTAGTTGCATGAGAGCTGAGATACACACCTGCTGCTGAAGTGAAGCTCCTCATGGTGTGACCCAGCATCCTTTGGTTGAGAATGTTTATAAGATAATAAAATATTTYTTTTATGAAAAGGAACAACACTTCAAATAATTTTAAAGCATTTAAAATAATAAATAAATGTATCAGAAGGGAGGTACAACTACAACTCATATATATTCACTTATATTTTTTTTTAATTAACCAAATCTTAGAAGACAAATAAATATGGCTTTCTTGGCTTCATGTAACAGCAGCAATTAGTTTAGTCATGTCCTTTATGAGGCAAAGGGTATCACTCTGTGGCTCAAACTGTGTGAGTTTTAATACATCATGTCACAAAAGTATTCACAGTGTTTAGCACAGAGTTCCATTGGGTTTTATGAATTGTGYTACTAAACTTTCTAAGAAAATTACTGTTTTCTCTAGAAGAAAGTATGATTTTAAATCTTACCTGGTATATTTGATGAAACCACCTAACAAAAGATTGAGATAGTTAACATACACATCAGTGAGTTCGGTACAGAGTTAAATTTTGAGCCATACTCAAAATCAAGTTACAGCATTTGGATCTTCTGAAAATAGGATCTACACCACTATTTGAGGGAACTTGACAATACTGCTTTTGCTCCTAAGTTCAAATTTTTCAAGCTCTATATCCAGTGCCCAAGTCACTACAAAGCTCTTACACTAGAAGGAAATAAAATCTGTAAAAAATACAGAAAACCTATATGTTGCTAAATTTGGGCACTGAATATTTGATTGTACTTAAAAATGTAAGAAAATAGTAATTGTAAAACTTAAAACTCAGAAGCAATGCCTTTTTTAACTAAGAAATTTTTATTACTGAGTATTAAAATATTTAGGGTTTTCTTTTTGCCTTTTTTTTTTTTAATCCTCTAATAACTGTTGTTAATAGCTGGGGGAAAGAGGTGGGATTGGTAAAAGGAGGCAGAAAATGAAATTGCATCCTCAGAGATTGCTTAAAGATTCAGCACTGTTTCTGCAGCTATGGAGAAAGGAAGTTTGCTTAAGAAAATCTACGTCTGTATGTATAACAAAGACAAAACACCCATGCACATGGCCATAAGACAAAAGTTCACTAGTAAAGAATACTTAGAAAATTTGCTTAATTTTTCCCCCCTCCTCCCAAGTTTTTTTAATGCTGAGATACCGATAATTAACATTGGAATATTTCTTGTAAAGTATCCAATTTATCCCCAGGGGTACACCTGAAACTCAGACTTCATGAGAAAGGATTCAGCTGAATTGTGTCCAGAAAGACAGGATTCGTGGAGGCCGGYGAGCCTACGGTATAAGGTACAAAGACAGTCCGCTGGTGAGACAGTCCCTGGTACCAGAGAATCCTCCCTAGGTTAGGGTGACCAGAAAGGCTTCCCCCAGAATGCTTTGCCCTGCTATGTTAATATACCCCAGTTCTGCTCCCTTGGTTGGCTCACGGCCCCTCCACCCCCTTGCTACCTTATATGTTTCATGTCCTAGAAAGTTCTCCCACTCCATGTTCCCCCCATTGGCCTTTGCCCCTCGCCACTCCCCCAGAGCTTCCCCACTGGCTCCCATTCCCTAGTCCGGCCTTTGTACCGCCCCTGTGCCCTCAGACCATTGGTTGGTGGTGCTCCCTCTGCTCCCGTACTTAAACCTGAGCTCTCCATTGTTCTGTCTTCACCTCTGGAACTTTTCATGGTGCAGATGCATTRAAGAGCTGCTGTGGAAACCCATGCGGGGACCCTTCCTGCCTCTTTGCCGTCGAWCCATATTACTAAGCTATCCGTGCGTTTGTGCRTGCATGCSTGTGTGGGTGCGTGACTGATCCTGCTGAGCGGCTTTGCTAATGAGACGCTCTTGGAAGATCGCAGTACCTTGCGCTCCGGCACAGAGCCCGGGGTAGCGATAAGGATTTACTTTCAAAAACTGCATTGCAGAGAAACTTCCAGTATGGAATAAAGAAAAAAGTTCAAGAAAACTACAGACCAAAAGGATAATTTTTACTTCCCAAAGGAAAATGGATCTTTAAGCTGTAGGGTGTTGCAAATATCCAGAGGTCGATATATGACAAACTTCACAGCCACAGGTTTGTCTGTATCCTGTGATCAGGTGAGAATGGAATTGTTAAGAGGTGAGATAACAGTTCTGTATCTGTAACACACTCATCTTGAAAGTACAGTAATATACTATGTTGTTCTGGGTTTTTTTCTACTGGTAACTCTGGACATATATAGGCTTCTGAGTGTCTCTGTCTAAACAACCATAAAACAGGATATGTTAAAAGAGGAATTAGAGAAAGCATAAAAACTTGATGAAGCATGGCTGTCACAAGTAAGAGAGATGAATATTTTGAGTTGGCGTGTGTCACATGCACACAGCTGATAGATACAAGGGGATGCATAGTATATATGTTGTTTAATTGAAAGGCATTATAAAAGGTATGAGTTTAAGGGCTCCCTAGACTCTGGAATATTGTCTCAAAAAAGGGATAAGTGTTGCAGAGAGTGTGATTTCCTTCTGGRAACTTTCTCCTCTGCAAGAAAAAGAATAAAGTCACTTTCTGGTGTGATATAGAGAATTTCGTCCCTACTTCTGAAACTGGCAGCACTTCTTACATTAATTTGGATGGTCAAAAAAGTGTAAAAAGAGAACGGCTAGCTGTATTCTTATCCTTCATTGTCTTCTCTGGGCTATAGTCTCTAAAGAGACTGAGTTTAAGTACTTTAGATATAAAACAGCCCCAAAAGGTAAAGGGAGGGAGATGAAGCCTTATTTCCCCTCAAGCAATTAATTCCAGCTCCGAGTGGAAGAATGAGCACAGTTGCTTCATTTTCAGTTAATTTTTTTTTTGCTGTCATCCACAAAGGCCACTTAGGTCCACAGTGAGACTCTAGATGACGTGGATGCTTGTATACCTTACTGCAAGTTGAACGTATTAGACCATGATCTTTATGGAAAAGTTTCCAAAAATCAAATACAGTATATAACCCTTTGAAAATTGTTTCTACTCTGTACCTGACATACAGAAAAAATAAGCTGAAAAGAAAGACTAAACAGAGATAACATTGTTTTCAAAAGCTTTAATTCATTTACCAACATACCTAATGAATGGTTGAGAAAAAGGGGAATAACAAACACATTTGTCTCATTCACTTGTTTCATTTTTATTCTATTCCTTTTGGGAAAAAAACCCAAACCAATATTTTAAACTTGTGAACTCTTCAGCATCATATCAATAATGCTTTCATATTAATTAACCTGTAAGAGCACAAACTCATATTGACAGTTGTCTTGTTTTCATTTCTTGATAAATGTAGGAATTTAATGATCTCACAAAGGATATTAGAACAAGTAAACATATTTATCACTTCTGAAAAATCCAAACAAACCTGAAAGAATGCTTCCAATAGAATAAAATTCAGCTGTGACTATGTTGTTTGTTTTCTAGGCAAAGCARATTTTTAATTTACAAGGATTGAAATGAAAGTGACTGTCAAATTACTTTTATATTATTTATCTTTTTGTGTCTGTGCAATCATTCATGAATGCTACTTAAAATGTTACTGAGAAAGTTTTAGAAGTCTGGAGGTACAGATTTGAATATAGGAACTTTCTATCAACATATTTTAAAATTTGTCCTTGTAAAGGCTTGAATAATACATATACGTTTTATTTATGAAAGCATACAATATAAAATTAACCTGGTTGCATAACTGAAGTTTWATTAGCTCCCAGGATTTCCAAGCTAACCATTCTCTCAGCTATGATATTTACTCCTCTCTGTGTACTCTTTCTGTTTTCCATTATTGCACATTTGATTAACAGAAACGTCTCTTATAATATCAACCCTGTGCACAAAACCACAGCCCCATACCAGCCACTGTGAAGAAAATTAACATTACCTCAGCCAAAACCAGAAYACCCAGGTATTTGCACAGTAAAAAGCTTTTGAGGAAAGAAGAAACTGAACAACAAAAAAACATTCAGGATTATGTCCAGTGGTTTTGTTTGGTATCAGGGAGAAAGAATAACACACTGGCAGTTTGTTCTTAGAGTTCAGAGCAGGAAGAGATAGTCAGAGGTTTCAGTCAAATGGGCAGACAGCAAAGACTCCCAGCATGGTGATTTATGGCAGCCTGTGGTGTTTGTCTATAGATGCCTATTGCCCTCACAAAAATCTGCAAAAGGCTTTCTTCAGAAAGCTGTGACAGCAGAAATGAACAAGTTCCCTCTGAGAAGGTACCTAGGCCAGCTGCACCTGATCCGTATGTCAGAAACAAGAGAAAGCCGTGTATGATCGTAATTGGAGACTGGGGGAGCTTAGGACATCCATCTGCTGACCAKATGAACAGTTTTGGGAAGTTGATTGGTTGGTTGGTTAGATTTGAAATGTTGTATCCACTCTTTGGAGTGTCATCGCTTTCTTGGATGAATCAGGATTTAGGGCTCAGGGAACTAGGTAACAGCATGTGGGTCCAGGTGAGGTCATCTTTAATCCTTCTAGTAGGACAAGAAGCTCATGTAAGAAGGGAACTTACAGATGGGTGAACACCTGGATATCTAGTGGATGTCACTTGCAGAACTTTGGCCGTGGGACCACTTTTGAGGAAGACRTGACAGGGACCACACGATAAAACAGGGCAAGATCATCTTACCCATCAGATTTGCTGGCATCTTAAGCAGAATTTTTAAATGGACCTAACAATGAAACATGACCACAGCCCAGTAAGAATTTGACAAAAGTGTAGGAAGCAAGGATGTGTTTGGTTGATGTAGCAAGGTTTTGGTAGGGAGAAGGACTGCAGAGATGGCTTCTCTGAGAAAGCACTAGAAGCACTAGCTGCCCCCATGTCACACGTACCCCAGTTCCAGCCAGCTCCAAGATGGCCAAAGACAAACCAATGATATTTTTAGCRCCGTTGTGGTAATATGTTAAAGAAAGAGTAAAAAACAGCAGCTGGGAGAGAGGTGTGAGAGTATGAGAGCAGCAACTCTGAAGACYCTGAGGTCAGTGAAGAAGGAGGGGGAGGAGGTGGTCCGGGTGCCAGAACAGGTAATCCCCTGCAGTCCATGGTCAAGACCATGGTGAGGCAGCTGTGCTCTTCCAGTCCATGGAGATTAGTGGTGGAGCACAGATTCACCTGCAGCCCATGCTGAAATAGGTGGATATGATCTGAAGGAACCTGCAGCCCATGGAGAGGAGGCCATGCAGGAGCAAATTTTGACCCATGAAGGACCCATGCTGGCACATTTCTTTGTAACGACCAAGGCATGGACTCAGGCCAGCAGGAATACTGAGACATTTATTGAGAGAAACAAGCTGGTTTTATATGCTCTTTCAAGACCCAGTATTCCTTTATACGGTGTTTTTCACTAAGTGACCTATCACACATTGCCATGTCAGTAACACATGACTGTCTGTAAATGGGGGGGATCACACCCTGCCCACCCATCTGGCAGCTTCCAGCAGGCTTCTCTCCACAGGACTCTGCYATGTGGCGTCTCCTCCCCCCAAGGTGAGGTGGAGACAAGCTTCTCTGTGCTGCCATGGCATTCTGCAGGTGCATCCCACAGCCCACAGCTCAATTCTCTTACCTCTCTCCACAGTTCTTGAAGAACTGCATCCTGTGGGAGGGACACATTTTGGAAAAGTGCTTGAAGGACTGTATCCCATGGGTGGTGTGGTGAGTTGACTCTGACTGAACACCAGGTGCCCACCAAGCAGCTCTATCACTTCTTTATTCACCTAAACGGGGGGGAAAAATTATGACGAATGGCTGTTGGATCAAGAAAAGCATAAGGAGACATCACTCAGCAATTGCTATCATGGGCAAAACCACATTGACCCTGMAAAATAAATTTAATTTCTTGCAAATCAAATAAAAAGGAATAGGATAGTAAGAAATAAAACTACATTTTAGAACACCTTCTCCTCAGTCCTTTCCTCTTCCCAGGCTTAACTTTACTTCCAAATTCTCTGCCTCCTCCACAGGAGCAGTGCAGGGGAATGGAGAATGACGGTTGCAGTCTATTAATGACACATTGTCTCTGTTGCTCCTTTCCTCCACAGGAGGATGACTCCTCACACTCTTCCACTTCTTCAAAGGAGACAGTCCTCTGTGAACTTCTCCAATGTGAGTCCTTCCRCAGGCTGCAGTTATTCATGAACTGTTCCAGCATGGGTCTCTTCCACAGGATGCAGTCCTTCTGGAAAAAGCTACTCCAGCCTGGGTCCCCTGAATGGTCACAAGTCATACCAGCAAACATGCTCCAGTGTGGGCTCCTCTCTCCATGGGTTCACAAGGCCTGCTTGGAGTCTGTTACTGCATGGTCTTCCTATGGAATCACATCATCCTTTGGGCATCCCCCTGATCCAGTGTGGGGTTCTTCCTGGGCTGCAGATGGGTYTCTGATGCACCATAAACCTAAGTGGACTTCAAGAGGACAGCCTGACTCACCATGGTCTTCATCAGGGCCAATCCGAAAAAATTGGTGACCTGAAGAAATTCCTGAGGGCGGGAAAAAGGCAAATATTGCACCGATCTTTAGCCAAAAAAAGAGGTTCCAAGGAACAACAGACCAATGACCAAATCTTCCTGAAAGACAAATGCAGGAACGACAATGTCAGGACCCTAAGGATACTACTGGGCTCTGAATGGCCTTCAATCATAGCTCCTGCCCAGGGGCCCATTTCAGCCCAGGCAGCCCATGCTACAAGGTACCTGTGTTCAGCCTTGCCTCTGGCCCTGTCCCAAGTCCCATCTTAAAATCAGTTTGTCTTCTGCCTTCCTAGCTTTCTGACTGGACTTCTCTGCTGAATTCCAGACCCAAATATTTAGGTTGCTTTATCTGACTGTAGACAAAACCAGGTTACTATCAACAACTCATACTCAAGACAGACTGTTAAGAGTGTATTATTCAAATAGTGCAGTGTAACAAATTTTGTTATAAACTACCAGGATGCTAATCAGTTTTAGGAATACAGTAACCCAACTGGAAGTGCCAAATATGTTATGAATTACACGGAATATTTTGTCTTATATTTCTTATTATGGGATCTAGAACACTGCAAACACAGTTCATCAGACAGATGATTAGCTGGCAAATGAGCCTTTAGTGAGAAAGGCTGTAATGCTACTAGCACGTTTACTTGCAGAAGGCGAATGTAAATTTACATGATTGATGAACTTGCTGAACATTTTTAAGCCTATAACTCTGGAGATCTTGGAATGCTTGTTCTAAATTGTGTACTTTCCAATCATTCAAAATAACTTTTAGTAAAAGGTCTACCTTAGTAGTTGCCAGAGTTCATTAAGTTTTATTTGTTGTGACGCTGCCTTTCAATGAATTTATGATTACTTATGCACTCCAACTCAGTGGATTACTGTCCTAGAGTACCAACATGACTCCTATGCTCTAGTTTTTTCTGTCCTTTATAGTGGTCAGACCTTCTGTTAAAATCACTTCATTATGATAGTATCATCAAAGCATGGAAAAGCTTGGATTGGAAGGGACTTTAAGATTATATAGTTCTGACTCCAAGGCCATGGGAATGGATGCCAGCCACTAGACTGGGTTGCGTAGGGCCCTCTCCAACCTTGGATAGATATCATGTTGCTTCTGTGCACGTATATTTTTTAATTAAGGAAAGAACAAATGTGCTTTACCTAAGACTACTTTATCTCCCAGTGCAGAAAGAATATATGAAATTTTAATAAATTATTATTATTGTTTTTAGAGCAAGATCCAATCTTACTTACTATGATAGATTAATAAAAGAAATTTCATTTTTATTCTAAATTTTTCTGAGCCTTTTACAAAACTGTGAACAATCTTACTTCCTGCAGTCTTCGCTGGAATCACAGTATTTGGATTCTGAAGGAACTTACAGGACCAGATACCCTATAAACTAAAGTGATTAATTTTGGAATCTAGATTTTGTTGAAAAATTTCAACAGACAAAATGTGTTGAATCTGAAGTCACGTTCAAGTGCAATTCTTTAGCTGGCTATTAGCAGTAACATAAATGTCATTCAGTTCAGAATTAAACATCATGAAACTGCTAATTGTTAGCAAAATATATCATATCTACAAGTTGGGGCATGACATCATAGAATTGTGGACTCATAGAATGGTTTTGGTTGGAAGGGACCATAAAAATCATCTAGTTCCAGCCCCCCTTGGGTTGGAGCTAGACACTTCCCACTAGACCAGGTTGTTCAATGCCCCATCCARTCAGGCCTTGAACACTTCCAGGGATGGGACAACCACACCTTTTCTGGGCAACCTGTTGAAGTGTCTCACCACTCTCACAACAAAGAATTTCTTCCRTATATCTAACCTAAATTCCTCTCTTTCTTTTTGAACTCATTAGTCTTTGTCATATCACTAGAGCTCCTGACAAAGAGTCCCKTTCCAACTTCCTTGAAGACTCCCTTCGAATACTGAAAGGTTGCTGGGAGGTCTCTACACAACCTTCTCTTCTACAGGCCAAAGAGCCCCAGCTTTCTCATCCTGTTTTCATAGAGAAGGCATTCTAGTCCCCTTATCAACTTCATGGCACTCCTCAGGGTTAGCTCCAATGGTTCCATGTTCCTTCTTACATTGGGAACACCAGAACTGTACACAGTACTGTACACAGGTGGGATCTCATGGGAGCAGAGTAGAGGGACATAATCACTTCCTCTGACCTGCTGGTCACACATTTTTTGATGCAGCCCAGGATAAGGTTGGCTTTCTGGGTACACACTGCAGCCTTCTGTTGAGTTTTCTGTCAACTATCACCCCCAAGTTCTTCTCTGCAGTGCTGCTCTCAATCACTTCTCTGCCTAGCTTGTAGATGTAGGAAATCTGGAAATAATTGGGAAGTACATCTGAAAATGATGAATGGAATGGAGCAAGTTGTCAGCGTTCTATTTGGTTTAGTAAGCCTAATGTAGATGAAAACTCCATACAGTCTTGATACAATATTAAGATTAAAATCATGTGATACAATAAAGTACATTCTGTCATGGCTCATATATATAGAATATGACATTTATAAGAAGAAAGTAGAAAATAAAATGAGAAAAATATGTTAGGTGATGAACTACATATCTTAGACACCTTAAATAGAGAGACAGAAAAGAATTTTGAAAAGTCTTGTAAGAAGGCTGACACTAAAGGCTRATTTTCAATGCACTTACATAATTAATTGGAGGTTTTGCTTCCATAAGTAAAAAGTACATTTGGCATTTAGGGTCATCTCCCATTGGAAGAATAAAGTACAGACTGAGTACTTTGTGCCCTCTTTGTGTCCTTTGAACTTGTAAGCAGCTTATGCCAGCAAGGTATTTCATTTTCATTTGTGTAACATTGTATTTTTAGATTCACAGAGAATAATAAACAAGAATAATACATTGAAGTACATCCAGTGCTCTGTATCTGTGCTGCTTTTGGCTGGGGTAGAATTACTTTTCTTCACAGTGACTAGTATGGGGGCATATTCTGGATTTGTGCTGGAAAGACTGTTGATACTTTTTAAAATTGTAAATTCTGAAACAAAATATAAGGTATGAAAAGAGTAGACTAAGAATGATCACATGATTTTTTATTACAAATTCTCCCAACATAACATTTGCAAGGTGTTTTAAAAGACTACASTGGGAAGTTTGGACATCCTAATTCTGTTATTTAAATACATGTCTGCATTTAAACACGAGAAAGACTGCATTAATTCAAATAGTACTATATGTGAAAGGTAATCTTAGACTTACATTAGACACTTCTACCAGTAAGTTAGCAAAATTTTTGTCTTGTGTGCACTGGCAATACCTGAAAGCTTACACTCTGAAGCACAGACAAATAAATCAAATAACTGTCAACCAAAATAATAATCTAGCCTGGGTATGAAAAAAGCATTTTCATTAAAATTAAACCTCAGAAATTAAAGAATTTATCCATTATCCTGGATTTTTTTTTTTAATTGACTAAACTGCAGTTGAAATCACTAGCACCATATGCAGAGTAAAGAAGTTAAACAGCAAAAACCAGCTACAACAACAGGAAACTGAAAATTAACATTTTTCTACAGCTTTTGTATCTTGCCATGGCTAGAAATCACAAGGGAAACAGAAGAATGACCACACTGAAAGCTAATTGAAGAACAGAATGTATCACTGTTGCTATTTACTGGTGCCAGGATACRGTTAAGACATTGATAAAAACCCTATCAAAATCAAAATCTGGTAGTAGTCCTACCTTAAGAGATCAAGTACCGTAGCAGGTGAGAAAAATAACAAAAAACACAGTTCTGTTTGTRTTTGATGGTTTGAAATTACATACTTAGTTCAGAAAAGCATCTTAGTTCAAAAGAGCATACTAACAATGTTTTTTTCCAAAATGTGGATATGGAGTGCTCCTGAGGACATATGTGAGGCTAATAACATGTAAATACATTGAAGAAATACAGTCTTTCTGCCTTAATAAGTACAATTTAAACGTAAACACTTAAATTACAATTTATGCAGGTGTAATGTTCTGTCTATAAATATCATTCTGGATGATGGTGCAATATCAAAATAGACAGAACACCTCCAAAAGAAGACTATGTTTCGTAGGAATGTCTCTCTCAGTAACATTGATTTATTCAGACACAAAAATGATCACCAAACCTTTCTCTTTTTTTTTTTGTCTCAAAATTAATTTAGCACAATATACCAAGAGCAGAAAATGGGCCCATGCACTGACACATGATTGTCTACACCATTTAATTTCTAGGTCAGCACCAATGATGACTTTGGCTCAGACAGGGAACATCCTCCCAGATAATGCCTGCACAGAGTTTTAAATTATTAAATGTTGGGGAAAATGTCCTATAGACAAAATTTACTTGGTTTGAGGAAGAAAAGCACCATATGGTTGTGGTTTGCACCATGTCATTCACCTGCAGGGTCAGATGACGAACGTTAATCCTTAATCCTTAAAGGGGAACCACTGAGAAAGAATTATATTGAATTGTCTAGTACTAGGGGTAGTCCAGAAAGTATGATAAATCAACATATCTATACTCTAGAAAGCTAGAAATAGCTTATTCTTTTTAGCTTAGTTACCCAACCACAAAGAAAGAACAGAACACCAACCTTCTCTGTGATGCTGTCTAGAGGATACACACATTAAAGAATTTAGGCTGTCCCAGTCACTTGTTGATAATGTCAGTAATATGAACGAGGGACAAAGACTTCAGTGTCCCTATACTCTAATTCTTACTCACATTGCAGAGTACTGTAGCAATTCAATTCTAATTACTTGTGTCCTGTGACTGAGGCTAGAAAATTGTTACATCATACAAGGAATAAGCAAACATTATGATTCAGTAGAGCATATATTTCTCACTATTCTCATACAACGGCACCTATTAAATATTTTTCATRTATTTTCAATTTTCTAAATTCTGAGATTACGCTTTAACCTGCAGAAAAAGAGTGTGATATGGAACCACCAGCCACTCAGAAAAGAAGTCGCTAATATTCTGCAGTTGAGTTTGGGTCAAACCACTGCAATTTCTTTTCTCTATGTATCATTTAGTGCCTTTCCTTACTTGGAAGAAAATAATTCTTTCTATGTGACATGAGGATGATCAGAAAAACCTGAGATTTTGCTCATAAATTTCTCATAGCATTCTCTACAAATTTTCATACAAGCGGCAATTAAAAGTCTTAATAAGCRCACTACTTTGAGATTAAATTAATTTTTCTTTAAAAGTCGTTCAAGTTTTGCAATAAATTATCCCTCAAAATTGAAAACTAATCAATTTTACTGTTATACTTTTGTTTAATTACTTTTTCTTCTTTGGAGTGCCAAAATAATTATAGGTATAAAGGTTAATTTTCTATGCCAAAAACTTTTTTATCCCCTTTAAAATCTTGATTACATATGCTTTCATCTCAGCTATACAACATACAGCAACAAATTTTCTTTGACTTTAATGAAAGTAAGATCAGATCTACATCMCTTTTTCATGTATTACTTTCATATTTTCTGTTAGATCATGTGACAAAAAAACTTGTCTGAATACTCACAAAGGAGCACAAAGAGAAAATGAGTGGTGGKGAAAATCCACGTAATACTCTGCCTCAGCTCCTCCTAGACCCATCCCAGGAGCCATCAGATCATCAAAGGCCCATCTCCACAAGCCCAGAGGAGCAAAGAGCCCAGAGGCAGGTAAGAATGCAAATGAAAGACTGAGAGGAATGGGCAGTCTCTTCCTGGTCCTCACAGGGCTCTTGGAGTCTGCAAGAGTGAGTCCATTGGAGTGACTGTCTTTGGGGGATGGGAGTAAGACCAGAGAGTTCTCTTTGTGTGTGCATCACGGTCTGTGCCAGAAAGTCTAGTTCTTGAGTTTGAGGAATTTTTTCTGTTTTGTCAAGATGAGTSTAGATTAACCCATATTTCATTATGCTCATTTTAGGTTCTTGGTAATCTTTATTATTATTCGTGATTTGGGAATGTTGGAAAAATGCAAAGACAGCCATATAGTTATACATAGTAATTGCAAACTCTGTTCTGTGTAAGATCATATAACTTAATGTGGTGGGAACAAGATGGTGACTATACTGCAGACATTTTACTTAAAAGTGCATGTGGAGGGTTGACTTTGGCTGACTTGACAGTTAATACAGCTTCTATCTCATGCCTGCTTCTCTACAGGGAAAGGTGAGAAAGTAAGATTAAAAAAACCTTCTGGGTCAAGAGAAAGACAAGGAAATAATTTGCCCATAATCATCATGGACGGAGACTGGACTGGGAAAAATTTTTTATTGCTTCTAAAGTACGTATAAGTAAGAACAGAATTCAAAAGAATTCAGCTATTCAGATGTACAGGGGAGCCCATGGCCTCTTCGCACAGAGGACATCCCCAAAGCCCTCACCTCCCCAAACCTTGTCATGTAAACCAAGACCAGTGCATCAACTGGGGAATTAGTTCTTTTTCCTATGCTCTCTGGGTACAATTAGTCCTAGAAGGTAACAACTGATCTATTTATTCTAGAGTTGGGTGTGCTGCCTGTGAGTATCTCTGAAGGGACTTTGACTTTTTTTCTCTTGCCCATTGATACTTCCACCCAAACATTTCTCTGTCCTTTATATCTGTTTTTTGGAGATATGATTTTTCTGGATAGAGAAAATACCCACAAATCTGTTGAACACATCTTTTGACAGGTATTTCTTTGTGAACTCCATCTCTCTTCTCCGTACATAGAAGACAGGTGAACTCTATGAATGACTATTTCTGTTTCAGTGGAAAGAATTATAATTTTCTGCATATACAGATAAGGCTTTTTTTTTTTTTCAGAGATTTGTAACAAGTTTTGGCAAACCAGGAAAGAAAAAGTTATTTTATTTATCACCTGCTGAATATTTATCTAAATTTTCTGAGATGCTACGACTCCATYACAATCTCTTTTATGTAGAGAGGAAGAACAAATAGGCTTATATAGTGGTACACAGAACTATTGAATGTGAGATATCTTTCCATTTGTGAAAATAATATATATATTTCAGAAGCTAGCCTAATAAAGCAGATTTTCACTTAAATTATATAATCCTCATAATTTACACACTTTTCAAAAGAAGACATCACTGCAATATGCATCAATGGGATTCACTGTCCTTCATAGGAAAAACGTCTTCATAATGCACTTTCAAGATACTCAGAATTTTGCATATTTATATCTATAAATAATTAACTGAATAATTTTTCATCAGATTATATTTTGTAATTAATGTAAAAATTATTTAGATGCATATGCAGGGTGGCCAGTAAGCTGAAAGCCAATAACTTCAAATGACACTTTTTGGTTGCTGGAAGATCTTTTTAAATATAGATTCAAAATGCTAGTAATGTCTTCATGAAGAAAATTGCTGTGGGTCAAACAAAATGGTAATAAAATAAATGCTTTTTTAAGATAGAAATATTTCTAAAAATCTGTGAATGGTTTAAGTCATCATTGCTATTAGGTAGTTTCATTCTCGATTCCTCTCTTAACATAGAAAGACATTTGTCTCGTGCTTTCCACCTGTTGCTTCTTTCAAGGGAGAAAAGAATAACTATGCAGTGCACAATTAATTAAATTGAGCAGAACTATTTATTTTACAAATACTGGTTATATAAAGTGACAATTATTAAATGCTAAATAAGACAAAGTCAGTTTGATTTGAAATTACCATCTGTAAAGTGTGCTGATTTATAATCAAATTTAATGGTGGCTGTAAATGTTAATTTTGCTAATTCAGTTTGGAGATAAAGGATAGTAACTAACTCCATATTAATTTACTAAGGATTAGCAAGAGGAGTGTTGAGAATACTTGAAAGGCATATTCGTGTGAAAATATGAATACAAATCAAAAGAAATCAGATATTCAGATGCAATCCTAGTTTCTGCTAACATTCCTTCACAGGCCAAAAATCATCTAAATAAATAATGTAAAGTAGTTCTTTGGCCTTTTTTGAAATTGATGAGGCTGAACTAATTTTCTAGCTCTTTTGGAAAAACTTTTCCACAGCTATCTAGTAAAAGTCAAAGTCAGTATAAGTGTATGGTGTATGTCTTAGATACATCTAATGGAATGTGATGTAAGAATGTGGTTCTCTACTAATTGTAAATCTCTTCCATGTCAAGATAATAACAATGTGATTGGTAATAGTAATCTCATCTTTGTTGGTATTTCTTCGTTGGTTGTAGTTGATAGCTCTCACATCATCTAGAGGTTTCACCTGTGAACAAGGCTGTACATCAGGACTCACATACATAAGAAAAAGTCTAAAGAAAGCTATACTGATCTGAAAGTCCAGAGTTTAATTATTTTGTTTAATCTACAGGAATAGCTACACCATCACTGATGTCTTAAAGTCCACTGGAAATTAACTTTAGCTCCAGAAATGGATAGACTTTTATGGTCATGCCATGAAAAAAAAACCAAAACCATGGCTCTTTCTTAGACTTCTATGATTTTCTATTCTTTGAGATAAAAAGGTAACCTTCTTTTGAAGGTTTTGAGATTCTCTTGAACATGTTTAGTTTGTTGAGTGGGAGAAAAGTGAGTTGCAATGCAATGTATTGGTTCCCATAGACTGTAGGGAAATGCTTACAAATCTTGTCTTCTAAGAGTCATAGAATGGCTTGGGTTGGAAGGGATCTTAAAGATCGTATAATTACAATCCCCTTGCAATGGACAGAGACACTTTTCACTAAATCTGAACAACCTTGTTCAGAGCCCCATCCAATCTGGCCTTGATCACTCCAAGGGATGAGGCATCGAGACCTCCTCTGGAGATGTTATAGTGCCTCACCAACCTCACAGTAAAAATTTTATCTCTAAAAGCCAATCTAAATCTACTCTGTTTCAGATTGAAGTCACCCCCCCCTTGTTCTATCACTACACACCCTTGTATAAAGTCTCCCTCTTTCCTGTAGGCTCCCTTCAGCTACCRGAAAGCCACAATTAGGTCATCCCCAAACCTTCTTTTTTCCAGGCTTAAAAATCCCAATTCTCTTAGACTTTGCTCGTAGGAGAGGTACACCATCCCTCTGATCAAGTTGGTGGCCCTCCTCTGTATTTACTCCAATAGGTCCATGTCCTTTCTGTGCTGGGCACTCCAGAGCTGGAAGCAACACTGCAGGTGGGGTCTCAGCAGAGCAGAGTAGAGGGGCAGGATCACCTCCCTTGCCCTGCTGGCCACACTGCTTTTGATTAAGACCAGGATACAATTGGCTTTCTGGGCTGCAAGTGCAGATTTCTGGCTCATGTCCAGCCTCTCCTCCACCAGCATACCCAAATCCTTCTCGGCAGGGCTGCTCTCAATCTGTTTATTTCCCAGCCTCTATTGATATTGGAGGTTTTCCYCAACCCAGGTGTGGCACCTTGCATTTGGTAGTGTTAAACCTCATGACATTTCCATGGGTCAACTTCTCAAGTTTGTCCAAGTCCTTCTGGATGGCATCCCACCCATCAGCTGGTGAACCACACCACTCAACTTGATGTCATTGTCAAACTTGATTAGGGTGCACTCTATCCCTTATTCTATGTCTTAATGAAGATATTAAACAGAGTTGGTCCCAATAAGGACCCCTGAGAAAAACCATTGATGTTACTGATGTCCATTGGGACTCTCAGCCATTGACATTGACCCTCTGGATGTGACTGTCCCATCAATTCCTTACTCACCTAATGGTCCACCCATCAAATCCATCTCTTTCCAATTTAGAGAGCAGAATATTGCGGGGGACCCAGAGAAGTTTTGGATGTCCACATCTTGGAGTATTCAAGGCCAGGTTGGATCCTGGTAGCTCTGAACCTGATCTAGTGGAGGTTGTCCCTGCCTGTGCCAGTTGAAACTAGATGATTTTAAGGGTTTCTTAAACCATGTCAAAAGCTTTACAGAAGTTCAGATAAATGACATCTGTAGCCCTTTGCTGGGGATGCTGTTCAGAAACCTGAGGAAGACAAGGTTCTAGTCAGAGATTTGCAAGAGTGTCATAAACCCAGATCAAAACTTTCTAAATTGAGAGATAGACAGAATTTATATGCTTTTGTCCAAGAGAGCAATCTAGAGAGCCATCCTTTTTCATCCTTGAAAAATTTTCAGATCTGATTTGCCTAATAGTCTTCCTGATTACTGAAACTAGAGATTATGTCTACAAAACCATACCATATAGAAACCATAGATTTACATAAATCTTGTTATAGTACAGTYCTCCTGTATCATTGATAAATTGTACTCAAGGATCCCAAACCAGGTCAAAACCATGGAGTTGCTTAAAAAATGGGGCTGGTAGACATGGCTATTTTCATTATAGTAGGCTAAGGATTATTGAGCTGCTTAGGAGAGTGAAGATTCATAATATTTTCTACTTTTGTGTCCCATTTTACCAAACTGTAAAGAACTGGAAAGAAGATCAGTCTGAGTTTCTTCAGTTAAAATCAACAGGTTACATTTTGTGATGGTATCTTCCTATGTCTCTTAAGGGCATACGACCTTTATATAAAGTTTAAAAAAATAAGAAATTATTTCCCCATAAACACTTAATATAGACAAATCTAAATATATACACTAGGGGTGATATGGCATATTTTTTAAGCAAGGTACTACAAGCCAATTTATTTAGCTTTAAATTCAGGTTGCAATAGAATAGATGCAAATATTCATTATGTTTTAATATAATATTTAAATATGTGAAGAGAAAAATAATATTTGAATCATTTTGATAAAACCAATCGTATACTGTTCTAAAAATTCAGTAGCTGGCAACTGATAATGGGGAAAATTATTATACTTAGCCACTAGTGAAAAAAATTAATAATTTTAGCTGGACACTGATACCGAAAAGGGACATTCAAGTATGAGTATTGAATACACTGCCTTGTTATCTGTAGAAAAAAAACCCAATAGAGTGAAATTTTATGGAATACCACAGATATTTCATGACAAATCAATGGTCACTTAGTGAGGAAACCAAAGTAATATATCTATTTCATCTGCAAGCCACTAAATTTGATTTGGATTCTGTGGAATTCACTTTTAACCAAAACTTTTTTCCAATTTCTTCTTAGAACACCTAAATCAAAGAATGGATGATTTTCATGGATTAAGATTTGCCTGGTTTACAATTCTGTCATTATATCTGCTTGGGAACTCAATATTTGCAATCTACAGAGGAAGAAAGACTTTAAGCTCCTATCTTTTGTTACTTCCTTAATAATTTTCAGCTTCATAATATTTTCCTGTTAAAAGATATTTTTAGAAAGTCTTTGCTTGTAAATAAAATGCAAACTTCCAGTGTATTTGAAATGTAATTTTCAGCAAGTGTCTCTCACTCGCTGGAGCCTTTGTAACAGTCTGTATGTGTATAATAAACTTCTATTCTATCTTACCCTTATTTCTGCACGGATTCTTTTTCCTTTTCCTTCCTAATTTAATTCTTAAAAAGTAATAGTGGAATTTACTCCCCTTATTTCTTCTCTGCAGAGTCTCATCTGCCCAATTAGTGAAGTCTGTGAAATTTCAGAATTTATTTTGTGAATATGAGCCTATGTTCTTCCACGTAAGGCCTATCCACTTACAGCCTGAAATTTCAAAAACCATAAATATTTTACTATTGCTTGGTAGGTTTATAGCCACACTATTCCTTAGACATGGAGTCAGGAAATAAATCTAGCACTTGAATATATGTCTCCTCATGTAAATTTGGCGCAAGTATCAGACAAAAAAAAGACAACATACATCTTAGTTTTAGCACTGTGTTGCACCTTTGCATTCACCTGCTGTTTCAMCTACTTTACAAAGTTTAATACATAATTCTAGCAGATTCAATTTAATTACCTAAAAACTACATATCTCATCTGACTTATTTGTTTCTGTCTAGTCAGTAGACAAACAGAAGATCCATTAGAAGAGGAGATTCACAGTACTTATCTGTGTCAGAGAAAAGCCACATATAGCACAAAAATACTTTATTGCTGTGAAAGTAACATTATGTTAGATATGCACTTTCTAACAAGGAATAAAGTGGTTTGTTCAGTCACATAAATGTAAGTGTTTAATGTCATTTGAGATATCTTAAGGTATGCAAGACATTTACATATGACTGGCAGACGCTGTGGTCTYGATGGACATAATGGTCTTGTGGCAGCTGGAAATCAAATAAAGTATTCTATAAGATCTTTGATGGCACTACATGTGTTCAGTCAAGTGATTTGAGCCAAACTTATGATAAATAAGATAGCAAGAAAGCACAAGTAATAGGATAGCAAGAAAGATGGATATAAGAGATGGAAAATTTTAAAGATAGAAATGAGATTATGCTGCTTGTTATACAGCCATACATTTAGAAAGGACCTTTCTTAACATTTCAATAATGCTTTTTGGAATTCAGTCCTCTGTTTACTTCGTCAATTGCATTGTAATTATTTAACAGCTCCTAAATTAATTCTGGGGTGATAAATCAGAGTTCATTAAAATGCAGACAAGAAGAAAACYGCCAAAGCCAGAGATTAAAAAGGTTCTTTTAGGTTGTCTAATTTATCTCTTTGCTAATGAAAAATTGTGTCAATTTTTTTTTGAATACTCACATGTACACCTACAAGGACATATGTTCATGTATAATCACAAATACTTGAGTATTTTGTATTCAAAATTAAGGTAGTACTTTCTCACATTTAGTTTTGAATGCCCAAAGCAGGGGATYTTCAAGAGATTTTTCTTCTTTGTCTCAGAAATTGTTTTCTGACAGACTTATTATTTACCTTCATCTTTCTTTAAAAATTTTTAGTCGTTATTCCGAGCACCTTTACAAACATACAATTATTCATTAGTGTTTGCAAGTTTTGAATGCTTGTCATGTTTAAAAATATTTTTCTATGATTCAGTCTTTCCATAGTAATGCACAGACTGTTGCACTACAATAATGCACTTCCTACAGCCTGCTAAAGATTACTTTCACTATTCCTATGAAATGAGTGAATGCTCTGTACAGACCCAGTAGTGCAGAATCTCAGCCTCACCTTGACTCAGTCTGGGTTTATTCAGTTTAATTCCTGCACTGGGGCCTGGTGACTGCTGCTTCCCCAGATTTTCCTTGAGCTCTGGAGATGTGACAGAGAGTGCCAACAGAAGGCCACTGTCAACCTGTAGCTGGCAGCCCAGGAGGAGGAGACACTGTGATAAGAAAAACAGACCCAAGGCTAAGTAAGAAGAAATCATTTCCCAGGAATATCACATTCCCAAAATGAAAAACTTTGGACATAATTCATCATTACAATCCCCTCCTTTCTTTTTAAAGAGGTGCTGACTTTGAGACTCAAAAACATAATGGCAGAATAAGCATTACAGGGAACAAAAGGGGTACATGGTAGCAGGTTTAAAAGTTTTTTCCTTTTCACTAATTTTAACATTAATATAAATTGGACTTCTCTTTTTACTTAGAGAGCTTGGACAATTCAACTGGCAAAACACTAATTGGTTAAATTCCTGACTTCAAATGTTTGGTGTCTTTCCTTTTATCTGTAGAAGTAGTCTGTGTGTCATGTTACAAAATTTGTATTCTTGCTTTTTTCATTTTTGTATTCCTTAAGAACTATTCTTCTATCTGGCATCAATACTATTTCTGCAAATGCATAACTTCAAAATATCCTTTCTGACTGCATTTTTTCTTCCCTGTTTTGTCTGTCATTTGGATTACTAGCTCTTCTTGGCAGCAATTACGATTTACATGGCCAGTAAGACATACCCATAAACAGTAGGAAAAGTATTTTGTCTATCATTAAAAGTACAAACCATTTGATCTCTGAGAAATTATCTGTTAGGAAGATGATGTCACTTAATTTGATGTACAACTTCAAAAACACACAATGAAGGTGTTTTTTCTTTGTTTTGGTGTTTTGGGGTTTGTGGGTTTTTTGTGTGTTTTCTCTGTTTATGCAATAATATTAACAGAAATAAATCAAATTTTAAAAATTGCACTGGGTATAAAAAAGCTCTACAACTATAATGATGATACAGATAATAAAACTTCTACGTAATTACTGCCCTATTCCTGTAATATCTCTTACAAAACCATTGCCATGCCATGATGGCTAAGTTTATACTTGTGGCATATTTATTTTGCCCATCTCCGTGAGAAAACCAAAAAGCAACATAATCTTTGAGCATTTTTAATGATTATTAATGTCACAACATTGCGATATCTTCTTTAGGTTAAAACACTGTTTTATGTCACTTATTTTCAGTAACACAAGAAAGCACAGAAGACAAAACAATCCATTTTTATATACATGATACATTAATACAGAAAGTATTGTTTACTAGAATTTTTCAAACTGAAAATTTCCATTTATTTCTTTGCCAGATTAGAAAAATGCCAAGGCTTGCTTTAGAGTATTTTCTATGTTGAAAATGCAAGACTTCTCAAATGGAAGCAGTAAAAAATCTCTTCTGAAAGACAAATAAACTGAGCTACAAATGAAATATTACTTTCTTGGGGGAAAAAAAGTACCTAAAAATCTAAAATGCAGTTTTACTTTTTTTAGCCCCAAAGTAAACTTTACAGAAAAATAAATTGAAAACAAATCCAAATTCCAGTAACAGCTGAATGAGGACTCCAAAGCAAATAATTATTTTCTTGAAAGAAACTGTGCCAAAATGTTATTGGAAATACACTTCTGCCTGTTTTGTCATTGAATGTTTCTGTCTGAAAAACTGTCAATACCCTGAAAAACAGAACTTAGCTTTTGCGTCTCATGCTTTTCTTTCTTCAACAGGCTTAGAGACCTGGAGTTGTTAAGCCCGAAGAAGAGAAAGTTGCAGGGAGGCCTTCTAGCAGCCTTCCAGTACCTAAAAGAGACGTACGAGAAAGCTGAAAAGAGACATTTTACGAGGCTATGCTATGACAAGAGGAGACAGACTTTAACTGAAAGAAAATAGGTTTATATTAGATAATAGGAAGAAATTCTTTACTGTGATGGTTCTGAGGCACTGGAACAGGTTTCTCAGAGAAATTCTGGATGCCCCATCCCTAGGAGTGTTCAAAGCCAAGCTGGATGGATCTCTGAATCACCTTATTTAGTGGAAAGTGTCCCTGACTGTGGCAGTGGGATTGGAGTGAGATGAGCTTTAAGATCTCTTTCAACCCAAACAATTCTGTTATTCTATGACCCTGTGAGAGAGATGTTAAAAGAAAAAGGAGCAGAAATCAGGAATAAAGTAGGTGGATATTGGGAAGAAGTAATTACATTTTTCTTTGTCCTAAAATACCAGAAATATAAAACCTCAAGAAGCTCTTGGCAGGCACATGACCTTTGATTTTTCCATATTAATTTGAAAATAATGACATTTTCATCAAGGCTTGTAAAGAAAGAATACAAGAACAAAGCAAGGCAGTAAGGTATAAAAACCCCCAGGATCTCTTTTGGGTTGTACTAAGGTCCACCCACCCTGGCACTGTTCTGCAACAATAGTAAGCAGGAGGAAGAGAAGTGAAGAATACAATCTTTGTATTGTAAAAGACAGCAATTATCTCTATCATCTCTCTACAACACTCCTAAGTTTTTTTGTTRTTCTTTGTCCTATTTTCTTTCACTTATCCTTTTTTTCTAGACCAAACTAAGTCACAGCTTACTTAGCCATTCTTTAATGCAAATCCATTATATGCCTCTAACTTTTTTACAAAATTTTTGCATTTCAACTGGCTGCACAACATATTTAAAGGTGGGAATTCTATGTTTTTCTACAGCAGAATAACAATGTTCTGTTTCTGTTTGTTTTATTCTCCAGCTGATTTACTTGTTTCTGTTACTGCCTCAATATTTGCTTTGCTTTTTAGATTGCTGATAAACAGCGACTTGTCATCTTCATGAATTATCTACCATCTATTTTATATTAATATTGCTGCACCATATTTTGTTAATCTTTCACAAATAGCTAGTATTTCTGTACCAACTATTCAGAACAGTGCATTTTACATCGGCTATTAAAATTGAAAATTTCTCAGTAATTTAACAATATAAGATTTTACCTGGATGTTTGAAACTACCTCATATTAAAATAAATTAAGTATTCATACTGAAATGTTGATGGGCAAAGGAGAGCTCTACCAGCACAGTTCAGTCTGATTTGATAGGCAGGTAGGGATAGCTGAGATGCCCTRGGGTATCCCTCCTGGCTCTGAGTTACTAGTCCAGAAGGGCACACATCTCTTTTCAATCTTGTGTCATCAGGATGAATTAGAGACTGAGGGACAGAGCAAATGACAATAGGTATTTTTTAGGCAGCTGAATCATACTTAAGATCGAATATGTCATCTCAACAAGAAATGGTGTTCTTTTACTGTCTTGTAATATATCACTCAAAATGAGAGTCGGCTTTTTTATGTGAACATATAAAGTTAATCCTGCAGAGTAAATGGCCCAGCTTTTTCCCCAGCATTTGAATGCTACCAGAACACAGTTTTAAAGCTGGATTCTGTCTTATTGTCATTGAATCTATTATAAGAGTGATCTATTATAATTACAGTTATAACTGCCTTTCCTTTCTGATTGTCTGAATTGGCCTCAACAGTCCAAGTAAGTTGTCATTCCACTAATCATTAAATCTATGTTTTTATGACCTAAGCATTAAATGAGTGGTGTCTGACACATACCAGTGTTCTCTCATCCTCCACACTATGTGTCAGAAGGTTACTCAGGGCCAAAGATACCCTGGACTTCAAAATGTCTTTTGTATGATTTAGAAATAAACGTAGTAACATTACACAGCTCTTTTCAAGTATTATTCTGCCTGCAGCTTTGAGTGTAGAGGACATGCTAGAGCAAGGCCGTGAGGAAGGGGTTTGGGGCTGGAGCAGCAATGCTTGTCAAACCCTTGAGGAGGGCAAAAATAGATCAGAAGAGAATGTTTAAAGCTGAAAGTTGAAACCAGTGTATTTGTTGTGAAACCACAAATGACTCTTTAGCAAATATTGTGAAGAAAAGAAAACCTGGCCTAAAAAGCATTGCAAACAAAAATAATAAAAAACAGGAAACTGTCTAGGGAATGTGTAAAAAATTGTCATCTTTTTTTACCGATGTATGATAAAATTCCTTGCAACCCTTATGAAAGACCACTATTTCATAAATTTTAGGGAAATAAAAAAATAAAATAAAATAGATAATTCCTACCAATATAGTAAACACATATTTTCATTTGATATTATAAATAAACATAATATGCATGTCTTTGAAATCATTATACTACAAAATGGTGTCTCTGATTTAGAAATAAGTCAAAAGTCCACTTAGGAATAAAAATGTCCTCATGGAGCACAAATGGAGTACCTGTTTAGCCTAAGAACCACATTCAAGTAATCAAGATGAAACATAATATAGAATATAACTATTCATATAGATTTCTAATTTTTTAAAAACTTTGATTCAATAATACATGAAGATGTTACATAAAGGGCACACCCAATTCTAAGCATATAAAATTCAGACTTGCTGCAATACAAATGTTGCCTACTATGAAGCCACATGACTGGTCTRGCAATTTGTGCCAAGTGATGTGGTCAATATCTCATATATCGAACTTTAGCAAGTGGCCAAACAAAACACTATGTGACTCTATAGCAGCAGTAGCATGTTAGTAGAATTGCATTTCCTACTTCCACTTAACAAAGGGACACAAAATGAAACATTGTAAATGCTTTGTGAAGTAAAGGGGAAGTGTGTAATCATGTTTCTTCAAAGAATACAAAGTGAATAGGCACAGACAATAGAAATATAAACTCTGCTTTATGTATTATGGCCAGTTTTACAGGCAAGACATTCCTTCTGTGGGGAGGTGAGAGGGTGTTCTGGAATATAATTTCCTTAATTTTCTTTTCCTACTCTAGGCACTAATATTAAAATTAATATATCAGCTACTTACATAAACGTGTGCTATAGTAAAACACAGAAAACCAAAGATACTAATTTAATAATCAAAATTTTTATGTAATCTGAGAGATCTTTACCTTCTATGCTTTGTTTACTAAAATAGCTAATGAAGTGGATCCAGGCAACTCTGATACAAGATAAAAAATATTCATTGATATAGTAATAAATGGGATTGCATAAAAAGTGTTATTGGTAGTAAAATCTTAAACATTCCTTAGATGTAACAGGATATAGCATCATAAATGTTTTGTTAGCAAAGCCAAATATTAGTAAAATCAATARTTTTTAATGACTATAGAAAACATAGTTGGTTTGTAAATTTTGGTAATTCTTCCCTACAAAAAAAAAAAAAAAGGCCGACCTAACCATTATTCTGGGTAGCTGGGGAGGATCTCTGAAGCAAACACAATGGTTTAGTATACTTATTTCAAGGCCAAATAAATGTCCATGTAAAAAAATAAATATCAAGAAATGTAACAAAATAAAGAAATCAGACAGCTGAACTATCCAGGCAACTTCCTTTAAGAGATGGACCTTGAGCTGTGTCCAGTTTCTTGTTTATGGTTTCATAGCTACATGATGAGAAATAAAAAGAATCCAACTTGAGGAAATAGTTCCAACAATTCAAAATCCAGCAAAACTTAGTGAATATCCACACTGTCTAAGTTTCCCATTGTTTTTGTAATGAGAAGTGTAAGAGGAAGATCTAATCATTAATGGCCTTCAGGAAGCAGGTAATCGATTATGGCTGCAGTTAAAAGTAAGCCCAGTATGCTTTTTTCCCCATCTTTCCTTAGTACCAGAAATTGGTCTTTATATCAAGAAACCGCAAATAGATGAGAGATACTTTTGGCATCTTTTATTCTTAAAACTGGCCTATACATCTGATAGATGGAGGGTTTTAAAAACTAACATTAGAAAGTTCACTTTCTCTTCCTTCCTCTCCTTCCTTATTCTTATAAGAAAACAAAATATTCATCTTTGGGAGCTATAATTGTCTTCAGTGTCTGTATGTGAGTCAGAGCAAACAAGGAGTCCCGTGAGTGTGGTTCTTGCATCTGTCTGCTTCAGGTAACCTTTGGGCAAATGTCATCTACTTTCTTTTTTCTTCTCCTCTTACTTTTGACATTGTTGGTTGCATATAACGTCTGTATCTCCCCAGGGCAGGAGCACATTCAGAACAATTTCCTCATGGAGCTATTCTCTCACATTTGATTTTTGTATATTGAAATTGTGATGTTATTCAGAAGCTTGAGATATTTTCTATGTCCTGGTGCATTCAGCAAAAYAACCAAAACACTACATTCAAAACTGATAGAAAAAAGTTGAACAATTTTTCTTCATTAAGCATAATTTCATTTAAAACAAACCTCTGTCAAGCACCTGTTGAACAATGTTGGTTTTCTTACTTAATTTCAGTCATCGTGAAATGTAAATAAATAATGTTTCTTTGTTTTTGTCTTTAACTTCTTTTGACTTAAATGCTTTGTAATATTTAGTACAATGCTATTAGGTTTAATGACTGTATATTTTAAATGCAGTTTTCTGCTATAAATATCTGTTGATCACATTGATGATAAACATTTTGACATTACTTAATGAAAAATTTTCTTAAAAAATAAATCATGTTTGCTCTGAGATCTCTCATTTTTATTTAGAATTAGTCTAATTGCCTGGTGATATTATATCTTTTCAAGAGAGAAACATTTCTGGTCCAGTTTCATCTAAGTAAATGTGAGTGTATGACTGAAGCAAAAAGGTATCTTTACATGCCTTAAAATTTCCTTGAACTGTGAGCCAATTCATGTGTTCAGAAGCAGAACTGAGAGTTCTTGAAAAATATTTGATGTATTCCAATCTTAATGTATTTCTTTATATTCTTACCACTACCATGTATATTTATATGGCCAAAGATTTAGTCATCAATGAGGAAAGATGTAAGAAATATGTATGTTCTTCTCATTGGCATTCACTTGATGTAAAAGGAAATGGGGTCGCCACTATCCTCAAGATGTGCCAAAGCTTTTTGTCATCAAAGCAACACACGCTGCTTTTATCAACATTGCCATATTTAAGCAAGTGTTCTGCTAGGAAAATAGTCACATATACAGGAAGAAAGTAAGAGAGGGAAGAAGAGGAAGGGACAGAGGAAAAAAAGGACGATGCAGTAGAGTGCTGCAGACTAAGTAATAAGGTTTTCTATTTCCTATATTTTTTAGTATGACTATTGGTAGACAGTTGGACACCACGTATTTGTAAAATTTGTTCGAGGAATATTAAGCACAAAAGAACAACACGAATCAGCAATCACTCTCTGCAGAATCCCACTGAAGAACCTTTATCTGCACAGCTGAAATGCAGTCTACTGCAGCACAGGGAAGATATGTGTATCATAATACATTGAATGCCAGAATGCTTGACATGAACCAGCAAAGCAGTCTCTCTCTCAGAAAGTATTTCTCCTCTTTAACCTTTCCCTGATACATGGTATAATATCACTGCATATATCAAAGATATTTCAGGAATGTGTTATATATTTCTGTTTTGTACAACTGACCTAAAAGAAACTAAACATATGTATATGTATTTCTAAGTTATCTTAATAGATTTATTCTTCATAGTCATCAGCAGTAACTTGCCCTGTCCCTGTCTTTTATCTACAAAAAAAAATATAATTGGCATAAATGATAAATATTGCAGTCAAAAAGAGGAACTTGTGGCATGATAAAACTGTAAAGCATGTCTTAATTTCATCCCTGGCTGTCCACAATTTTCAAAATTTCCCTGAAGTCATAACAAGAAGGAAATCTTTGCAGAGTGCAGTGGAATAAGTACTGATTTGCCACAATTTCGGGGAGTAGGGTGGGAATCTGTCTATACACATGAAACTCAGGGGTATGGTTAGGTATTGCTTTTATCATGCTATATCTTTGTGACAGGAAGTTGCAGAAGACTGTAAGAGAGAATTATTTTTGAAGCTTTTAATTCTTTCCAAGTGTACAAAACCTTGATTTAGTACTGCCATTGATGTTCACATTAAAAAATTGTCATTCTAATGAATAATTCTGCTTTGTTAATAGCCCAAATCCACTGTCAGACAAAGGTTTCATTGTTAGAAATGTTGATTGTGCCACAATTGATTTTGGATTACAAACTGACATTGAATATGAATGTCTGTAAAGCTTTATTTTAAAGGTCATTAAAAAATCTTCATATTATTTGTTCTGAGAAATGACATTAATTAAAACTACCATCCTGTAGTTACAAGCAGACATCTAAGCAAAGGAAAATTTATTGGGGACAAAATAAAAATCCTTTGAAGAGTTACTAATTTAGTCTTCAGGACTTAGAGGTGTTGAAAGCAAAGGGATTAATGCCCTTCAGGTCCCATTGATTTCAGCCTCAGACTCAGTATCTAAGTTTTTGTTGTTCCACTTTTGCAGTGTAGAAGCAAGATCTTCTGTAACTGGAATAAATTAGTTTCTTAATTATCGATGATTTCTTGTGGTAGTAGTAGTAGTAGTAGTAGTAGCAGCAGCATTCTTTTCCTTACTGCCATATAAATATTCAGCAGAAATAAGACATGTGCCTTGTAGTTTTTTTTCAGTTTGCAGCCATAAAAAACTAGTAGAAGAAGGTAAAGGAGTACAAAGACACAATAACTTGTGACAGACTTTAGTATCACTACATCTGTAGCCAAAAAGTTCCTAACTTCTTGAGTTTTGGGTGGTCTGCCTAAATTCACTAAAACGTTTTGAAGAAACATTTTAAGGAAAAGAAGATGATATTAGATTATTATTTTTATTGGAAGATTTTAGCCTCTTGAGTATGTAAAGTGATGTGGGAGTGTAGTGGTTTAGTTTGCTTCTATTACCCTCTGTCAGATAAGGATCAGAAGAAAAAGCAAAGCAGGCTCAAAACTTTAAAGAATATAAAGAAAGTTTTATTAACAGAACTAAAAGAAAAATAATAAGAGTCAGAATAAACCTTCAGAACACTTCTCCTCCCACCACCTCTTCTTTCTTTTCCCACTGACGACGTAAAGAGACAAAACTTGGGATTTTCCAGTCAGTTTACCACCTCTGTAATAATCTTTCTTCAGTTCAGTTAGGGAGAGAAGTCTCTCTTGCCATGCCATGGAGACTTCTCCACAAGAAACAGTTCTTTCCTGGCTTTAATGTCACAGTGAATCAGCCGTCCAGGAAATGGAGATCTGTTCACGATGTGAAAATCTCTTCCCTCATCTTACAGCTTTCTCCACAACTGTTTTCGAGGGCTCAGTTTTTAGCTAATGGGGTACCATTTTAAGTGTGAGCTGTTCAGAAGCAAAGGTTCTTTTCATCTGTCTCTGGGATCATCTTCATCTCTGGGAACAGAGGTCTTCTTCTCCTTCCCTGGGGGCAAGGGTCTTCATCACTCTCATCTCTTTCTGTTCAAGCGTCTCATTAGATCACAACTACTTCAACATTTGCTCGTTTCAGCACAGATGCCTTTGCTCATGGTTGCGGTTTGAACGTTCTATCTCCCCATTCTTTTCATGAATTACAGGGTGTCTTGGAGTATTCTGATGTATCATAGTCCATCACCATAGCCTTACAAAAGAATTTCAGCTCCTAGGTTTGAAGCATCTCCTCTTTCTCCTCTATCTGGGCTTCAGCTCTTCCTTCTTCCCTGATTTTGGTGTCTCTATGTTGTTTTCTTCATGTGCCTTCACCTTTTCCTTTTCTCTGACTCAGGAGAGGATTGATGTTTGTAGGTTTCATCTGTTCTGGAGAATTTTACAGCGCTGAAAGAGTTAATCTTACTCAGGAATTTGCCTTTCACTGTTGGTCACATGATCTCTTCCGGGGGCGTCTGGAGCTCTTGTGGTGTCTGGAGCTCTTGTGGTGCAGAATTTCATTTCAATGGTGGGCACTGAGGGGGCTGTGCCAGGGCTCCAGCGAAGCAGAAGCAGCYGAGATATCAGCCAAGCCGTGCCACGGGCCAACCCGGCCGGGCCGCAGAGAGCAGGGCCCAGCCCGGCCCCATCAGGCCGCATGGGCCGCCCTCAGTTACCTGTCCAAAAGCCAGAAGCAAGAGAGGTTTTCCGGGGGTTTGTTCGTTCTTAAATGTGGTTTCACAGAGGCATGTTTAGCTTTTTTAAGTGGCTTAACAGAGTTGTCAATATTCAAAACTAGCTGGCTGATTGGCTTTGTTGGGTCTGGAGGAAGCTCTCAGCAGTTCCTTGTAGAGAATCACTTCTGTGGCTGGTGGATTTCTCCTTAACTAAAAACCAAGCTATGCTAACCCRCAGCGGGGAGACAGAAGAGAAAAATTTGTATAAACCAAATATAGAGTATGGTAGCATTCGCTGATCAGATTTAGTAGCTAACCTACTCACACTAAATAAAGATGATGGGTAGAACGTGAATAGACTACATATTTGAAAGAAAGTGGTGATGTATGATACAAGGGGTAAAAGGGAGTAGGTGAATGCTCAAAAGTGACTGAGGCAAAACAGAAAACTCAGGAAACCTAGTGTTTTGAATGGATTTGAGGAGTAAGGATTACCTAACAGGCTGAGAATTTTAGCTAGACAAAACCAGAAAAGGGTCATCAAAATTTATTTTTGGGAGATGGGCAYATAAATTTAATTAATTCTTACTCATTCAAATCAATTCATAAAATGGAGACATATTAGACAATCTTAATTTATACATTTATCTCTGAGCTAATCATGCTAGGACCACTTCACAGCCAATGGAGAGAGATAGTTTCAGGTGTGATGTGTTTTGGCATTTAGTTTAAGACAGGATGAATCTTTCTGAAGAAGTGGCTGCTTTTTTACACTGAATATGGAGAAGGAAGTTTAAGTGAGAAACTATACTGTAAAGTTTTATATTATAGGGTCAAAAGTAAGTAAACCTCATTTGACAAGGTAATTTTGTTGGAAAATGATTATTTTCAAATGAGAAATTAACATTTATGTTTGGTAATGATATTTTTTCATCAAAATTTCCTGAAGGACTCTAGGTATTTTTGAGAGAAATTCTTGCTTAATTTTGAGAATTATGCAAATATAATCTTTCATTTTAAATTAAAAAAAATTAAAACCTAATGCCTTTCTTAATAGGATCTCATTGAAAAGTATTTTATATTAATTTTCTACCTTATATTTTGGAAAAAAAAGGGATTTTTTTTAGGTGTACAATGCTAATAACCACCACACCTTTATTGGACTTTTATTTTGGGCGATAATTTAAAAAAAAATTTATATTTATTCTGCATTTTTCAGATAGTATTTGCCTTTTATGGTATAAAAAAACCCACATTCATTAAATAATGGAGATTTACTTGTTGTCTCTAGAACTAAATGAGTATAATATCCCTACATATATTTCAATTCTGCAAATCTATATGGTAGATTTAAATTTTAAACAGAAAAACATGATTTAGGCATGCTGAAACATGGAAATAAAACTGTAGAAGGGCTCCAAAACATGAAATCTCCTTCCCTCTAAAAACCACCATGCTAAACTTAGATGATTTTTTGCCCTTTTGTACCCATTGTTCTACAATGCTGTTAGGTGAAGAACAGAACCTCCTCTAATTATCAGCATAAAGGCATGCAAAGTTTGCTAATATCCACTCATTTTTTGCAATAGCATTATTTTTTTGTTCAAAGAGCTTTTAACTCTCCTTTTGCTCATTAGAAGTTCATCTGATACTAGCAAATTCAACTCCTTTATTTGTTAGAGGCTCTTCACCAAAGCAGAGCATTATCTAGCGGCAAGTCAAATACTGCCACTATATAGCTCTGAATTGATAAGATCTAGGAGAAATTTTTAGACTTTTTTGAATTATGAATGTAGTTCTCTATAAACAAGATACAAATTTTGCAGCAATAGTAAAAGCTTTAATAAAAGTAATATCTCTATGACTGAGTGCATATGCAATAAAAATACAAATTTTGCAATGAACAACCTATCAGCAGTAGAGAGGAATAGAGACCAATCTTTAGTAAGCAATTTGAGTAAAGAATAGCAACAAATAATGGAAAGTGAGTTTTCATAATGTTGTGCTTCTTCCTACACTGACTAGGTAGTGACTAATCTATGTAAGGTATATACATAGCAATATAGTTATTATTGTAGTAAATAAAATGCCCCTAGGAGGCAGCAAACTTCCCTAAGAAGTGGTTCCGGTCTTCATGTTGGGCTTTCTCTTCCCCTCAGCAGAGTCTCCCATGAGAATGACCTGTCTTTTTCCTTTATGGAAGTGGTTTTATTGCAGGGTGTAGGTCACCCTTGGTGCTGACTCCGAGTTAAAATAAACCCTTGTACTCATTTTTTGGTTCCACTTGCAGAGCCTGGTACTCGCTAGTATACTCACAGACAATGAGTGGTTTGTTGATGTGCGTTGTTAATGAAAGATTTGTTATAGATGCAGCAAGTGTAATTGCAGTAGTATGCGTTTTAAGATGTTTTTCAGTGTAAGGGAAAATTTACACCCATTAGCTGGTATTTATAGAATTAGTTTATAGATTTAGTATTTGACATATTTTACATGAGTTTGAGCATTGCAGGCTGAATTGCATTAGGGAAAAGTCTGGTCTTTTATTTGAACCATATCACCTCACAGGAACCTCAGCAGCTGTGTAAACTGAATTACATGACACGATCTGGGAATTAAGGCAGAGTAATTGTCTTGAACACTGGTAGCAGGCATCCCAAAATACAGATTAAGGTTGTCATTTTCCACTTTGTCWCCAAAAATGTTTACCAGTATCATCAGTTGTAAGTAATTAAATCTGCTGATCTATGAAGGATGCTTTGAAAGCAATCTAAATTATATAAAAAATGTGGGTTTAATATGTAAGTTGCTTACTTTTAGTTTCACATCTAGCTGTGTTTTAATGAAACCCTTCTACTTGGGGGAGAATATTAGATGGAGGAATATTATTTCCAGTGAAACTGAATAACTGTGTCATTATGGAAAAGAGCTTGAATGACCATATATCCACCAGTGGTCTGGTTAGTCTCTGAACACACAACTCTCTCAGCTGCTCATTACYGTTTTTTTTTTTTAAAAAGCAGAAAAATTAACTGTCAGTCAGACATTAGGGAAAATCACGAAAGAGTAAACGGAGAGGCAGGCTTTTTCTTTTTTCTGTCTAAATTTCTGATACAAAAAGATTTTACCAGCAATGTCAAGCCTCTAAAACATTGCATTCTCTTTGTGGCAGAGATGCAAAAGTGTTACGTAGAACTTTATTGTTGCACGGTCTTTTCATTTGGAAATATAAGGCACCAGATTAAAGAATATTGTCATGAGGGAATTCCTGCCTCTTGAAGGTTAGACGTAACTCAAACCAAGCAAAGGAATAATATACCACTGCTCCCCAGTTATTTTAGTAACAGCAAAGTACCTTCAGAGGGTGTTCATCATGATTCTTGGAAACTCTTTCATATGCAGACAGTTCTGTGAATATTTACAAGTGGGAAGGAACCAGATGCCATATTCCACCTCCTCCATCACACAGTCGGAACAGGAGTTTTAGCATAAACAGAACTAGAACTTTGGCATAAAAAATGCTGGACATCAAAAGTGCTRAGCTCATTTGTCAACAGTGTTTTTCAATAGAAAATTAGAACATTTACTTGTAGCGATATGGAACAGCGAGGAGTTCCCAGGCAGGTGCAAAGGAGGCACTTTATTTACAAAAAAACCCAGCCTTTTTATGCCGTTAGTCAGTTTTTAGTTTACATAGTTTTAAGGCACAACAAACCAAATTGAACCAGCCACCATACACCACTATGTGGGCACAAGGCATTCACGCAGCGTGCTTTACTTCCTCTATTCTAGCTGAGTCATTCTCCCACAGTCCATTTCTACTTAGGCTAAGTAACAGGCYGGAGCCATGATTTTACCAGGCCTTCCCTTTACAGAGCTTTACCTATCTGTCACATTTACTATTCTAATTTACAAGTTCATTAAAAACATGCTTCAATATAAAAAGTGAGTAATGGAAAAACTAAGTGTCTTTAATGAATAATCACTGAATGCTTCACTGAGACAGCCTGTTGTGATATCCACGACACAGCATGCAGGCTTTTGGGTCCTACCCTTCCTAATTCTTCCCATCTTTTGTCTTCCTTATATTTAATGTTATTAGTTACAAATTCAACAAAGTTTGCAATAATTTCATGTTTCTCTTCACTGCTACATCCATTGTGGGGTACAGTGCTTTGGGAATCAACATTGCAACTAAAACACTAAAATTAAGGAACATACACTTCTGTCTAGAAAAAAGAATGAGGAGGTATTTTTAATTAATTGTCATTAATGTTTTAATAGAAATAAGTATGAAGATCCAGGCTACCATTTTGACTTGAGATACAGAATTAAAGGTTAAGAAATTTCTAGAATGGTTTTGTTATTAGATGAAAATTACATTCTCTCTTTGTGTGTCCATCTCAATAAGGAGGGATATGAGCAGCAAATCACATCCACTTTAGGGCTACGAAATATTCTATTTGTTTTGTACTATCCTGATGAAATCACACCACAGTAGTGTGCTGTATATCTGGCACATATAAAGAGAAGGTGTATTTTTAGCATACATTAGAGGGTGAAGCAGTCCCAGCAATCTCCAGACTTCACTGTAGAATTATATCTAGGTAAATTAACAGCTGAAACCAAAATATGAATCTAATTTAATTATATCACTTTGACAAGGGGGAATATTCCCTTTGACATCAGTTTCTGAAGAAACTGCAGTCAGGCAAGTTCCTGTTGTTGGTACTACAGTTCTGCCTTGTCACGAGTGTATCTCTGCAAAGAGTTGTTGATGGATTGGAGCTTTTACTTATGGCAAGTGGAAAATGTGTTATGGATAATTCTCACTCTACTTTTTTTATTGCAAAGCTACATCACTGCTTGCACATAAAAATGTTCTCCTCTTAATCACTCTGTTTGAGAGCCCTTGAACTATAATGGTGATGACTCCTAGCTAGCAAACTAGATAGATGTAAATGCAAAATGAGTCATTACAATTTAGGTATGACCTACTGCCTAACACATTCAGATAATTTGGAAGAGTGATAGAAGCATGGTATACAAATCATATTATGTGTCTAACCAGTTTGAAATGGTGCACTCTATTTCCTCAATCATATTAAGGCAAAGCATGGTCTGGCAATCCATCTCGCTGACCTTTCTCTTCTTTTGTGGGTCAGGCACATGAATTCTTTTCGCTTGCAGAATTAAATGTATAATCACACACACACACTTCACCTATTCAGCAGTGAATATTGACCATATTAAAAAAAAGTGAAATTACCCATTGAACKCCTTTAAACAGAACTCATTAATTCATACCATCACATTGTATTTTATACTTCCAAAAATTAGATTACATTCTGTGTTCAATCATCAGAAGATATGTGATAATGCAGGACCACCATACCACATTGTCCTGTCCGTATCACAGCTGGAACATGTGTTGACTTGATTTAAAAAGTCACACTGTTGGTAATCTGGTGAAATACACACAGTGATATCAATACAAACCAGCAGGATCAGAACAGTATAGTGATTTTCAATCATATATTGCTATGTAAATTGCATTTCTTGCTGTGTAACACCCTCTGTATATCTATTAATTAAAGAAAAAAATGGAAAATGAGAGAAAATATGTTTTCTCACTGCATTTTTTAAAAATAACAAGTTCTATTTGACTTTTCATGTCCCTCTTAAYGTGATAGTGAAAAAAAAGACAATTTACAGGATCACTGCTGACTACTTTAAAAGATTATTTGGTACACTTCCTCAGTGCTCTTTGCATGACCATCTTATGACTTCCTTTTACTGATATCTAAACATTTACTTACTGATTAATAAAAGTTTCCAGAATAATTGTTGAACACCTGATTAAAGGAAAATGTCAAACATTAATATTGATAGAAACTTCTCTTCACAAAAGAATATGTGGGCAAGAGCAAAAGCATAGGTTTACCTGGAAGTTGAGCCTTTATTAATAACATAATTTCTGTTATTTGCCTTGCAATTGAGAACAAAAAGTACAAAACATTGTTGAATTTCTTTTAAAAATATTTGTATTTGATTTTATCATGCAGGGACTAAATAAGAATAAGCATGAGCGATTTAAAACTTTTAACTTGCTCAGGAGTTCATACCACTTTGATGCATTGAGCATATAAATATTCATAAAATCAATCATTTCTTAGTGTGTCTAGAAATGAGCTTTGAATCGATTATGCCTAGTTATCTGTTGTGTTTGTGACAACATGAAAATGGGCACAATCTTCTTTCATTGATTTACTGTCCAATAAATAATTACTATTCATTATTTATTGATTGTAAAGTTCTATAATCATTTCCCTTCCTTCCTCTTTATGCTATCAGTGTCAGTTCTAAAGCTAGAACAATCTACTTGATCAAATTTTAAAATTGGTTATGAACACACAAGAAATGGTATTCCACAGAGCTGTTTAAATTCATATGAGAATAATAGGTTTGCATACCTCAACTCATTTACACCATTTTAGAACCCTGCATTGAGGACGACAATGTAATCATAATCCAAGAGAAGCTGTCCACAGTTTACATTATGATAACTAAAGCAATGTAATTCATATAATTATGTCTTTTTTTTTTTTTTTAAGATGTTGGAGACAGGAAGATTTGTGTATCATTTTGTCACAAATACCCAAGCCAGGTGCATGATGAAAATGATACATATCATTGCTATACATAAATTTTCACGACAATAATGGACAAATTTTAATTAAAATAGAAACAACTCTTTTAAAGCTTTGTCTCCTCCCCCACCACTTGTCTGTCATAAAGAAAAGAAATTTCACACTTGAGAAAAGCCAATTTTTCCAAATTAGTACCTTATTTACCTATTTGGAGATAAAAATAATTTTAATTCTATTGCATTTACTGTAAACTTCTTTAAGCAACACAGTCTCCACAAGTACTGATTAGAAGTATACACTGTACTAAAAAGAGAACTTTCCTGTAGGATGATTCTGAGCCTACAGTATTTTTGTGTCTTTTAGGTGCTAGTCTGGATCACACATTTCCAAGTTGTCAAAGCTCATAGAAGCTGTAGTGTTGTCATTTATCAACACCATAATATATTGAACACATTCCCTGCCTTTGTTACTCTAAATCTGAACTCAGAGCACGAATGAATGGTAAATGAACAGAAAAACAATCAGAACTAGTCAGTGAACAGATAAGTTTTTTATCTTCAAAGTACTTTTCTGATTTTGTGGTTTTACCACACATATTAAAAAAAGTCTGATTAAACTCAAAGAAAAAGAAGCACTTGAATTAAAGCTGTTCACAGGAATTTGCTTTGAGTAATCACCCTACAGTTCAGCAACAATAAGTAATTCCCATAGCAACCCCTACTGCCATATGTCACCAAAACCTACTCTCATACCCTTAGGAAAAATCTTAACAGAATGAAAAACAATGTTTAAAAATAACAGTTTTGTARTTCTAAATTTTATCCTAGGGACAGTATGGAAAAAGAAATGACCTTACAAAGGAAAAGTGATCTTTTCATACTACGTATTTCATAACATTCCCCATAGACTTTGATTAGGAGAAAAATCTTAACATAGAGGCCTGCATTTTTATATTACACCTCTTCAAGTGATGATGAATTATGACAGTCATGGCAAAAAGCACAACACTTACTATAATGTGAAGGAATGTATGCTGAAATGTTAAATATGTCCTAGCCATGGGCTAAACCACAACATCCATTTTAAGAAAAATTCCCCATCGGAAGAATAATGAAAAAAACGCACTTTACATAATACACCATAATATGAACCAGCCATATTTGTTCATATTTGTTCAAGGGTGTCTGTATCCTTGGTACGTACTCATGATGTGGCAGATTCAGTAGCCCATTAAGTCTTCTTGACAGAACTGTCATGTCAAAAAGCAAATATTAAGATCACAATCATGTATTATCATAGGAATATAAAATTTGAGTTGCAAGGGACTGCAGAAGGTTAGTAGTCAAACCTCCAGCTCAAAGCAAGGTCAGCTCTGACATCAGGTCATGTAAAGAAGTCTTTCAGTAGCGTAAGACTAGAGTAGCAGTTTGGGCAGAACTGTGTGTCTTGTCCCGCTCTCAAGATTAAGCCAGAGAAAACAAGCCAAGAGCCATCCGCTTGACATCCTGCTGCCAAAACTAACCAAAGGGAGTCAGAGGCAGCCAGCACAACCCAAAGCAACTCCAAACTAAAGCAACTGACAGTATCCTAGTTTACCTATTATTTTTACTACTATTTTAAGTACGTATGCAAAGAAATTATTTTYCTAAGGCCTTTCAGCTACCTGAAGTCTGCTGAACACCTTACATTCAATGTTGTACACAAAAATACATATACACATGTATTTACCTGTGTGCTTACATGATTTTTCCTCCCATGTAACCCTTAAAATCACTGATTTCTATTCTGTGGCAACCTAAGCATTGTCTGGGTTGCTCTGTGGTTGATAACATCCAGGACAATTGGGACAATGATGTCTTAAACATGCTCTTTCCAGCCAACTAAGGGGAACAGCTGGTAAGAATATCGGAGGTGGGGTAATGCTTTTTCAAATCCAGCTTCCCCCTTTTCATCTTAAGACACACTGCACCATCACAGGAGGCAGTGTTAAACATCAGTCATATCCCTAAAGGGGGCTATGGACCACCAAGGACCCCAAAACACTTCTCAGCTCTTTTCAGGAACTCTCCATCAGAAGACTGTGCATGCCTCATGGTGTTACACTACAGATGAAGAATCCCSTCCCTGGACAGAGATCTAGGCATTCCCATGCCAACCTGAATGTATGTAAACCGACAAACAGATTGGGACTGCAACCATTACTGTGATCACAGACATCAAAGTTACATTTAAGTCAACAAGTCAACAATCAAATCTCATCACTGAATCCACAGGTGGTGATATCTTTCCTCTTGACTATCTACTCTACCCTTTTCTTTTTCTTTTCCCTATATTTATAATTTTATACTTTTGTAGTAAAAAACSAAAACAGCTGCACACCTCCTTTACACTTTAATTAAATTGCTTTAAAATAACCCTGCCTCATATATATGCACCAATCATTTAGTGTCATTTCACTCTGATTCCAAGGGATCCCAAGGGATTTATTAACAGAAACCTCATTTACCCTGCCTCAGAGATGGGTCATAACACATCCATGTGAAGCAAATCACATAGTTCTTAACCTAGACATTCTGAAGGCTCTTGCACAGCATGGTATACAACTATATGTCTTCACCACTCCTTACTTTTGAGAACTTCAGCAAGATAAATCTATATGATAGAGTAAAAGACAAATAGTATCAAACAGTAAAAGATAATACCTACCCACATGTGAAAGCTGTAGAATGTGAGTTCAGTGGATCAAAGAGAAGATGTGATAGTCTATGGCAGAAAATGTATATGTTGTTGATCTTACTGGGTTGTGTATTATTCAATTGCCTTTCCTTCACAAATTATGCTCAGCATACTGATTGCACCTTTTGAATTGAGTCTTTTTCATCTGAAAGTCATGATCACTGGTTTAAGAAAGTAGCTATTACGCCTACTTTTTTTTCTCGTTGTACATATAAGCATTAGACTTGTATTCTTTTAAATTTCCTTGAAATTTCTTTCCTTGTCTACTTTACTGCATCCCCTGGATACACAGTGAAGAACTGAGACCTACAAACCTGTGTGCCAATACTTCTACAATGAAGATCTCTTAAACGCTGTGCTGAGTCCTACCTTTAAGCCTTTAAGTGTCCTTTATGTGTATAATTTAGCTCCGCAGAGATACATAACAGTTGTGATATATAATACATGCAGGCTTACCATGAGTCTAAAATAAAATACCTTTTACTTAGGAAACAGAACAAACTCACAATCATAAAGTAAGAAACCCTGAGTTATTTTGTCTTCATCATTCTTATCATCACCTTAAAATATGCTCTGTCCTGAGGTCATGTTCCTTCAGCACTTCCAGAATTCTGACTTTGCTTACTAACTGCTCTAGCAGTGTTCTAGGTGGACTTTCAACCAAACTGGTTTCACTTTCTATGATAAATGTTATGGCTAAACTTTTCTTATTTTCCATATACACATGCCATTTTACTTCYACTCTTCATTTCAGTACATTTCCTAGCAATGCTTGGTTCCAAATGTAAGGTGTATTCATGGGGAGTTGACAAAAAAAATCATCCTTCTAGGACTGAGTCATTCTTCCTTTGTTCTTTAACTCCATAAATATTTGGAATTAAGAAACAAATACTAGGTCTCAACAAAGTTGTTTAGCAAAAGATCAGTTCTATACACTTTGACATTTTCCAGAATATCATCAGAGTTCCAGCTGCCAATTAGGTGAGGTAGGTAAGGGCTCCTRTCATCACAAACATCAAAAAGAGTTTAGAAGTTGCATGTAGGCAGATACTACAAAATCAGCACAGTCTGCCTCAATTGTTCAACTATCTGTAACAGGAATGATAGCAGACATTTGGAAAATTCCTACTTTTCTTTTTTTAAAATATTTTTTTCCAAGTGAAAATGATAGCATACAGAGGTGAATTTACAAGAGTTCTAATACTTACCTAGAGAAAAAGGAAAAATAACACAGTATATCATTGGAGTCAAGAAGAATAACAGAAAACACATTGACAGAAGTGTCCAAAATTACAGAACACTGAGAATAACGATAAAGCCCTGAATTTCCTGCTGTTGGGGTGAACATTTTTGTTCAAATAAGGGACTTGATTGAAGATAGTGTTGCATCCACTGGCTATTTTCAATGGACCATTTTCAAAGATATGAGCCTGAGAGTAAATAAAATGTGGCCATTTTTGCAGGTAAGCACAAAAGCTGTAGCTATAACTATCTGAAAAGAAAAGAAAAAGGATGACAGAAGCAGTTATTGTTACAGTTACTTTAATGTCTGAGACACTTCAGTTTTRTTAGGGAACTTTTGCCTTAAATAATATCTCCATTGTTTAAAAGAAAGGTGAAAGCGCTGTGTTATTTAATTCCTTACTTTTAGGCATTTATATGACCTGTGGAAAAAAGAATAATCTTTCTAATAGACCAATAGATACTTAGAAAGGCTAGTCTTCCCTAGACTTTGGATATAAACCATGGGTTTGGTTAGTTGCCACTGTAGTGCAAGATACCAGATTTGTAGAGTTCTGAACATGTGACCAAGCTGAAAACTAGACCTAGGAAGATTTCTAAACCAAATATTCAGATCAAAGAAAAGTTCATGTGGTTCTGCTAAGTCTCGAGCAAATATCTGAAGTGAAATCACTCTTCGTTAGATAAAACAATTGAGAGCATACTGTATTACATACTTAAGGTTTGCCTAAAATATGAGATTTAGGGCAAATTTATATTTTTGACGTGAACTATCTGGCATCAGTTTGATACCCAGTACCAGAAACTAGCTCTATTTGGATCATTATCTTCCATGTRAGAAAATTCAACCCCAGCTGACTGAAGTGACATGTTTTATGGGGTGCTTGCAAAAAGATTTTTAGCCCATAAATTCCTTCCATGAGAGTGTCATTTAACATTCAGTGTAGTTTTTCGGGATGTTAATTTTGCCCTAGCATAAGCTGACAGTAAAATATCCTTTCATGATTACTTTTCAAAARTATATTCAATATAATATATCAAAAAGATATTTAAAGGGGAATGAAAACGCACAAGACTAATATAGTAATTGTCTAAGCTGTCACTAGGTACAGGAGAATAGAGAAAACAGAAAAAAATTATAGGCTTTTAATTTTTTCAGTGCCAGGTGTTGTAATTGGATTTGAATAATAAAATCAACAATCTAGAATACAGGTTATTTACTATGATAACATGGAAATAATAAAAAAACCCCCATGCATTTGGCAGTTTAAGAGTAAAGACAAACTTGCCCAAACAATACTAAAGCATCAGAAAGGTATTCAGCTAGTCAGTGTTTTCCCCAAAGAAGTCCCCAAAAAAGAAAGGGGTTTGAAATGGGTCTGGAGTCATGCTACAGTAGATCATGGATCATCCCAAAATGAACTTGTGTAAATGTACTGTTTTCATGATTTGCATATATATAAAATCATGTCACAGCATGATTTTAACAGATTAAACAAGGCATTCAAGGACTGCTGATGCCTTAAAGACTGATGAGAGGTCCCTAAATTTTGACATAATGACTAAAAGAATACAAAATATTATGCATACTGCCTTTAGTCTTTGGGAAGAATTGTCTTGAAGTGTYATAAGGGAAACAGTTATTTAAAAAAAAATTAGAATATATTAGTACAAAAAAACCCCACCTGTTTGAAATAATTACTATTTTTATTTCAAATGCAATTAACCTCTATGGATACCTAAAATCCTAATATGATAAAAAATGTCTGTATAAAAACAAACTGTTGAGTCTGTATTTCTTCAGTCAGTGTTGAGCTCTGCAAGTATCTTTACAAGTATTCTGTTTTCTTTAACAGCAGGGGAGTAAGATAAAATTAATTCCCTCAAGGACACTCTTCTCAAAATGTCTATTGTTCTCAAGGCAGTGAGGTTACGAAAACTGTCAGCTGCTTTTACAAATGCCCTTTATCAAAATGGCCAAACCTTTCCATCACTGTTAATAGGAGTAAGAGAAACTGCCCTTATAGAGGAGAGGCACTTCCTTAGTGCTTAGGAGCGTCCCTGATACTTCATGATTAAAAGAAAAATGAAAAATGAGTAGAATTTAATTCTGAGACCTAAAAAGCAGCCTGTGTTAATCTCAACTGTCGATAAGGATCTAAAGTTGGCTATTCATTTCAAAACCCATGCAGTATTGTTTGTGTACATTCTTACTGTTTACTTACTCATACAGCCAAATCTATCTCTTCCTTTAAAATAGTTAAAATCTATTTTGTCTAATGTTTAGTGTTTGTAACAACCTTTTTTTTTTTTTTTTTACCAAGAGTTCATTGAACAGCATGGTCAATATTTATCACGGTTGTTTTGCCATTATTAGGGCCTATATTTCTAAAATAAAGTGTGTGGATTATATTGTGAATATTTTATATGTAGTTCAATTTATCTTTGTTTTAAAATATTTAGGTTTATGGAGACAAAGACGGAGGCAATTGAAAGATGCAGTGTTTTGCAATTAGCCACCCCAGTCAAGACCTGCAAGATCTCTATTTGTGGACGCTGCTGTTAAAGTAATTTAAGACTGCTTTTTTCAGGAATCMTTAGCTGGACACAAAGAGGTTTCATGCAGAATATGTGTAACTCGTAGGTCTAAATAACTTATGTAGTAGACAATGCACATAAAAATCAGATACTATTTAGCAAACTATGAAGTTAAGGGRTGTGATGGTAGAGCACTTGGAGAGCCTTCACCAGCCAAGTTGGTAAGGAGGGAAGGGTCAGTGGTCATGGCTCCTGGGAGCCATCATCAAGGGCTGTCACCTTCTTCCACCTCCATCAGCAGTGACAGCCCTGATGGCTGTACCTCAGCCTGACTGTCCCAGACTAGTCACCCTCCAACTACCCTCTCTGCACTAGTTTTTTTAAGATTTTATCTTTTCCTGTCTGTTTTTCCTGTATCTTTTTCTGTCTGTTCACCAGATGTTTTCTCTGTTGAATTCTTGATCTAATAATGATCACAGATCAGCAGTCCTCTTACTCTGTCATTTTGACTTTTCTTATCACTACAGAGATGATATCATGGCTCTGTCTCAGCAGTCTGAGTCAAGGTTCCATAGTTGGAATGTATCAAAGCTGGACCCCTGTAAAATGACAGCTAAATCCTCTGGGGGGAGAAATTACAGCAGGGACCCCAGAGAAAAGTGTTACACTGTTTGCTTTTAGACATCACAACTTAAGAAACATGTGAATAAATTGTGAGCAAGCAAAGGGCAAGAATGACCAGAAGTATATGGTCTTCTGGAAAAGACTGAAAGTGAGGTCAGGAAAGGGTATGAAAGGGAAGAGACTAGAGAAGAGCAAAAAGAGGTGGCACAAAAGACTTCTAATATGCAGATACATATATATAAAGATGGAGATAGTGGTGTTAGTAGATTAAGGGCTGAAACGACAGATAGGGGAATTTCAACATTTTTATAGAAAATTTTTCTACCGCTACAAATATTTAAACATTGCCCTGGGTAAAAATGTTATTGATAATCTATAAAACATCTCAAAATATGATAGCTGTGATGCTCAACTAATAGTCAGTGATAAGCTCTTATTTCTATGTACTAGGAGTTCCTAAGAAAAATCTACCTCTTAAAAGATGTTGTCTATTGTGTTAGAAGAGCCAAACTGTCAATCTTTATCTTGGAACTTCTGGAAGTCTTTCAGATAGCTTGGAATGAAGCCACAATGTGTCATGAACATGATTTTATGGTAGCTACTATAGAAAGTACAACACAACTTTGATGTGTTTTTGCTGGTCTGTACTTCTGTATTTAGTTGGAGTTTCCTAAACACTCCAGGCTTCTTGCCCAGGTATATCACATTTCTCTAATCTGGCCAAGAGATTGAGGAAAATGTGAATAACCGAGGCCAAGGCCAGCTAATCATGTGCCAGAATCTTCTAGCCAGATGGAAATGCTAGGAATACTTTTTTTTTTTTTTTATTTTTGCAACTAATGAGATCACTATCAATGAAGAAGTTAGGAGTACACATTAATTTGATCAGAAATTTTATGTTATTCTTTGAACACTGGAAACTACAAATGGGCTGCAAATTCTTCAAATTCTTTACCTGTGGTACTGGTGGATGAAAAAACAGAGAATGAGCCAGCAAAATCTGTTTGCAGCTCAGTAACCTGGACTGCATAAAAAGAAGTGTGGCCAGCTGGTCAAGGGAGGGGATTCTCCCCCTTCACTGTGTTCTCTTGAGATCCATCCTGGTATCACATCCTGTTCTGAGGTCTCTATATCTTTCTGCTTCTGTTGTGTGGTCCTCCAGAGGGCCAGATATACTATGTTTCTTCAATAAAACACATTTTCAATGTGTTCAGTGCTGCTGTGTATATGCAATGTTCTGGAAATGAAATGAAAGACTGTCTGCTTCCCAAATTGAATCATCTACATGCACCATTGGTACAATTTCTGTTGACACTGGCATGTGTGTCAATCACTAAAAACACAATTCAAGACTGGATTTCATAAATTTAATTTTCTCATGATCTTACATGAGAAATTTCAAACACTMTTGCTTAATTTTTTTTTTTTTGCTGAATGTTATATCCTACTATAAGCTTTACAGAAATGTTAGAAATATATTCAAACACAAAATAGCCCTTTCAGGGTTAAATTATAATTGAGGAGCAAACTTGAGTGCTACTTTTTTGCCATACTTAGCAAATCAGGCATCTTCTAAGCCAAAACATAAGACTGGTGTCCAATTTCTCTGCCTTCAGAAAAAAGTTAAAGTTGAAAGAAAAATAATAGCTGATATATTAAAGTTTAAATTAAAAATGCTACTTAAGTACTTGAGTAATACAAAACAAATCAAAGAATAATCCCATCTTCAACTTACATTTTCTTGACAGCTGAGTTTATGTCTTCCTCCGTATTTCTTCCTTGGAAGAAAAGGGATTGAGAAGACTTACTTGCTTATAAATAGACACAGGCATTTTCAGTTTCAGGAACAATATTTTTTCCTGAGTTGTTTGAGCGTATTGTAACTTAAATGTTCTAGGAAAATGCAGAACACTGCTGTTTAAAATGGCATCTCATTGCTTTATTTTCTTATAGCAAAAAATAAAAAAAAAAGTAGAAAAATTAAATCTAATTCTTTCAAGCTAATCAGTTCAAATGCATAATATTAACAAAGGTGTACCAAAACTGTATAATTAAAAAATTATTTTAAGCAGTATATGTTTGATATTTATATACTTTTATTTAKACAGCACAAGACCATACCTAATGTCATCATATTCTGCAGTAATCACGCAAGGGCATGGACTTCACACTCAAGATGGAGAAGTGCAAAGCCATTTATTGTGCACCCAGAATCCCCCGAAATACCAGTACCTAACAGGATATCACATCATATAAACAGGAAAGAAGTTCACCTCAGTGTCCCCCAATCACCTGGGGTATTGCACAGATATTACCTATTATGGTAACAGATAATACCCTATAAAGTCACAAACTACAATTATCGCTTCTCATATAGGTCCAACACTGTCCACAAATCCACAGTCCTCTTTCAGCCCATCYCCAGTGACCTGGATGCACTCCCAGGGTCACCTCCAGGCTCAGGAAAGAGGCTCTCTCTCTGGCCCTCAGGGCCTGTCTCTCTTCCAGCACATAGCGCACCCCAACAATATTCCTTTTGTTTTGGAATAAAATTTGACCTCATTATTAATTTGAATTATCAGGCTATATATACACATGCATATGTACATAACTTATGTGTTTTTTACTGGTGTCATGTCTCAATTATCTCGAGGTAGTATAGCATGAAGGCACAGTGATGCAGACAACATTCATTTCGAAACATCATAGCATCTAGTTCTCTTGGGTTTTGCTTTAAAAATGGGTTTTCCCTTTTATGTATAGCCTTACATCTAGTGCTGGAAAGATTTACATCAAAATGCATGGTAGCTGAAGCATTCATCTATAATGTTAGAAACTCGTAGTCATTGAACCTTTTATTCTGATTTGACACAGTATTTGAATCAGTCCTTACTTGTAACATTGTAACTGCTGAGCACTTTAGAAACTATTTCTCTCGGTTTTCATTATAGCAGCTCTAGTTTTTATGTGTATTCTGATAGATATGAAACAGTATGACAGTCTGAATGACTGAAAGATGTTATAAGGACAGAGTACCTAAGTCAGTTTGACTATGGTTTGATATTAAATTAGCTGTAAAGAGTTTTCAAAACCTCTCTATATGTCTCTGGTCAGTAATATACTGCATAAAAGAAGACTATTCATTATGTTTCCTCTTATATCAGTAAGAGTTATGGTGAAAGTACTTAACACATTTGAAAGAAATTCATAAAACCTTCCAGGTTTATTAAAAAAAAATGTTAATAGCAAATAGTTCTTTTAAATGTCCTTGCTTTTGTCATGTTCACAGCTCCAGCTTCAAGATATCTTTATATTCACATAAACGTAAACCTTTCTATTGGTCTGAAAAACCCTGTTCATGTCTGCCTCCATCTGGTAGAGAATCCAGACATGGACGTATTACACATAACACATTCTATCCAGATATATGCAAAAAAATTGAAATGGTTAGCTTCTGGCTGTTAATATTTCCTACAAGAATCTAAATAATATAAATGTTGTTATGTTCATGGTATTATTAATAGTTATTAAAAAAATGTCAGTAGCTATTAGATCTAGGTGAATTTTTCTGAGTTTCCAAACCACAACCTAYAACCTTGAAAGCCACTAAATATATTTCCCATGCTTTGTACCGTTGAAGTGTGGACAAACTCTCAAAACACTTGCATTTAAACAAGTGTGGAAGTTTCTCTCCAACCCTTGTTTCCTTTAAGAAGTGGGCTAGGAAGGCACTTCAATTCAGAAATTCCTGTGGATGCTGACATTTCTAGTCTTTCAGACTTGCCTCCTGATCTTAGTCATGAATAGTCAAGAGATCAACTGCAGTCCTAGGTCCAGGCACAGGAATTTTTCCAGCATAGGAGTACACCAAGATATTTATGAGCTACATGTAGTTTAAGGGCCACATATCAGGCAGCTTCCCCCTACAGCACAATGCAGTATGTTGAGCATATACTGCTTCCTCAGGTGGGAGGAGAATATGCACATATCTGCATGTAGCAGCTAAGATGTCACGGGAGACAGAGTGAGAGAATAGTGAAAATGCATGGTTTAAATGATATGTGAATCCAAGTTCAAAGTAGTATTCAATACTAAATATTTTGGAGTTTGTCCAAATTCGTTTTAAAAGTTTCAGCACAGAGGGTTCCTTGAATTTTAAGCCTCAATTTCTCAATTCTGAATCCAATGTTCATCTTCTAAGCTTTTTTTTTTTGTACTATCATAACATTTCCCTTTCCTCCTCATGGGGACAGACACTTGGGAAATATGAAGACAAACCAGATAAATATTATATTCATTTTTTTTTAATGTGAAACTGTTAAAACATTCTGAGCTGCATATGTAGAAATACAGTGAATCACTGCTAAAACATGTTTTAAAATAAAATTGTAGTTTTAAAATTGTACTTTTAAAAAAATGTACATCTATTTCAGCTTCCTTGATGTTGTGGACTTTACAAAAGTACCAGTTTCCATCCCATCTGACATTATACAAATAACTCTGTAGTTTAGACACTTGTCATTGTCTTACTCAGTTTTTGGTGGAATATGAAATGCTTTTTCCGAAATTAATTCAGGTTTAGTTGGGCTCATAACTTAGTAATTTTATTTGGGGATGTTAGCTCAAATAGAGCAGTACCAAAACACCATGTTTGTAACTTGAAGATCTGTGTCGGCTATCTTTGCTTATGTAAACCGTTCRAAAAGAGAACTGTGCTTGCATGGTTGTCAAATTAAAAGTCTTGTCTTCATGATGTAATTGTGGCTTTCTAACATTTGCTTTCTTCTTCATGTTTTCATAGTCATAGAGGAGTCATGATTTAACCCCACACAGCACTTATTTAAACACACACACCCTCTTGCTGACAAGCCCCCACTGGTGTGGGGAAGAAAATTGTAAGGGTGAAAGTGAGAAAACTCATGGGTTGAGATAAAGACAGTTTAAAAGGTAAAGCAAAAGCAAAGCAAACCAAGGAATTAATTTACTACTTCTCATTGGCAGGCCGGCACTTAGCCATCTCCAGGAGAAAAGGGCTTCCTCACACAAAATGGTGACTTGGGAAGACAGATGCTGTAACTTCAAATGTCACTCCTTCCTCCCTATTTCCTGTAGCTTTTATCATTGAGCATGATGACATATGGTATGGAATATTCCTTTGGTCACTTGAGGTTGGCTGTCCTGGCTGTGTCCCCTCCCAGCTTCTTGTTCACTTCCAACCTTCTTGTTGACATTGTGGTGTGAGAAGCGGAAAATATCTTAATGTTATTTGAGCACTGCTTGGCAAGAATTAAAACATTTGTCTGTTATTAACACTGTTTTCATCACAAATCCAAAAAATAATCCCACACAAACTACTATGAAGAAATTTTACTCTATCCCACCCAAAACCAATGGAAGCAGCTATTGTATCGTTATGCCTGGCATGGAATGGTGGTCCTTTCTATACCAACCAGATCTTTCAATGGTTTGAGGAAAGAGTAATTCCTCTGGTCCAAAATTACTTATATGGATGCTGGAGGTGTACAACATATTCTACTTCAAATGGAGAAAGTGAATCTTAAGAATAGCTCACTTTTCTGTGTCAGGCTGTTATTTCTTGTCAAAATGGCTTTTCACATCTAACAGTGACTCATGCCGAGAAAACAGCTTTGTATACAAAAGTATTTGCCTATTGCTATTAAGGTTCATTTGACTAATGGTTTGCAATGGTACTGGGTTTAGATTAGGCAGAAGGAATACTCTGGGAAATATACAGAAGATATATTCAGACTGATTTTAGTAACTTTTATTCTCATTTTGCGTATGTTGCTTAAGAGAAAAAGTTTAACAATATATTTATATGATTGCTCATAAAAATGTAATTATATTCATTGTCTTCAAGCCCTGTATTTTCCTGTCCCATTAAAGAAAGTCACGGCCATTATGCTTCTCCCCCCGCCCCTTAAACCACTATGTTGCCATAAGCAAAATAAGATAAGTAGGAAATTTATCTGACAAACACTTGGTGAAATTTCTGTCTACCAAATGCTTTTCAAATCAGAAATAAAAGCAGCCTTGGGAGATAAATTTACAGAATTTGAAACAGCCATACAGAAATTGCCAAAATAATCCCCTGCATTGCCCAAAGCAAGATATAAATTAAGAAGCAATACACTATGAGTGTAATGGAGCATATAACTTTCATGCTTCCATTCATCTCATATAAACAGCTTGTACACTGCACCTCACAGGAATAATTACAAAATCATAGAATATCTGAAATTATACATGTTAAGACAGAAAAGAAACAGACAACATTTTATTTTTATTTATCTAATCATTTTAAGACTTTTTGTAGTTTAAAAAAATTGATATCTTGTTTTCTAATTATCAACTTACACAGGTAAAAAGTCAAAAGAATGAAAAAGGCTTTAGGCAAAATCAGCAGGGGTGTTATGCATTCTTTCTGTTGAAAACAGATGTGGACTTGCTGGCTGACATGTCAGCAGTATTCTGCCCTTCCATACAGGACATAAATATTTGAAAAGACCTCAAAATTTCCAGGTTTTAAAATCCCACGGACAGATTGGGTTACAGAGTTGTAGCTTGTTTCTTTTGGTGGAAGTGAAAATGAATTAAAGATATACCATACACAAGGTATATTAAAATGGGTATCAAGGAATTTTTCAAATCAAGGAAATTTTCAAATTTCAAATTCAAATTTCTGCTTCAGAAGATCATCTCAACTACTACAGTTTGATCTCCTCAGTAATTGCATGAAACAACAAGGAAAAAGAAGTGGAAATTACACTGCTACTGCTTCTGCAAATCTCCTCAAGCTCATTCTCTCCTATGTCACCATTACTTTTATATCTAGTACTTGTCACTTCCATTTAACAAATAGAATCATAGAAGAATAAGTGAAAACCAACAACTAAATGTCATTAGGGACATCATCTGCAAGCAGATATCCGAATGAAGAAATGAAAAATGATGGTTAACTGAATAACACATTCTGCCTTTTCAACTTAGTCACAAACTGAACAGTTTAACGTAAAGGGTACAGCATCATAAGGATAATTTCCCAGAATAAAATACACAAGACATATCATTCAGAAATCATTGTGTGTTTTCTWTACAATTCTGTGATATTTACTGAAAGCAAATGCCTGCCAAATCAGAAAATGGCTCARGTAAGCAAAGGCATTGATAAACCTGGTCCCATTACAACTGACTCCATTTTTAGGTCCTCCCAACCACTATGACCCTATCCTGTAGTATTAATACAGATAAGATTACCTTTTGGACTTTTATTTGTTTGGCTGTTGATGAAATGGCCAATGATTGTATGGTTGGATCCAATATCAAACTAGATATAAGTAAAAACCAATTTTTCCAGCAGCAGAGCAGGTTTCCCAGAGAGGTTTTGCCACCTCCGTCCTTGAGGATTTTCAAAACGCATCTGGACAAAACTCTGAGCAACCTGATCTGAACCTGTAGTGGACATTGTTTTGAGCAGGAGATTGGTTTAGGGACACCCTGAGGTCCCTTCCAACCTGAATTATTCTATGATTCGTAGTGTATAACAGGTCCACCAATCCATTTTTGAGTTTCAGACTCACTTGCAAAAGTGACCTTATTTTTTTCAGTGCCAACTTTTGTAACAAACCAGTATTGTGTAAAAGCCGTTCATTTACCCAGTATTCCACTGGGTCCACCACACCGTTGTAATCAGTAATGCAGGACTCAGAGCCTTCAGTCTGAGAAATTCAATTTTCCTCCACTCCAAGACCTAATGAATGACAACAAGAAGTGACTTTGTGTAAGCTTGGCAGTAAGTAGTCAAGGAAACCTAAAGCTGGCACACTTATCTTCTTTCCCTTCAGTGGGTTCTGACTTCTTCTTTGCCCGGACAATTAAACAAATGTCCTAGTAAGGAGACAAATTAAAAATACATAGTCATAAGACAAGCATAAGGATAATACATGAGGCAAGAAAATTACTAAACGGAGTTTTAACTTCATTAGACTTTAGAATATGGGAATTACAATTGTAGTTATAAAGTCAGAAGATCCCTGTGCCCAGGTAATTCTGTGGAACTTCATGACTTTGAATTCTCAACAATTCAATTTAAAACTAATATTTTATTGACCAGTTAGTTTGAATTTGCAAAATACCCTGATTTTTTTTAAAGGGTAGTTCTTATATTTTTAATTGTATGTTTCTTTATGGCAGTGGATACGAACATACAATGTCTAGTTCATAAGGACACATACACACAAGTGTCCATAAAAATTAGAATAAATTTGTTAAAATGGCATGAATAAAATTTTATGCATTGCACTCACTCTCACTATACCTAAAAGTGGTGTCATGAAAAATTTTAGATGCTCAGATTAGTATGCATCTCCTATGGGCTAGCAGTAGGGCTATTCAAAAAATCAAAAACTCTATTGGTTGAAAAGGAGCTAAGCCATTTTTTCACTTAAAAAAAAAAAMAAAMCAGCAGAGAAAGTTCAACTCCAAGCTAATCACTCAGGAAGTTAAGATTTTCACCTAAGATGTAGAAGGGATTCATGTAAACTGTAGATATAATTCAGCCTGTTAGTCATAATGTGCATCCCAATATATATGCTTCAAATTTTGACAATTATGTTCCCATGTATTTTCGCGTTCTGTTTTTTGTATATACACACATATTCTCTTCTTGATTAAGTTTCAGAACTCATGAAATACATAAGTACAATGAGAATGGAGGACTTGGTAATTTCTCCAAATAATTTCCCTAATTGTTCGACATACTGTGATGTACATACAGCTCAAGAAATCATCATCTGTTCCCTTTCTGGAGCACAACTGGGAGAAAAATTCACATGTACTAAAATATGTTCTCATTTACACATACTGACAGAGAGATAATAATCAGTAAGGAGAAGGTTCAACATCACATCCAAGCCTCTTAACTTGATATCTGGGCTCTAGGCTATTCTGGGGTTAAGAACGTTTTTTCGTCTTCTTTTTGAAGCTGTTTCGCTGTGCAGAAAATAATTAAAATTTATAGGATCAGAATGAGAGCAAGCATAATGATAACTCAGTAGCCTACTGGTTCAAAATCTCACTTGAGGAAAGARACCTGGATTCTGTTCTCTATTCCAAAGACTATACATTTTACATGAGACAGATGCTGGATAACGTGTATAAGTAGCTCATGGAGCAACCTAGACCTTTCTCATCCCAAGTGAATACCTTAACCAGCTGACATGAGACCCTTACTAACTATTGGACTTTCCAGTGCCTTCTATGAATATTACATTGTAAACATCTCACTATTGCTATGTCTGAACCTGCAATCTCTTTTTTAAAATGAACTCCTGGCATTTTTGCTTGATATCATTCAGTAAAAAGACAAAACAAAATCTAATGACTGTGGTAACTAAGCTATGAGGAGTGCTACAGAGCCATCAACTACCTGTAATGCAGAGTGTTCCCTTTAAGATATTTCTACTCTGCTCACTTGAAGAAGGTTCTGTCACTTCCAGCTGAAAATGCTATGGTTATTAATTTCCTAAAAAAATGTTAAATATTAATAATATTCCAAATTTAGTTTAGAAAATCTGAAAGAAATATTTTGCAATTTATTCTTTGTTATTTTCATGATGACTATTATGTTGGATCTTAACTATTTCTCAGATTCTAGATGTCATTGACACAGCATATTCATTCTCTTTTTGAGGTTTGTGGCATTCTTTTCCTATGACTGAGAAATAAACCCCTAAAATGGAAAAAGACTCAGAGGAGATAAGCAAGGGCAATGTGTCCATGAAGTCCAGAAAGTTGTGCAGAGTTAGACTGACCCCAGATGTTGCAAAGAAGCTGACTCTATCTCATCACAAAGGGAACCAAAGTGTGGCCTTTATTTTAGATGAGCACCTATCAAGAGTTAAGCAGATCTGCTGGCGGTATAAATGTTTCTCCCAAGTCCACTAAAAGTTTGACTGTTTTCCTGAGTTAGCCAGATCAGCATGGGGGGTAGTGAATATGTGGTTCAGCTAAACACAGAGTATAAAACAAGACAACTGTCAAAAGAATTTAAAAGACAGTAATAAGTTTGAGATGGCTTCAACCCACATTTTCCTTCTCAGCAGCTGGGGACTTCCAGCATCCTGACCGATACTGATAATGGGGAACATGTTGGTGCTGTGATCCAACTGTCTATTGATATTGACTTATTTTGCTAAATTTAACTTGTATTTGTATTAGTTCATGCAGTATATTTTTAATCACTCTGATAAATCAGCAATCCCATGCAATACCGACTATCTTCATATAAGCAAATTTGATAATAAATATTAAACCTTCCACRTGTGGAATATATAAAAGAACCTGGTCAGAGAGTGTCAGACTAAAAATTTCCTTGTTCCATCAATAAATTTAATTTTTAATAAATTCACCAGTATGTAAAGATATTTCTCAGTCATATATTTCTTTTTTCTGGATATCCTGAAAGTTTATTTGTTTATTAAATTTAGCTTCTATGTGCATCACAAGGTTATTTTCCACAGATTCTTTAGTTATTTCTGTGTATTTTTCTTTCTCTTTGGTTTCTTGATGGAATATATGTGTCACATATTTTCTCCAAGTGTCTACAAACATATCTGGGTCAGAAGTTGTTGAGTTGTTGTTCAAGCAGAACTTTTGTATTATTACTATAATTTTTAATTCCAGTTTCTTGTTTTGCAATCCAGGTCTATGGAATGGGAAAGAAACTACTACTACCTTGCATAGCTTCAGGAAGGTGGGGCAAATCTCTGCTTGTTTTCAGATGAGTGGTTTGATTTCCTTACTGTATTTTTCTCTGTTAAAAGTAGAAGGTGAGAAGGTGCAAGATCAAATGCCAGTGTCAGATTTGCTCCTTTGCCTTCTACATTCTGGAACATTAGCTAATGAAACTGAACATCCTCATGACAGCAAAAGCTGATAGGACAGGTAAGAGAAGGACAGTAATTCAGCCTTTGAGAGGGGGTTTGAACACAACGCCTTCTCTCTTTGTATTCTCTCATTCTTCTGATTCAAAAACATATTTCCCATTCCTCTTAATATTTAATATCTTCTTGGGTTTTGTTCCATTTTCATTGTCCAAGTCCTCCAAATCAGTAAAATTAGGAGGTTAAGGCTTGTGAAATCTGCATTATTGTGGATGTGGAAGCAAACACATGATGGTGTGAGAATGATTATCATTTTATTGGAGCAATCATTAATAGCATACTAATTCTTATTTCAGTGTAAGGGGTTATTTTCTTACCCTTGCTCACAGTGACTTGTATGCATGAAGGCTTATTGAGCCAGAGCCAACTATTCAGTGTGAAGAAAGTAGAATAAATCAGGAAAGCATATCACTATCAGCATCACAGCTGTTCTCACTTCGTGTCCTACTTGGTAGCTGGGCGACTGAGAAAAGCAAATACTTCTTTGTCTTATTTCTGCACTAWGTAAATGTCATAGCAACCCATTAGCATTGACAAGGTCCTTGTTCCTGAATATCAAGTACTTTAACCCTTTATCTTACACCAACATTTTTTCCATTATATAAGCCACATCAGTGTCTTTTGTTTAAGATTACATGCAATCACAACCTTTGATTTTTCAAAAATAATAATTTTTTTTTTTTCTGATTACACATTTCTGCTGGCTTTTGAAGAAGTTATACATTCTTTATACATGACTCTTGTATTCTCAGTAGTTAGTCTTCTTAAGCAGATTCTGAATAGAAAATTGTTACTTCTACACAGAACTGGTCAAATTAAATTTGATTTAAATGAAAAAAGTGTGAGTGTTCTGTGGACTGACAGATCTGCTTCTTAAATAAGATCATAATTTGATACAAACTCTAAATGTGTTCCAAAGCTTATCGAAATTGGCAGTAAAAGCCTTACTGCTGTTTACTTTGGTGACTTGGATCAGATTAATAGAGTAAAAATTTTTAAGGGTTTTTTTGTTTCATTACTCATATACTGTTGCAATGAAAATTGATATAATCTTTATTTACCTAACTCTCAAAAGTATCTGAAAAGTCCTTGGTGCTTTTTTAGGATCACAAATATTTCTGTATGTTTACATTAAACTTATTAGAAGTGTCCTTTTGTTATCTTCCTTCCTTATATTAACTTGAAGTTTCAAAAATTGAAGCTTGTCAGTGTATAAATAAATCATCAAGTCCAAGGTAGCAGGCGCTAATTGTCAAAGCTGTCATGCCTGATACTYTTCCAGAAATCCTGACACTCTCTTGTTTCAGAGGCTAGTAAAGCATTTGTGAGTTGCTGTGGAATAGCTACACAGAGTATGAAGATTTTCCCTGATTTTTCTCTTCACTTTTCCAAAAAATTGGTTCCAAAATGAGGGAAGCAGAGTTAAATTACCGTCTGCTTTTGGTTGTAGAAAACATGAGTACATTTATTTTCATCTACTTTTTTCTCCAACTAATTAATAAATTATTACAGAGAAAGATGACAACTTAACTTACTAGTCACACAGGACACAGATATATGCTGCTCTGCAGTTTCTGACAGATTGAATTATTGGACATAGTTAAGTTGATGGAAAAAAGCAAAGGGATRGGTTAGAAGTTCAGGATTCTTGCTGACTGCATTACCTTCTTATGGCATCATAGTAAAGGTTGATTTCAGGAACATACATTAAATTCCTTTTCTTCCAATCAAGCAAAACATAGCTAATAAATCATATAATAGGAGGTAGTACAAAATATCTTAGCTTCTTTAGTTTCAGGAGAGCTGTGATGAAGTAAGCTGTGCACAGTATTAGACTATGCTGATATACAAAACACTTCCAAATTAGTGCTTACCTTAYGTAAATCAATATCAGTGTTTATCTTATGTAAGCCTATTTGTAAACAAAAATAAAGCCTAAATACATGGTGTGTGGGGAATTTCTTTTGCTTTCACCTAACATAATTTAGAAATATTAGTATTGATCCTTGGTGAAAACTGGGTCCTTATTTCTTTCATGTAAACATAATTGTCTGCTCTTAGCAGGTAAAGTAATCTGTTTTATAATTGTCTACATATGCTTAAGTTTGTGAGTTAGAAAACTCACTGTTAGAGTATCCTTTGAGGTCAAATGGCTTTAATCTTTGTTTTTCTAATTCACTTCTGTTACTTTTCTAACTAACTCATTTCTGTCATTGATATGTGCATTAAAGAAATATGTACTATGAATGTGCAGAGACAAGTTACTAAAATGGGGCTCAGATCCTTCTCTCGATGCAAAATAAGACTAATATATATATTATCTGATCAATGATTAATAATATACTGCTTCACTAGACGACAAAGAAATTGATTTCAGAACTGTTCTGGACCTGTTTCAAATAAGGTTTCATTTAGAAAAAAGTATACGTTTCACTTCCTCAGACATACATTTTAGATGGAAAGGCTGTGTGAAAATTTAGTAGACTGCTTTGCTTCATTTAATTTTTAGTATGAAAAAAAAGCCTAGAATTCTAATTTTTATGACTACTATTACACTAAATATACTGTCCTACCCATTAACACAATAATGACCTATATGTCAAATGATAAAAGTGTACAGTAATCTGTTACACCAAAACCTTATTATGGCCAAAAAGGGAAAAACCCACAGATACTGAGTTATAAAATTATTGTTAGTCTGCTTAGAGTTTTAACAAGCTAGTCTAACTTGTAAGGATAATACATGAAAACCTTATTAATAACGTGCTTAAAATTGATCAGAGGACCAGAGGGTCATCTCTGCTTTAGATTATGGCCTGAGTGAGTTGAGTGGGATCAGGTGGCTGTGTTTGTAGCCTTCCCTGACTGAATCAGAGTGTGAAAGTTTCCTGAGTGAGCCAGACCTGCATGGGGGAACTGGCTCAGTCCAACATAGAGTATAAAACTGAACAACCAGCAGGCTGAACTGTGAAGAGGACAGCAGGTTTGAGCTCCCTTCAGACCATGTATTGTTTCCCAGTGACTGGGTCACCCAGAATCATGACCACAAACATATAGATGAGAATCAAGTTTGTATTGTGATCCARTCACGTATTGAAATGACTGTGTTGTGGCTGTTTTTTTATTTCAGTGAACTGCTGCATTGCTAAATCAAAATCCCAGTAAATACATTTAATATGAAAACAAAACGTCCTTGTGTAGAATATGTTCTGACGGTAGGAAATGTGAATACAAAGTTGAACCTCGCTTCTTCAGGCTCCATGACAAATATTTACTTTTTCTTTAGTATCCTCAATATTAGGTGGAAGGTGGCAAAGACTTTCTGTAGAAAATTATTCTCTCATAGCAGAAATAGACATTTTAGAACATGTAATTTTTTTAAAACTTCAGTGTTATCTTCTAAGGTTTTGATCACCAAAAGTGAAATGAGGAGCCAGGATTTGGTTTTGACTGTTAAACTGATTTTAATAAAGAGCTAATATCATGATGACCATTGCAATAGCTCAGGGTATATCACCTGCTTAAATTACATCTATCGTAAACCATAGCATAACAAATTTGCARTGCGATGGATCTGGCTAAATTTGGGTTCTGATACAGCTTAAGAACCTGTGCTGTAGAGGTCATGTTCTGGTAAATATCCTAAACCACCTTGGCAACATCAAAGATGAAAGAACAGTTCTTGAAGGGCCACAGGTATTTATTGGAAGTGTCACTGAAATTATGTTACAACTAACAATGCATAAATATATTCCTAATGTTTTTAATCAAAAATGTTGCCCAAGCTCTGCAGTGGGGAAGTTCATAAAATGTAAAAATGCAAAAATTGGAAGGACAATTTGCAAAAAAAACCCTGCAGGCAACAGTGTACGAAATTAACCAAGTGGATGATGGGAAGCCACATCATCTACAGCATGTTATGGTATGTACCAATACCCACCATATACTTTAATCCAGTTTTTATTGGCCTTCCTCCAGTTTTGCTGCAACAGTACTGTTCATCAGTTCTAAACACACTCACAGTTTTATCCCATGGCAGTATTTCTTGTATCCTCACAGCACTCCATGGAAACCATGCCTGCATTTGCCTTGACATGCCACAGAGAGACCATCTTGTCTTGGTGTCTTGTCCAGTGTTCTCTCCTCCTTTGACACCTGTTTGCTGTGACTGACAGTTTGCCCCTGTGAGCACTGATAAATTTCAGCTCGACCATACTATGGCTGTCAGACAGATTGGCATAATACACCATCATTATCAATATCTGTGTAACAACATCACACCATTTTTTACATCCTGTCACATAAGTATGCAGCTAATTCGTGTTCCTATCTTATGCTTGGTGCTTCATTTTACTTTTTTTTTTGCACCTTTTTAGTACAAAATATCCTCATTGCTATACAAATGTTAAAAATCTCAAGATTTAAAAAATCTTCTGTAAGGAGAAGAGAAAGAAAAAAATGTATGCTGAAGGAAGTATCTAACAATAGTGTAAAAAACCTACAACAGCATATTGTGCAAAACAATAAAAAAAAGAAAAGGAAAAACACATGCAATGAATTCCAGCATGCACATTCAAAACATAGCACTAGAATCGAGCTTTCATTAATCACGGACACAGAGTGATATTCGAAGAAAATATTTTTTCTGAAGAATTTTCTGTTAACAATAAATGAACTCTTTTAGGAGACAAGGACCTAGTTTCTCAGTAAAACAATGCCAGAGGAAAAAGAACTAAGAAGAAAATGTGTTTGCATACTGTTCCAACACACAATTTTCATTAAAATTCACCAACTGGGACTGCACTAGTACGTGCATCCAGGGTTAGAGGTTGGCACACTGAAATCCAGAGAGAATGGGGTTTTCCAAAGAACATCTCTTAATGAGCAAAAGACCTTTGGAAATTTGTAAGCTTACAAGAATTTTTGTTTCTAAGACTTTTCCTTTCACACAGTTCTATTGCAATTTTGTAATTCTATTAAGGAGAAAAAAATCCTCTTATGAGAATAATGTTTTAAAATTTACAACTAACTTCACTAGCTGTTGGTAACAAAGCTTAATTCAAAACAACTGTGGAAGATATGAGTCTCAAACAGTGGCATCCTGTTACTTAGAGTTACTTTCCAAAACCACAGATAGCATAGGTTCTTAAGTCAACACTACTTGTCTGGCAAATGAGCAGCTTTATACATTATTAGCTGCATTGTTGTAATCCTGTTCTGGAAAGCTTCATGCTGCCATGCCTTATTATGTGGAAGTGCTCATTTCAGGCTATAGCTTCTTTTCAACTGAGCTGGTCCCCCAGACAGCTCCTAGTGTGACACTTTTCTGTGCCTAATTTTGCCTCCCTGGATGGGGGAGATTTTCCAGAGTCCTTGCCTGGAATCCAGGAGATGAACGGGACTTTCCACGCTTCTTGCTTTCAGATAGTTGTTTATTAAATCTTATCAGAGAAACCGAGTCACTGACGTGACCCAGACGCAGCACAGAGCAGAGAATGCGAGAGAAGAGCCAAATTATCAAGATTACGCAGCCTTTTAAAGGTAAATCACCCAATGAAAACCCAAAATGAAAGATATTTTTACTTTTCTACCAATGTTCAATAAATCTCCCTGTCATGTAGAGAGAAACGGCGGAATTTTTCACCCAAGCATCTCAATCCACTTTCACTGCAGAACATGGAGTAATAGAAGAAGAAGAAGAAGGTCTGGAGAACAACAACAATCCTCCATTTTGAAGCTTTTGCTTTTTATCTATTTACTATATTAACAAACCCAACACCTCTAAATTTTCACCCTGTGACAATCTTACATAATGTTCTATCACCTAGTTCACACCAGTATAGATTCTATTTATTCCCAGAGGGTAGGTAATTTTCTCCATGGACGAAGGTCAAAGACAGTGTTGTCCAGGGGGATAGCATCCTTCAAAACAGGCAGAGAAATAGTCTCTGCACTTTGGATTCCCACACTAATGAGGCAGCTGTGTGGTATTTTGCTGCTGGATGAGGTTAGACTATGGCACTCCCAAAAATATTTTTAAAATTTTACCTAAAGAAAAATATATAATATGAAACTTGAGAAAACATGGAGCAAATTTTTTTGACCAGTACATTTTTTTAGACATGCTTAGCAATTATTTTTGTTCTTTAGAGAAGTGTAATTTATTATGAGAACAAAAGAAATGGAGCATAAGTTATTAAAAAAGTTGGGTTTTAGCTCTATATAGAAGAAAGGCCACATTATAGTGGTTTTTTTTGTTCTACAGAGTACTCTTAGTTGTCAAATCTTTAACATATTAACTAAGCAGGAAATAGAAATAGAGTGGGATAATACATGTTCTCTACATCAGAAACAATGACTTGACGACCCTGAAGGTACCTTTATTCATTACAGTGAAATCAAGAAGTATGAGGCAGCCATAATATCAGATAAATTAAGGTTTACAGTATGCCTTTTCTGGAAAGCAGCTGCAGTCAGAGTAGCTAGTAAAAGAGTGTCTTCGTTAAATGAGTGGCATTAACTGGAGTTTCTTGATGGTTATTCAAACTCATGAAAAGGAAAACCAACAGAAAAAGACTCTACAGAACATATTACCAATGTGTCAATGTTGTAAAGGAGTAAGAATCACCACTTTTGTGATGATTTTCTCACTTTGGGAGAAAAAGGCAGCTTTCATTTGCTCATAAATTCAAGAATATATTTTGTACAACAATTATTTAAAGAACTAATACTGGCTTCCTCTCTTATACATCTTGAGATGCTCTGATAAAAACTGCTGTTATAAGCATTGTAACATTACAATTACAGATGAGAAGAATGACTGGATTCCAAGGTTTTGTAAGGTACATGAACTCATATGTCAGGTTATAAATGACAACTGGAGCTCTGAAAGTAGTTCGAGTATTTTTGTTACATACTTGAGAAAAGTTATCATAAATGTCAAAACACCAAAGAAACTTGAGTTCCAGGAATGGTAAATAATCGTAAATTCTGCTTCGATCATGCTTGGCAGATTTAACAGGGAATGATTCCTTCTCCAGAACTGAGGGCCCTTGCTGTTTGTGTAATTATGGATCTATTATAACCATTAACAAATACAACTAGCACAGCTTAGATCATAGGATGCCAAACAGTTACCTTTCTTGTTCCAGCAAGACCTAACACAGTCAAGACTCCTACTGCTGCTGCTATTTTTCATTTTGCTTCATACATTACTATGCTCAATGATTTTTAAGGTTTTCTCAAAAACCATTAAGGTTTTCTACAGCATTTTATCAATAGTCTTTAGATATAGAGAAATTACTAAGACTATCCATGCTCTTAGAGAGTGCKTTAATGGCTCAATTTAGTAGAATGACAGGGAAAATACCTTTTAGACTAGATTTCTTAGAGCTAGATTATCAGGATTATTCAGCCCTAATTTGTAGCAATTCTTACCATTTTTCAGAGTGACTACTTAATTCAGATGTATCACTAAATATTAGGACATATTTAAAAGAATGTAGAGGACTTCTGAGGTTTAAGATGTAATATGAATCCTCTGTTTTGAAAGACGTTTTCTTCACTCCTTTTCATCTAAAATCCATATATTTAGGTATGCAATGTATAAGAAATTAATAAATCCTTTTTATTAGGAAGTTTCAACTACATCGATATTTTCAAATTAAATATATTGTAACTAAGATTTTTAATATAGTTCCACATCTTCAAAAGAAATTATTACTGTGATTTTTTTTATAAAGTAATTTATTTGCATTTGGTTTTTTAGTTGTTGGAATCACCATTCTTCCACTGGAAAATTATTCTCTTGAAAAACCACTGTCAAATCTCCTACAGTCTTCTATGAACCCAGGCAGTTGTACTACCATGGATTGTAATCCTGTCAGACCTAACAAGCTAAGCACATTCAGGCTGAATTAATAGAAGAGTGGGAGACCTCTAAGGAACACTTCAGTGTTGTAGCAAGTTTTTTAGTGCTACTGACTCAGTGGGAGACACTCTTCTATGTGAGTTAGTACTGAACTAATGCCCCAGCCAGGGAATTCTAAAAAACACTATAATTAGGATGCAATAGGCTAGAGTGCTCAGAAATAGAGAATGGGAGACAGTCTGACCAATGTCACTGCAAGTGTCTTAAYGCATGAACTGGAGAAAAACAACTGCTAGAAGGAAAAGAAAATGGGAAAATATTACCAACGAATATAAAAAATATCTTATGATTGGATAGTAAAATATAAAAGCAATAGAAAGCCGGGTTTCATGTGATCAGCACAAGATGATTTTATTGATGCATATGATGAATTTCCAAGAGCATATAAAGGAAAAAGAGCTTGCTAAAAAAAGAGAGAGATAAAATTAATTCTCAATCAGTTTTAGCTAATGTGTTGCTCATTTTATGTTAAAAATGGCCTTCCACAGAAGTAGTCCCCCAAGGGTCTTTACAAAATCATAAAAGAAGTAACATTCTGCTATAAAACTCCTAATACACAATACAGCTATGAATATTTAATAAACACTGAAGTAAAGAATAAATTCTGTGGAAGATCTAGTCTAATATTTCTAAGTACTGGGCAATCGGTCAAATATTTCTACTTTCATGCATGGYTACTCCTTCACAGACCAAAAAGTCTCATGTCTCTCCTCATAAGTATTATCTTGGAAAGAAAGGAAAGAAAGGTGAGCTCTATAACACAAAATATGTTCTTGGTTTTTTCAGCCAGGCAACAYTTGTCCATCTGTAGCTGTCTCAAAATCAATTTACTTCCCCTTTATGCAACATGATCAGCAAGCAGCCAAAGTAATCTTAAATCTTAATCACATTGTCATTACTTTTTAGTTAAATTTAAAATAAAGTAAGCAGTGATCACAAAAATTTACAGAAGTTTCTGCAGTCTGTATTAAATGCACAGGCTGCCAGTATATGACTCTCTCTAGACCCTGACAAGTAATGTGTCATGGAAAATTCTGGGAAAACTGCTAAGCAGGTGCAACTCTAATAGATGAATACAAGAAATGGGGGATTAAAAAAAAAAAAAAAGTGATGTGATAGTCCCTGAAGGGCAGTAGGTCAAATTAGTAGATAGAGCTTCCATTAATGTTTTAATAGAAGCTGCCTACATGAGAAAAAATTTGGGATTTTCCCCATAAATTTTTTAACACTAAATTCCACTAGTCAACTTTCTAATCATTCAGACAACAAATAAAGTTGACAGAATACTTAGCAAGGTATTGCTCATATAAATCATTCGACGTTTGATGATAATACTCAGTGAAGAGCATATGAGAAGTTAGAAGTGCACTGAATATTTTAAGTATTAGTTCTCAGTACAACTTCTCAATGTGTACTGAAGTTATAGGGAAGATGATATTTTCAAAAGATCGCTATGGGGCATCTTAAAAGTTTTATATAAATGCTGAATAAATATGCTAGAACTTAATTTCCTGAAGACAGGAAGAAGACTCTAGAACCAATCCCTTACTCAAACAAATACTAAATAGCATAACAATATGACTCAGATTATTTTTCTGCTTTTCATGCTGCTGGAGACTCAATAGATGTGAGTCTGTTTGAACATTATTTCCTTGATGCTTCCACAGGTCATTATAGAAAATTGCCTTGCATTTTAGCAATATTTTCACTTTCAAAAGGAGAAGCATAAAAGTTTTCCATGTATGAATGTACCCTCAGAATCATGAATAAACCATTATTCAGTTCAGCACAATACATTTATAAATTGTGCATGATGACTCCCTATTTTAGGTAAACTTAAGCATCATCCAAAGGCAGCAGTATTGCTGCTGGCAAATGAAAAAAGGCTGTAGATGAAATGGAAAAAGGTTCTGTCTTGGTGAGTGTTATTTAATTGCATTCCACTACTGACAGAGAAAAAGGGAAAGAATTTACTGTTATAATAACACTAAAGGTAAAGTTGTAAGGTGTTATATATTTAACAAAATGTGAAAAATAATTCTGTTTAAGAAAGTTTGTTTAAAGTCCATAATACATTTTCAAACTTAGTTGTTCAGCTAATCACACTTTCTTTGCATAATTCTACTGTGCTCACCAGAAATTTTGAATCATTATTTATAAATTTCTGTACATTTTTCTCATCTGGAAATTACTATTCTAAGAAGATTTTTTCCAGGACTTATGTTCAGTGATATTTCATTTTTCACTCTCCTAATTACAGAGAACTTTTTTTCCCTTTTCTCTGAAGGCCTCTTAAGTCTGTATATTTAATTCCAAAATTCAGCCTTTTTTTTTTTTTCAGTCTTAATTTTCAGATTAGGGACTGAAAATAATTTAATGTGAAGAAAAATTCAGATTAAAATTATTAGACAGCACCAACACTTACGTGTGTGTGGCACATTGGTTATTGTATATGCAGTTAATTTTAGATAGACAAGTTGCTTTAAAATCATTGAACAGAGATGTTTCCTAAACCGAGGTTCTTACGGACATGCAGTTTACAAATATTATTTTATCTTTACTGATTACAGGATATCTGCTATGTAAAGTAGGCCATGTCCCTCTCTATTATAGTGAATGGCACTCTGCAGGCTAGAAAGCATTGCTTATCCAGGCAGACACAGTATTAAATACAGACTTTTTAACTGAATACAATGGCTTGCCAGGAGGTAAAGTTCACCAGTCCACAGCCTATTCAAATGCATTTCTCTTTTTCTTGTGAAATTAATATCCTTACATTTCTAACTGCTCCCTGTGGCATTTTTGCAGCTTGTGGGCATGTTGGTCAGACAGAGAAAGATCACTTAACAACGATCAGAAAAGCTGGCATATGGAACAACAGAAGATCTACCATGAATGAGGCCGTGCACATTTAATATTCTATGAAAGCCCAAGAACTTTTTCCGTTGAGTCATGGGTGGCTGAAAATACCAAAGGAATTAATATGATTTGCCTGTGCTAAAAGGTATGACAGTCCATCAGCAGTATTTCCAGTTAGTGTTTGAAAAGAAAAAGGACAACCTGCATAATCATAAGTTACTTCTCTGTCAGACTGTGTAATACTTAACAAGACATTTGCATTCTCCAGTAAAAGTCTATGGATCATAGRTGCTGGTTCTAAACCTTGGTAAATGTGCTCAGCCATGAAGGATAGGTTACATCTCCAGCTAGTTATTCAAATGGTTCCTGCAGGTAGCAGACCAAAGAACACAGAGAATCTGTAAAATTGGAAGCGACTTCTGTAAGTTATAAAAAATGCAAATTGTTCTTGCTCCATCATCCACTGTGAACAAAATTCAATCATGTGCGTTAGCTATTCAAGCTCGGTTGATTTTCTCAAACAGTAAAGGTATTCAAGACATCCACATACTGCTGACAATGGATGAAAGACTTGTGCCATTCTGAAGAGGAAGATAAAGCCCCACAGATGGCAGGTCTAGACAGTGTTGGGTGCTCATGAATGAGCATCAACTCTATAAAGCTGTATAAAATCCTTCTTCTTGTATGCAAGAAGATTTATAGTGAGAATGACCTTATAATTTCCTTATGGAAGTACACTAGTGGCATAAAATGTTTCAGAAGTAAATGTGATCACCTAGCAACAGTTCTGATCTGCAAATTTCTAAATCTCAGGATTAAGAACATATTTTTCAAGGATGTCATATATTTCCAAGTCACTCACATGGCTGTTCACTCCCTCTCTGTTGATTTAAGTACTTTTCCCTGCCTTTGCCCAATTTGTGTGATCACTGTTCACTTTTGTGTAAACAGTGTTCATACACCTGTGCTGTAAGCAGGGCAACTCCATTTTTTAGTGACAAGCAGTTTCCTCTTTGGCTCTGAGTCAGAAAATTAATCATATATAGTTCTTTTTCACAGTTACTCATGATAAAGAGTATGTATTTCAGAATTTATACAAATGCACAAATGTATAAATGTATAAATTAATATAAACCTTGCTTTGCATATGTCATTGCTCCTACTGCCTCACTAATTTAATTATAGTGTTCACATGAAAAATTAGTGCCAACATTTAAATTCCTTTCTCTCAGTAGGTTTAATTGCCAGCGAAGGAACTAAAGTTCTGTTGAATTTGAGTTTGGAAAGATACACTTAACATCCCTACGTTTCTCAAATAGCTAATTACCTTACTACAGAGAATCTCTGGATCGGTAAGGAAGTTTAAACAGCAAATTCTCATGGACTCTTCTACCACATTGCAGAATCTTGCTCTGCTCCATGCAAAGATCTAATATATACATAATATACATTAATAATGTTTCTGTTTTCAGACCTGCTCTTTTATAAAATCATTCTTTAAGAAGAATAATTTTGTCTTCTTTCTTTCATGACAGAAGTTCCTCATTAATCCTTAATTCTTTGTACTAGGACCAGACTCACAGATTGAGAGAGTTAGGATTAATTTCTTGATATGACTACAGATCCTGATTCCTGCCATGAAAACTGKCAAACTGTGAGCATGTTCTATGCAGTATTTTGGCCCAGGCTCTTTAGCAGTCTCTCAGCCAATGTCCAGACAGGGCTCAGGACAGGACAGATTTAATTCCCAAAGGCAATTTGGATACATTCACCCTGTTTTGGCTGGGAGGAGAGTTTAGCTGTGCAAAYACAAGCTAGTATGTGCCAGATGGTCTCCTACTTAGTGCCTGAAGCCTTCCATTTACTAGAGTGGGCAAAACCTGTGTGTCTTAAGAAAATACATTACTATGTACTGGAATAAATGGCTGTTGATATACAGTGTTGATTACTTCTTATAGCTTCTTCTAGGCTTGGTAAAAAGTCACAAAAATACTAATCTGTATAAAAAAAATTAGGAGCCTTAGCTCAATAAATAGGGCTACACTAGTGAACAGATAGAACAGTCATCTAGGAATTGCTGAACTAATCCCTGTCTTTGTGCTCCTTGGACATAACCTGTACTTGATTGTTGCAGTGATGGAGACTGTTTGGAGATGTTCTTTTGCACTCATATTCCCCATTAACTCATTCAAGAGAAATGTATAATTTATCCCTTCTAATATGTTAATTAATCTAATATGATATATAATTCTTATTGTTCAACAACTATATAAAATGAGGCAAATCTTCATAACTTTTTAGCATGGTCCAATAAAGATTGAATACAAGCTAATATTGACCTCATGAACTGAAAACCTCCTTCTCTTTAGTACACTGTAGCTTCAGTATCAAACCATTAACTTCAGTAGATTTCAGCTTTGTGTTTCTAAAGATGTTCATTCATAGACCAAGGCCTCTTAGCCAAATAACCTGACATTTGGTATCCTACCACAATTATGGACTCAGATGGCAGCATCAGAACCAAACAGGTATAATTGTCATACACACAGGACTCAGGCTGTTCACACTGCAATTTTTATRTACAACAAACATTTCTTTAAAAGTCCAATACAGAACTTGGATTAGCTGAGGAAAGGCCTAATCTACTCAACTGACCCCTATGGGACTGCTGCTTCACACTAACAATGACTACACCAACAATAAAAAAGCTGTATTTTCACCAAGAGAACAACTCTTGAGCCACCTATTGCATTTTACAGATACAAGCAAATTTTTATATTAACCATGCCAGGTTTTTTTGTGTGTTGTCTTCTTTTCCTTAAGCTAATATATTTATTGCTTTCAAACTGACATAAATATCAGTTTATAGCTGTATTTCCTGTCTATTTCAATACTGAAGTGATTTATCCCTTTTTCTAATGATTGTGTAACATTTAAGTTTTGTAGAGCRCCTAAATACTTAGTTCATAAACACCCTTAATATAAATATTCTGAAGGTGTTCTAGTATTTTTTAAATTTTTTTCTGGTTATATCAGAGATAATTTTTTGGGAAACAGGTTACTTTCCTACTACCAAGATAGTTTTAACAGTAACTGAGAAACTGTAGAATAACTGAACGTCTTAGCACTTTATCTATTTAGTTATGACTACTAGTTATTCCTCATTAATCTGAATCACCATCAATCTTGTCTTTTTCTTAAGAAATGTAATGAACATAAAAAGGTCACCTGGTCTTCTGATTCTTTCCAGATCATTGATTAATAAGTGTCATTTCAGAAAAGAATGCCTTTAAATACTTCATTTAAAAAATTAAGAAACAAATATTATTAAGAAACGAAATAGATGTATTTTTGTCATACATAAAATAAGATGAATGCATCTTTTCTTAAAGCCTTATCATTGAGAAGTCCCTTTAAAGCATTTTAAGAACAGAAGTGACTAGAATATTTTATGGAAGCCTTCTCTATCAGTCAAAACAAACAATCTATGACTTAGAAATTCTTGCTGCTGCAGTGTACCAGAAAAAGGCTTTGTTGACATGTGATCTTTGCTTTCTTTATTCAGAAATATCTTACCTCCAACCATATTTGACTTTTCAAGCATTAAACATAATACTGAATATAAATCAGGGCGCATAAGCCAAAACTTTGTCCCATGGGAATCACCTTAAAGGGAAGTTTTTAACATGAGAAAATATTTTCATCCTAAGGCAAACCCAAAACAGATGAATTGATGCCAGAAGTATCATTAAGATTTGGAATATGTTAAAACAGTGTTCAGAGAGCGATCTCCAGCAAAGTCTGTCCTAGAAGAAGTCCACCAATGTGTTTGGTCTCTTCATAGACTAAAGCAGGACCCAAGCTGGGTACATTAACTTTATGGACAATGTTAATAATAGTGTTGCTATGAATCCATGTTTGCTCCTGCCATTTGGACTAAGTTTTCTTCTCTCATTGGGCAGCTAGATCATTTCAGCTGGTTAAACTTGGAACAACTGCTCTTAATTTATGKTTCATTTTGAAGTTGGCCATTTCTGTTTCAAACAGATAGCACCAAGGGATTATTTAAAGAGAAACCACTCTGGTTTTGCAACTATGTTAGCTGGTGTAATAAAACTTATTACTTCACCATGAAGAACATGGCTACCGGAACACAATACTTGATTCTACCAATTTTTTTTCCAGAGAAAAAATATAAATATAGAGAATATGGGAGGTGGATATCACCACATGCAAGTATGCCCCCAGATCTGGTCTCAGGAACCCCTATTTTATTTAGCCGTAAATAGATATCGTATGATAAGTTAATGTCATCTGACCAGGATGATTCACTAATATACACGGAGATACTGTTATTATGGAAGTAAGCCTTATTCCTGTGCTGCCTTTACCTTGACACAATATTGGACATAGTAGTTTTCTAAGTCTCAGGTTTCTTTGTGGTTTTAATATGCAACACTATTATGAAATGACAGCCTTGCAATCTTGTTGCTTCATCAAGCTGCTTGTGTGCAATTCAATTTTAACTGTGTGCATTTTCTTTTGTATTAAAAAAAGAGTCACCAAAGACAYTAAGAATACTTTAAATTAAATAGCCTGTTTTCACATAATGCTTTGTTTTAATCAGGATTCTATGAAGCTCACTGGTATGATTACATTTCACTAATCAGAGGTCAATGTGTTTTGTTCTTAGCATTTATCCTTGTTAGTTATTCCCTAGAGAAATATTAATTTACACTAGATGCTTTATTAATGACCTCTTAAATTGGAGATAAAAATATAGCACTGTGCTATGAGTGTTTTTATTCTATAAAAAAAAAAAACCCTTGGCAAATTATGATAACAGAAAAATTATGATATTACRGTGCCTTTATAGAACACTCAGTACATATATATTCCCATAATATTTTAAAGGCAACAAGTATATGTTTACATCATTTATTTCTTACAAAGGTATTTCTGTATTTCATATTTATTCATGCTTGGATGAATCTCTTCACCCAGCTACTTTACTAAAATTACAGGTGAGTGAAACTGTAAATTTCAACATGGCTTCATTCTTAACAGTCTATGAAGCAGTAGATTGGAAGCATAAAATAAAGTGAGCAGAATCATGTCATGTTCTACTGGGAGACATATTTTACCGTTCAGCAGCATATTAAAAACGCATGTTTTAGAAATTGAGGCAAGGCATACAGTACCTCCTTCCCATGAGATATATTTCTCTGCCTAGAATTTTACTCTTGGCAGTGTGTTTCAGAACTGGCAAGTTCAACAGTTCAATCTCTATAGCATTTGTATTACATTTTCCAATTCAGAAAAAAAATTAAAGAAATTCTATCATACTGCTAAAGTGTTGGATTTGGGTTTTTTCAAATAATTTTAATGTACCTGAACAAAATTAGTACTTTTTTTCCCGAAAATGGGTTATTTAGGCTGGTGGGATAGCGTGGTTTCATTATGTAATTTTAACAGTATAGTCACTTTGCATTATCTCTCTATTTCCTAGTCAGATATTCAAAAGAAATTGCAAAGATAAATTCAGGATATGTTGAAAAGCAACCTTGGTTGAAGAAGAGATGTCATAGCACATTTATGTGCTGTAGTTTATACTGCATAGTTCTTTCCACTTCATTGTGTAGTTAGCAGAATACTACTAGCAGAATAATTCTTCTCAACTGGATATAAAGCACAAAGGGTGTGCCTTTCATTAGGATCCTCTTGAAGATGTTTATTATTAAAATATGAAATTTCTAATTAAAAACTTGTTTGATTATGTAGACAGTACAATCTCTACTTGCTAGCATGCTAATATACTTAGAATACAAATAATATCTCAGTAGTTATGAACATCTTATTTGCAGTTCTGTAGTGTCGACAATAGAAGAAGGTACATATCCCATGAATTTCATACTCCCCAGACTAAGAATTCATGGATTTCATTAGGGAAAAGCAGCCTTAGTTAAAAAACACTCACACTAATCATGTGAAGGATACTGCTGGAATAAGGGAGTGTGAGGAACTGATTACCAATCATACAACTGATTATCTATGAACTAGGAAAGGAGAGGCAAACTATGGGTATGGTATCCTCATTGGTTGTATAAACAGCGGTTCTTCATGAACCACTGTGCAGTTTATTTTGAAATTAGAAAGATGAAGGGGCAACCAAAGAGAAAGTTAAAGGCAATTTTGCAGGTGATGTCTTTTCGGTATTGGACACTATATTATAGCAATTGCAGAGAAGAGTGTGGGAGCTCTTTTACTCTTAGTATATTATAATCTGAAAGTATATAGAGTGTTACAGGTTTTAAGAACTCTAAGGGTATGAACTTGACTCACACATAAACTTAGAACATTCACAATTAGGGACAAGTTAACAAAAAAACTCAATTAAAACACAGCAACAAAAAAACCCCCAAACCAATCAACCAACCAACCACACACCAGAAGTAAAAGAATAAGAAAAAAGGAGTCATGGGGATGCAAACAGAGATAGACATGTTAAACATAAAGATGGCAGACATTTTTGGAGACAGCATTTATTAAAATTCTGAAGTATTAAAGTTTTGAAATCTTTGCAGTTTATTTTTATTTCTCCAAAGGAAGGGAGCAATGAAGGCACATTTTTTAATTCATAGAACAGTCAATGGTCTTTCTATAAGTTTTTTGGCTTTAGATATCTGTAATTGTTCTCTTTCTATATGGCATAACAATAGTCTACAGTAACACAGCTGTGGAGAATTTTATTTTTTTGTTGTTTTTGGCCGACATCAGTCAAAGTTTTCACAGTGGGGCCTCAGTGTAACACAGAAGCAGAGTAACCCCAGATGCAGCCCCACCACTGTTGCCGTTAGTCTGCTTATTGCAGCTTTCACATTTCCTTATCTATCCTCAATTACAAGACATTACAACAAAGTACAGAAAAGAAGAGCATTCCTCTAGTGAATGCTGAACTCCTTCAGGAATAGCATAAGGGCTGCTTTCTTTGCAGCTCATCTCAGATCCATGTTTACATCTTTGTTCTTATGTCGTGTTTTCATGTCTGTGGTGCTCAGATAGAACTTTGTATTTCAAAATTTAGTTTGATCTGTGAATTATTCAGGAACATAACCCAAAAGGCATTAACAATTTAAATCTGCCAATAACGGATTTTCATATTTTTTTCTGTAAAAGCAAAACATGAGTAGATTGTATAATGGATCTGTTGCTGGATAATATTAAATGAGTTTTCTGAAGTAAATAATTGACATGCAGATGAGATAAAAAAGATTTTGATCTTCAGTTGAACTAAAGATGACGAGTAAGATATAACTACTGGAAAGGAAAAACAGACTCCAGTATATAAACAAGTACCAAGGCCTATGCCAAGAAACTTTCAGCCATTCATTTCAATTACATTTTATTTCATTAAAAAATAGGAAAGGCATATGCACTGATTGACTTATATCTTTTCCTGTTTTTTAAAATAACTTTTGTTGAAATTATAATCTTCAGGTTTAGATTAAGCTAAAGATACAAATACTTTGTCCTCACTGTTGCCATTTTTTTCAAAAAAGAGGTGCTAGGAAGTTAGGCATTTAAATGCCTAGCTTATCTTCTAGATCAGAAACTCCTCTTTTTGGGTTCTTATCCACATAAACACCAAAGGAAATTAGTTCTAATTTTCTATTCCAAAAGAGAAATGAGATTTTTTCAACAGAAGGAATATTGGAGTCCTACCATCACATCAGTATATTTTTATCCAGAATTTCTCCCATTTTTAGGATATGCTATTTCTCAAATAGTCCAGTGGATATTAACAAAAACTAAAACAAAAAACCCCAACCAAACTAAAAAAACCAAAAACCTAACACAAAAAAAATCCTCAAAACAGAGTGGGGCTAAAAAAAGTCTTAGTGTTTATTTCCAAAATATTCTGAATCTCTGAAAATTTTCTCAAAAATAGAGAAGGGAGCAACAGATCTTCTTCAAGATACAGATTTCTGAGTGGCGACATAAGGAAAGAAATGAAAGAGGTCAAGTGGAGAAAATAACAGCTAAAAAGTTTCTGAAAAAACTACAGAAGCAGAAACACTATAAGTAAACCCAGATAGGAAGTTACTAGTGAAAAAAAGAGATGAAGCTGTACTGTCCTAGACCCGCTTCACAAAGAGATGAGTAAATAAATAAGACTATAACAGAGATTGGATCAACATTTTAGGGAAAATAACTGTAGGAAATCATGACAGTAACAGGACTATAAAGCTATTGAAGAATATGAGATATATACAATGAATAGATGGCAGAAATCACTGTGTAATCAAAAAGCTAATTGGAAAATTATATAAGTTGTATGTAAATGTGAATAATACATTGTATATAACTGCCAGCTTCATTTTGGATAATTTGCTATTGCATGAGCTTGATATTGTGAAATAAAAATCTAAGCGTAATTATTTATGTGTGTTCGACAACAGTATGTAAATAGAATTTCTTCGCTATAGGCTTAAGATTTTAAATGGTTTAGCAAAAAATGTCATGGATAATTTATCACCCTACTGATTTGCTATCTTTATTATTTCTCCCCTGACCATGAATGAAGGTTTAAAGGGGGAAATCAACAAAATAAATGCTCTAAAAATTATTTGATTTATACTGCACATTTACTTCTCAAAAGTCTATGTTAAATACCCATTATTTGCTTGACTACTTGTCCCTATAACTTTATTTAAAATTTTACTCTATCATAGTAAAACAAATTTACTAGGGKTTTTTTTTTAATAGATAATAAAAAAGATTAAACTGTTAACTTTAGATTAGTTGAATGGCCAAATATCAGTCTGAATATGACAAAAAATATTTACCATCTCTTTCTAGATAGGAGGAGGAAGAATTACAGACCGTAAAAAATAAATTGACAAGCTGGAGACAGTCACTGGCTTGTCTATCATTAACTGATGGATTGAGAGAAACATGACAAGGCGTGCAGATCTAAAATGCTTGACCACACAACTTATATATTTGCCTTATTTTTCCAAAGCAATTTGCTACCCCAGTGCCCAATTCAAATGTAACCTAAAGTAAGGACCTTATCTTTTTAAAGTGTATGTGAAGCCCCTAAAAACTGTTAGGGTCTGTAYTACAGAAAAACTGTAATAGATTCATTTTGAGCAGCTATAGATTAAGCTTTTAGCTCATTTGTTRCATAGTATTTAATAGTTTTCCCAATACTACAGTATCTGATAGTGTTAAACTATATTAATTGCAGATTTTATAACAAATGAGAAAATTAATATTATAGGGAAAATTCAGGTTGAACCAAAGTAGATAAGGAAAAGATGGATCTGAAAAGAAATGTCTACTCTTCATTGAAGCAAGAGTGAAGATCTGTAATTTCAGACATTCTAGCTGGATTTTGTTTTAAAATTATATTTAAAAGTCATTATTTATCATCTATTCGATAACAGCATTCAACAATCAGTCAGTAATAGGCTTAGAGAAGTATCAAATCTATCTTTATGAAATCCAGTGCCAAGGTTAGTTTTGTATCCAATCAGATCAAATGACATATGGCACTCTCACATTCCTGATCCAGCAGAGTGTTTTGACAGGATGAGTCAAAGCTGTGAGAAGGAACTGTTTCAGGTTCCTCAGACTTATGCTGAAGGCCAAAAACCTCCTTTATGTAAAGCTACTGTCCTTCAAGCTTAAAGTATGTAACATGAAATTTCTCTCAYGAAAATGTAATATAGAACCAAGGAGATAAATGTAAGTAGTGTTTATGTGAAGAAAATTAATTTTAGTAAGAAAAAATATCTCTATATTTTGTCTAGAATCAGAGGCAACTGTAGATTTTGCAAGACTCATATGTTGTGACACCAAATTTTCAGAAGCCTTAAGAAAGTAGAAGACAAGGAAGTCCTGAAATAAGTAAGTATTCAATGGAGAAGTGTGTTGATTGTTAAATAATCATCTCCTCCATCAGTTAGGGCATTGAAAGACAAGAGTGTTCTTGCTCTGCATTAATTTATCCCTTAACTGTGACATAGAAAATAAACAATTTAAATCTAAGATCTTATTTGTTACTGTATTCTGGTTGTCAGAATGTTTATCTAGCAGCTAAAAAAGTGAAGCTAGGTCCTTTTAGCAAAAATATAGAGTTTTGATGCTCTTCAGGATTCAGGCAATTTTGCCCAAATACAAAAGTTTATTGAGAACTTATCCTGAGGCTGATTAAACTTGTATAAACTTTATTTGTTCCTGTGTTCTTTAAGTTACAACAAGAGTTAAATTGAGGGTGTTGGTAATTAAAATCAACTGTTAAACTTCAAAGAGTGAGGTRAAGAGTGAATAGTAACACTAATTTTAGTGCCTGAAGAGATTTTTGGTGCCTAAATCCCTATCACAATTCCAGTCATTAGGTTTTAGCAAGAAAACTTGTATAAAAGCATTAAAAATGCAGAAAAAAATCACTAAAGTCTTATGAGACTTAATTAGCAATTATTTGAAGAATACTTTAACACTGTAAAATGCCGTATCATTATAGATCAGAGAACAATAGAAGGGTTTGAGTTGGAAGGGACCTTAAAGATCATCTAGTTCCAAACCCCCTGCCCTGGGCAGGGATACTTTCCAGGTGGCTTAGGGCCCCAACCACATCAGAGCATTCGCAGCTTCCCTGGGAACCTGTTCCAGTGCCTCACCTCATGCTCAAAGTAAATAATTTTTTCCTAATGTCTAGGAACATTCCTCTTTCAGTTTAAAGCCCTTACCCCTTTGTCCTATCACTACATGGTCTTGTAAAAAGACCTTCTCCCTCTCTTGTAGCTTCCCCAGAAAGGAAATGCAGATGTTCCTTACAGCAAGTCAATGAACCAGAGTTTCATAGGAGTCAAATAGTGAATCTTCAAAGTATAAACACTGAGAATAAGGCAGAAAGAAAGTTCTGTGATATAAATATTAACATTCTTAATCGGAAGAACTTTTCTCTGAAGAAAAGAGAACAATCAATTCCTGGGAGTTAAACTCTATGTAAAGCTCTTACTTGCACTCTGCACTCTTTGTGGATGCTACTACATTAGCATTTCAGATGAAATCCTCGTGTGTGTTTGAATAAAAATTTCCAGTCATACCCACTTCCTTATACCTCCAACTCCATACATCCTAGTGTCCTGTTAGAATGAACCACTTTCCTTGCATATAAAAATAAACTGTAAGAAAGTCCCCATGAGTGTAGCTCGTGAACTGTGATTACTGATCAGTATTCAGTGTAAGGAACCAAGTTAGAATTGGTCCAAAGGAACTTCTGAAATGGGTATAAATGTGGACTCTGGGTAGTCAGCACTTGCTCCTTCACTCTACATATCCCTTTCCACTGCTTTATGCTTTGTATTTAATAGCCTATGTATAACTTTTGACACATTTTTCAGCTGTTCTGTTCTCAGCAACTGTATTAAAACTGTTCTTCTTACAAGGACGCTGTTTTTATGATGTACTTACAAGTTAATCAATGATGTATGTTTTCTTCAGAAAGTATTTTCTTCCAAAACTCATGTGAATAAGACATGTTCTTTGAATTTGTACAGTTTAATTTTTTTTAAGATGTTTTCCTTTAAACCGTCCAGCTATAATCTAAGAGTACTGATAGCAGTACAGATTCACTTCCATTTAAATATTCCTTCAGTACTGTATGAGCTGAGGAAAACCATTTTAACAAGTTTGTGTAGTCTTCATTTGAAGTTTTTAATCTATAAAATATAGGTCAAATTTAATTAAATCAAATGAGATTGGCTGTTATTTTGAGGAATAATAAAGCATAAAGGCACAAAGCCAAATCTCAGTTCTGATATTTAGTACTGTGAGAACTACTTGATCACATAACACTGAATCTATAACCCTCCCAATCATCCCTTATCTCAACATTTCCATGTTTTTCAGTTCTATGACTCCTTTCCTCTCTATTTGCTTCTTATGGTAGGATTTTTGTAACCTTAAGCCACCACTTTCTTTTGAAACATAATATATTCTTTGGGCTAGAAATCAAAAATTAATTTAAAAAATTTGAGGCAAATTACCTAGAAGATAAATGATCAAATTTAATTTCTTCTTCACTTTGTACTATTCTGTTTCCCTGGAAAATATTTTAACTGTTACATTTAAGTTATTCAAAGCACAAGAATAAAAAATTATCTTATGGAAGCAATGTTCAAAAAACAAGTCAATATTCTATGAAAGAGTTATTATTCTGTTAAGACACTTACTTGAGACTCCAGAATTCTTGTCCTTTTGTATTAGGACAATTTAACATAACACAAAAATTCAGGCTACATTGTTAGGACTTAAGAATCTTACCTCACATGTGAACATGAGCAGCCAAAATAGAAGGAAATATTCCCTTTACAGATTTGACTCAATAGTGAGCCAAATGACTTGAACTAATGACTTGAATAAGAAGGAATATTAAATTTCCAGGTAGAACCAAATGAGTACAAGCTTCAAATACATGGGAGACAGCAGTAGTAAAACATAAGTACAAAAACGAAGATATTCTCAGGCAACATCTGGGCAGCTGTTTCTATGTAACGATGAAGAGTTTTAACTGAGGATTTTTACATAAGTTATTTATTAATGACATAATATTTGTAGTTCAGATACTTTAGCACACCATCACATCCAATTCTTTATAACTTCTTCAGACCAACAACTGGAGGAAGGCACATAAAATTAGTGACAGAAGTGGCCAGATCTGGAATACTTAAAAAAACCCAAACTGAATTCTCTTACTGAAGTCCTATATCTGTACAGTATATTTCTGAGACTAAGCTAGTAGCCTCAAGGTTTGATTTTATATATTTTTTTTCCATTGGAAGAAGCTTAACAACTGACCGTTTCCCTTGTACTCTTCACCACTTGTTCTCATACACAGACAAAACTGATTTATAATAATGAACTATAAACCAGCAACTTGTGTAAAATTAAAATAAAATGAAGTCTACGACAAGAAAAGTCTTCATTACAACATAGATTCTGAGCTGCTAAGGTGATCCACAGGGGTGAACTGTGAGATTAAACAGGGAAGTGTATATCTTAAAATAGTTTTGTCTCTGCAGAAAGTCTATTTAGAATATTGTTTTTATAGGAGGGGTGGGGGAGGGAAGGAAACCCTGTACGAGGAAGTGGTTTTTTCGGTTATCATTTCACTGATCTGGATTAGAGTCATAGGCCAATGTGAGTCTTCCAGTAAGTTTCCCAGGCTCAACTGAAGAGGTATTGATCTGCAAGAGGAACAGGGCAGCTGCTTAAATAGCTTTTGCTGCAAACAGTGTTGATATATTGGACTCTAGCCTGAGTCAGTTAGTACTCTAATCAAAGCATTGTCAGAAAGCAGAGATGATCATAAAATGGAAGGGGAAAAAATGGTTCAGTTTTTCTTCCTAGATTATTTCCTAGGTAAAAAAAATAAAAGACTACAATTCTTAAAAGCTTGAACTGAGATTTATATTCACACATTTTTAATTCATTAGAACCAGAGCTAGAACATTAAAAATTGTACTTTGCGTCCAGGCTTGCTTTATTGTTTACTCTGCCGTTTTGGCAAAGGAATATGAAAGTCTAATTTTGGTGGATTATTACACTCGCTTTTCACTGTCTTTGTTCAGACAAATGACCTATATGAAGTATGGACCAATAGAGAAGCAAATCTAAAAAGTTTAGAAAAATTTTGGCGAAGTTTTTTGAGCTTTGTTTATTATAAGCAAACTACTTTTTTGTAATTCTGCTTCTGACCAAGTAAACATTACATTTATCCTCAGGGATGAAAATAGAAACATTCTGTGGAGAAAAGACAGTCTAGTATATTTCTGCATGCATAGTGAAAAGGTATCTTTCTTTGTTGTACTTAACAGCAGCTTCCTTACACTAGAAGTAATGGTTTCATTGCAACGTTAGGGCACTGGGATCTGATGGGTTTTGTTGTTTTTTAGTTTGTTTGTTTGTTTGTTTGTTTGTTTTAAGAACAGCAACTGTAATGCTTATTTGTGACTTGTACTCCCTGGGCTACTCTTGTGTACTCTGTTAATGCCCATTGTTTCCCTGGGGTTTTGCTGTTCCTCCTGTCAGTGTTGTATCACAGATTGCTTCTGGTCCAGTAAATTTGTTGTCCGAAGATCCCAGTTCTTTCACAAGGAATGACCGCAGGCTCTGACAAGGACAATTTTATTGTGTGCAAGTTACAGCACTAACACATTCAAGATCTAACAGGGAAGGATTTACTATCCTTTTACAGAGTGATCAAAATAAAACATATTATTTTACATTAGCCTCTTCACTTAAGTGTTTATACTACATCTTTACCATTTACATTACCATACTTACTTAGTAAGCCTGTCCTTCTCCCTTTCTTTTCATTTTTTCCTGATATTTTCCAGGCCAAATTATTTCCTATCACTCTCTCAACTTAGAAGAATCTATCTGTTGAGCAGGGCTTGTGAAATTCCTACTGACTGATGATTAAGCAAAATATTTTTGTGGTTCTACACACTTATCCTTTCTATAGGGAGGTCTACAATGATCTGAAGAGTATAGCTTAGGTAGGAATGAAAAAAATATTCAGGAAAAGAAAATCATGGCTTATATTATGCAGAATAATTTTTAAAATTTCTTTAAGAATTGTATCTTTACACCAGTGTCCATGCACTTGTGGGGCTTGGAGAGGTGAAAGGCATAATTATTGGAGGTTTGATTTGTTACTTAATTGTGTTGGGTCTCTATTTCCTGTCAAACATAATGCGGAGAAAATGTATGGTAAAAAAAAATATATTTAATATTAAAATTTAATTTCACTKCTTGCCTTTTGCATGACAGGAAGAGGATGGAACATACTTTTCATTTCAGATGAGACTATTTAAATGTAAATGCTTCACTAACTGCCTAAAATGGGTTTTATTCTTAATAAAGTCTTAGGCAACATTGCAAGAAAAGAGAAAAAAAAACACCTACAAAAGACAACCAAACCCCAAAACCATGGTTCAGCAGAAATAGTAGTTCACAATTGCAAGAACAACCTTTGAACCTTTGAATTGTTGTTAAACCTCTGTGTGACACTCAATATTCTGGAAAAATACCTGGAGTGCAGGAAAATCCTGTGTGCAGGAAATCTCTTTTAGATCTCTAGATTGATCAAACTTCTAATTGAAGAGAAATGTAAAGAAATGTTTGTCACCATTAGTTCTTTTTGGATAATGCTAACTCTTATATGCAAAGGGAAAGGGGTTTTCTTTTGCTTACTATCTGTATGCAACAAATTTGAAATTTAAGTAGAAAATGGGAGACAACTGAGGAAATATTCTCAAAATAAAATTATATTGTGATATTACCATGAGAAAGACTGAAGTGAAGGGACATGCAAGACAGGGTGGAGCAAAAGTGCAGACACTTAAAATACAAAGAATTTCAGAGAACAAAAAACCAAGATTGTAAACATCCAAATATTCAATAACTCAGGTTGTTCTACAATTTTTACCTTTTCATCTCCACTTAAAGCAAAATTTAAAAATGCTTTAGTCTGTAATCCTATCTAGAAGCTATGTTACTAGAAAAATCTTCTTAGTGATAGCATATCAATAGATTTTCTTGAAAATGGTTACACTAAGAGTCTTGTGTTCCTACACAGACAATTCCCATCTATGCAATTCCATACATATCTTCAGTGAGATACTTGTGAAAAATGAATCAGATTAAATCTTTAAAGCTTCTTCATCTTCACTGGCAATGCTGAACCACAGCTGTCAATGCCTTACATAAATAATGAAGCTAGAAGGAGACCAGTTTGAGAGGTCTTATTATCAGAAAGTGATATGAAAATGATTTGCATTCTGTTCTAGAGCAGTTCTTGCTGTTCCTTTCATATGATGAAAACATTTTCAGTGCTATTGAAAGCTCTGCAGCTTATTATCAAAGAAGTTACTAATACTAAGTAAGTGTTATGTAGCATTCAAAGAGTAAGCTGTTCTTTGTACATGAATTCTTAATACTGAACTGATGTGTATAGTTTAATTTCAGTACAAGAAAAACAGAATCTAGATTTTCCTTAGATAAGCTAAGAGTGTTAGTAAAGTCATGCGTATTGCCTATGAAAGATTACTATCAAAATTTTGTAGACTTCAAGTATTAATTTGCATTCTTTAATGAGTTTTGGTAGTAGAAAAAGTCACTCCATGCCAATAGAAATATGATTACATGTAGAAAAATCAAATGATTGGATACTCTTGTTAATCTTGCCCAGCACAAGATTAGTTTCTTGGTGCTCCATAGGATTTTCTTTTCTTGATGTTTGAAGTAGGATACAAGAAACCTAATTCTTGTTGTGTTTGGCTATCATTATAAGAAATTTTTCCACTGCGTCCAGCCCTTTGATTTAATTATGGTTTATTTTGGAAGCAAATAGAACCCTCAAGATTTTCATTTCCTTCAATGTTGCACAAAAGCAGACTTCAAGAAAGACCTCACGGTTTTATTGGGGTTTTTTTCCCCTTATAATCATAAAAGTCAAATGCCTCAACCCATACAGAATCTCAGAACTACAGAAAGGTGAGATTGGAAGGGACTTTCTGAAGGTCAGTTTGTCCAATCCTCCTGCTCTACTGGTGCTGGTCTGTGTGTGATCCATAATGTCGTGTTTGATATTCTTTATATACACTATTATTTCTAAAGCATAGTCTTAATGAGTGGTTTTGGCTTATTAACATATGCAACAGGAGATCTTTTCTGCAGTTCTGAACAAGACTAATGACATGATTTTTTTCTCAATAAGGCAGAACATCAACTGTCTGGTTGTGGGTATTGAATTACAATTTCCCTCTAATTTTTCTTCATATGGATATTTATTCCATTTTTGAGCATCAACAAGAGTTATGCACATCAGCTTTACATTACAGATGACATTTTGCCAGAACAGCATTTCAGCTGTTATAAAAACTACTACCTAGTGTTAGAAGTCTCCTTTTTGTCTGTAGCTCAGCTTATAGTTTAATTTTTTTTACTTTCTTCATATACTCTCTGAATTTTGTCTACTCAGGTAAAGATACATTAATTTTTCTAGAAGAGTTTCTCTTCTGAAAGAGTTTTTGAATGGGCTTCTTATCTGCTGCTTGTTCCTACATGTAGAAACACTTTTGAACCAGGTGGTATTAATTTTACTTCAATCTTACCCCTTTGAAAAATTTTGGAATAAGGAAGCTGATAATTAAAATGGAGTGATTTTTTTTATCAGTCGGGATGAAAGGATTGATTAAGGTATTCTATTTATGAAAATTTAAAACAAAAGCAAAGAAGGATACATATCTTCAAAGGAACAGTAAAATAATCAGTGCTGAAAATCTTCAATTTTGAGTAAATCAAGAGATTTTTTAGGACTCAAAATAGCGTGAATTTATTAAAGAGATATTTGTTTGCAAGTCTTCTCTCTGCAGAATTTAAATTGTAAAATCTGCAATCACACATGTATCTAACCTATCTTGTCAAAGGACTAGAAAAGATGCATGAATCTTAGAGGCCAACAAGTGGGCAATGAGAGTTTTAATTAAAATTACTCTATAGGTCATTCTCATTTAGATGTACATGGACTTAGAGATGGATAAATCACAACATCCATTAGAGAACACCAACAGTCCGGAACATGTGCATAGGTTATCACTGGATACCGTGTAGTGAAATTCAATGGAACTTAATTGAAAAAAATCTGAGGACATATTTGCTTTGCTACACATGGTACCTTTGGGTGCAATAACTCATGTGCATTCATTTGTCTCAAAGTGGTTAAACAAGAGTTCAGCTGAGTTCTGACCTTGGTGCCTTATGCTTTCTGGTGTTTAAAGGGTTTTAAAATGGTGCTTAAAATGTTTTAGTTGCCATTTACAAAATACGTAGGAGTAATTCACATCATCAGCAATATAGGAAGAAAGTAGAACAAATCATGATTGAAGAAGTCAGATGTATTTCACAAACACCAAGGTTCTCAAAGCAAACACCAGTCTACTTTCTTTTGTGTTGTCCAACAGTGCAGCTGAATTGCATCTCTGGTATATTTTTTCAGGATACTTGATTTTATGGAAACATCTTATCTAAACTCATCGTTGAAAACCAGTAATTGTCATCTGATTTTACCAATACACTGTACATTCAATTTTAATCAGTTTCAGTTCAGAGTAACAAATTCTCTTATATCAATGTACGGTCACTGACTGGCATTACTAAAAAGACAGAAGGAATTTTCTGACAACTTGATGACATACAGATAAAGGGTTGTGTTGTTTTTTCTTTTTTTTTTCTTTTTAAAGAACAATATAGTTCAACAAAATGTTAATTTCTTTTTTACCTTATATAATTTTTTCTATGTTATCTCCCTTATCTGTTGGTGCAGATACACACACATTCTTTCTGGTTTAGATAAAGAATCTTACTGGATTTAGTGCAGAAATGTATTTGTAGTGTCTTTGAGCTCTGCTTTGAACAGTTAATAACGGAATAAAAATTATTTATAAGAGATTTTTGACTTAAGTTTTTGTACTGCAGAAATAATTCTCTCCCTCACACCACCTCTATGAAGTACACATGTATCTCTAAGAGACATTATAATTTTAAAGAGAACTTAACAAAATAAGTGTCAGAAAATGCATTTAAGTCACCTAACTTAGGCTGTGAAATGAAATCATTGAACCAACATCCATTGAATTCAATCAACAGCATTTGAAGTCACATATACACCACAGTCTACTGTTAAATAGTTGAAGTGTTAATGGATTTTACTTTTTCTATGCAGAACATACTAGCAGGAACAGAGAAATTTTGATAACCTCAAGAATATTACATCCTTCAGAAAGGAAACAAGTACAACTGTAAATAATGCACATACTAAAAGTTCAGACTCCCTTACCTGTAGATAGAGAAACTCAGTACCTGTCTGCTTTCATTAAAGTGCATTTTCATGGTTTGTAAAGTCTGTGGGAGAAACGAGATAGCCTCAGGTTTAACTTGCATTTGCTTGAGTCTTTTCCTCTTGTATCAAGAGCTGTGCAACCTTCAGTAAAGCACTGCATTAACCTTCATGAATAAGACATGTTAATACTGATTGTATCTATGCTTTTCTATTCTATCCGTAGCAATCTTTATGATAGTGATGTTCTGAAACACTGACACCTCATGCTGTTTTACGCGGAATTAAATGCAGTCAGTGCAGACCTAGCAGATTTGTTTCACTGGGTCCTATACATATTTGATTGTCCTTAAGAATAGTGTTTTTAAATTTTGGATTACTTCAAAATAGCAAAGCAAAAAACTTGGCTTCTTAGACTTCACCCCGTAGACAGAGTGAAAAATTTAGCAATTTTAGTTAAAAAATTGGGCTTGGACTTGCTTGGAAAAGTGTGTGAACCAAAAAATAATTCAGTCATGAGTGTAACCTACAATTAGCACACTGAGAGTAAACACGGTTTTCTGGGTAGTAGTGAAATTAAGTCCAGACACCTGAAAGGGCTTGCCTTCTCTAGAGATTTGTCATCTTGTGGTGGCCTAAAGTTGGAATATAGTCAGTCACATTCAAAGACCAAGGATCAATATCTTGCTCTTTTTGACACGGATACAAATTCTTCAGTCTCCTTAAAACAACTGCAGACTACATGCTGCAAAATACAGTGGGGCACCGTTATCCTCAATGTACCCATTACAACTACTCTCTTTACAAAAGAAGAAAAATGACATGAAGGAAAGAGGACATGGCTGAAGCAATTGAATATGACTAGAAGTAAGAACATACACTTAGGAAGGAAGAATTTTGAGTGTCTGTTATTGCTTCAGGCATTGCAGTTGAATTTTACATGATAAACTTCAAGAATAAAATTAATAAATATTTCAACCCACCCTCATAAAAGGTTGCCTTAACTATAAAGGTTGTACATAAAATCACACATTGTTTTCTGTGGTATCTGGAGTTTTTATTATGTCACTTTCTATCCAACATAATTGAGTGAATAAGTTGATGTCTATAATGATACCATTTTTACCTTCCTCAAGAAAAAGGAAATGAGTCCTATTCTCAGGCATTGGATCTCATCAGAGTTATATCATTTGCTGGGGAAAGAAAATAATAACCCCTTTCTTTTCATCTAAATTTATGTTTTGCAGAAGTGTGTCAAGTGCAATGTGTAGTATCTGAACTTAAAAATATTACCATAAAATATGGCAAAAATTAAGTTCAGAAATATCTAAAGTATGAATTTGAAAATGTCTTGCTACAAACAAGAGCTAAGCAAGTTTTAGAAAGACACCCTTCGTGTTTCCATAAATGGACTTTTAGTGCATTTGGACTAAAGTGACTCTAATGTAAAAAAAAAAAAAAATCCAAACAAATAAAACAAACAGTCAAAAGATACCCACAAAAATCAGTTTTTATCTCACTTGACTTCAGAAATCTATTGTGGAAATTTATACACCTGAATGATTCAGACTTGTATGTAGACTCCTTTTATATTCAGTAGAAGGAAATAGTTTTAAAGCACCATTCAATAGATCCTCATCTAACAAAGCTCATGCAATTCTCAGTCTAGAAGCACCTTTATTTCTTAGTTCTCAATCTAGTAGCACCTATTCTTGAGTATAAAAGAAACTTAGAGAGAATATATCAGTGTATTGTTGAAGAAATATTTGCACTGTGTGAAAAATCATTGCTTCATTTCATAACAGGCTAACATTCAAAAAATTCAAACTCTATTCCTAAATTTGAAACATACTCAGCTTGTAGAAACAGTACTCTGCTGAAGAGCAGTAAAATGAAGCATGGGTCACTCAGTATTGTAACAATAGGTACTAAAATTAAGAAAATATGAAAGTGAAATAGCACAAACAAGTTGCAGTTGTTGTGGTCATTTTGATTAATCACTTTATATTTTCTCTATGAACATTCACAATCTCTGAAAAAAACACATTTTCTAAGATAGAACAAAGTGCAGGAATTGCAACTGAAATAGAAAATCTAGAAGATTTTTCATAAACACAAAGATGACATTAACCTGTGGAAATGAAAAAAATTCTTGACACTGTTTGCTGGAGTGGTTGTCCTCTATTGGATCTCTCTTTATGCTGAGGAGCAGATGTACTAGTGGGACGGAAGCAGGAGTAGATAGTGAGTTCATCTTGTATGTAAGGTTCAGGGTGTAGGGAGAGCATGGCCAGCAGTCATTTTTTGGCTTGCCATTTATGCTGTTATTAATTCAGGATAATAATTACAATAGGGGTAACTTTTCTTCCTTCTTAACATTCTTAACATTTCAGTGTTTTCTTCCGCATCTGTATGTGCTGACATACAATTGTGAGGTAATTAGCTTTTTGATGAATGAGGGAACAGCTAAAGCCGGAAAACCTATGCCCATTGTTTTAGCAGAGCAATTGCAGCAGCTGAAAAGTTCATGAATATATGTCGCTATTTTACAATGGAYGAGGAAACTTGGATAACTCCTCTGATTTTTTTTTTCCCCAATCTAATAGCCTTTTATTTATCAAGGACAAGAAAAGGTGGTCAGAAATTGTATTTCCTTGGTAACACTTTGGGGAGATTCTAAGTCAATATGGTCTCAAGAATTCATGTGGTTTAAGAGACAGATGTTTTGGGGTTTGTTTCTCTCCAGAAAGTAATCACATCATAGAACAATGTAACAATTATTTTAAAACATAGCAGTGTGCACAATKCTAATGATAAGCCCTACAAGACATGCCCTAAAATTTTCACTAGATAATTCTCACTAAAATGCAGTTTATAACATTAAAGAATCTGACCATCAATACAGCAGAAATTTGCTTCTCAATATAAGGAAGTTTCCAAATGCTCATTTTAGTATTTCTGTCTGCAGACGCTCTGTAGACTGAAAATAACAGACAATTGCCCAGCCATACGACTAACCATCCTCATCCAACAGCACTGTAGCTTCACTTCTGATTTACAATGTAAGAAACCACTTCGAACCTATCATAAGTAATCCTGTTAGTACAGCAAATTATATGTAATTCAATGGATGAATTTTTTAACCTCTATTTTATAACAATTTTTACAAGTATATGTTGTGTAGTAGACTAGTAAAACATATATTGTGGCTCTTGGGTGGTTCTGTTTTATGCCAGAGTGCCTTGCAGCAGTTCCAGGTTAAGTGTCACCAATTTAAATCAACATGATTTTTATTTATCATGCTGTTTCTTGGCTTTCCTCACAGCAACATTCACCTGAAACTCTATTGCTTGTCAGGTTTTCAACCACGATTACCTAATAGAAAAAAAACAAACCGTAATAACATGAAAAAGACCTACAGCAATTACATTTTCTGTAATACGGAAAACTATTCTATGCAGTACAGTATTATAACTTTAACTGTGAAACCAAATGTTCTATCATACCCCAAGTTAGGGTTTTTTTAATATGTTATGTGTGTCTATGATATAATTTATTCTATATTGAAAATGAGAAAATCAAAGCAAATGTCTAAAAAATAAAATTATTTAAATTATTCTCCTAAAATATTTATGTAGGAAAAGTTTTAATTATTTAAAACAAACATTATGCCTGTTTACATAGTCTTCTAACTAGCCCTTAGGATGCTTTCAAGTAAGTATTTTTTTAAGTTTAAGATTTGAGAGAATTCTTGGATTTTAATAAATATTTCCTTTATGAACGTCGCATGAAAAGTGGGGGGAGGATTTTTGTTTGTGTTTTTAGCAGCAAAAATTGACATGGAATGTGTAAACAAAAGGTAAGATGGAGAAATTAGAATGGAGAATGCTCGAGATACGAGTACGGGACTGGGTTCTGAATCCATCTCTTCAGATATTCACTGTGTTGAAGGACTCAATGAAATTTAGACAGGAATTGGACTGCATCTGAATGAGGTTTCCATTCCCCTTCTGTAATTCTAGACTTTTTAAAAAATTCAGTGAAGGCAATTCCAAAAAGAACAGTACTTCAAATGTTTAGGACATTTTTCACAGGTTAATAAAATGATATTTGCTTTCTTATTTTCAATGATACCTGCTGGATTTTCCACTTCATGGGTAAAAAAACCAACTTAGCACGTGAATTACTCTCTTTAGGCTCCATTCCCAAATATTCTTGGACATGAAAAAGCTATTTTCATAAACACATAATCAAAATTTCTTTGAAGAGCATGGTTTAATTTGATTTCTTTTAAAAATATCACGTTCTGCTAAGGAATACTCTGGCTGAATTGGACTTTTAGATAGATAGCACAGATGTCCGGTATTCATCACTAGCCCAATTACGAAAATGTTACTTTTTTTTATTACTATTATTCCACTAACACTTCAAGGTGCAAAGTATTTTCTTAAATTAATAGGGGCTATAAAGATCAGAAAAATGTGGATGAAAGATTGTCCCAAACCCAAACTACCTAATGTAGGTAACTATATGTAACTAAGGTATTAGGTAACTAATAATGTAACTATGACGCTGAAGCTGGGAAAATTCCCGTAATGTACATCTTCTCTCCTTTGAGTCAGAGGGAAGGCACAGATCACAGTGTTTCTTATGAAAGCTTTTAAACACTAAGTTGTTTTTATCAGTAGAATTATTAATAACATGATTGCTAACAAAACACATACACATTCAAAAAACACACGTACACTTATTTATTCACACAAAGTTCATTTACACAGGTATTCACACAGTTGTCTGTCCAGGTCTCAGTTTGGACTCGATTTCAAACAGTAGACACAAGGACAAAGAGTTACTGGCATACCAGTGTCTTCTATAAAGGTGTTTATAAAGGCCTTTGGAGGTCTGTTTCACCATGCATACTCATAACCCTACAGTCTTCGTCTACATTCAAGCAGTCCCTGACCTCTTAGATGAAGCCTGAGTTGCACAACCATGCAACCACCGTGTGGAAGAAGTCTCTTAGTCTCCCAATACCATCCATTCCTGAAGAATCAGCAGCTCTTCTGAGCTTACAAATCCTATGGAAACTTTCAGACACTGCTTTCTCAGCATACAGGTTTCTTCACTTTGGTTTTTTGGGCATTGGCAACAACTTCTCTCCAAAGCTACGGAAATGCCACCTACATGAAAGCACATAAAAGAGAGATTTATGACTATTAAAGACAATGAATGAAGATACACTTATAGAGAGAACATCTTCCCCTGAAATTCTGCCACCCTTTCAGAGCATTAATTAATTATGTTGTATAAATGCATTGTTTATATAAGGAATGAGAACCACTGATTCCTAACTGAAATCCTCAGTCACATTTCCATAATTGGATTGGATGGGMCCTAGGTAGTTCATAAAAGAAAGTTACATGAGGTCTGATATTCCTGGGATCAAAACTTTATTTCTTCTTGTCTTGGTCTAAGAAAATTTAAGAGGTAGATGCTCTAAAATTAGTTTCCTCCCCTTATAGTTTTAACCAGTCCCTTTCCACCAGTAGAGAGAAATGAATACAAGTACTGTTTTGAAAACATTTTGTGTTGAGGCCTTGATAAAGTATTAGATGTCATATTTTTAGAAAGAACAATCTCCTATGAGTGATTTGTCCATGGTAAAGATTTTTGTACATTCTTATGTACATAGGAGGTGTCTGATATGACTTAAAGATAGATAGGATGGATATAAAAAATTGTCCAAGTTTCAGGGTTTTTACTCCTCAAACCAGCTAGGATACTTCCCCAATAAGTCAATCAGCTAAAGCTCCAACCGCAATGTAGTATTAAATTATCTGCCTAACTTTAGGCAGGAAGAAATAGTTTAGTTGAATGTGTTGCATTATTCTCCTTCTTAGACACAGGCATGTGCTTAAATATGTTACTGACTTGAAGTCAAGGTCAATATCTGGCTCGCTCAGGCCAGTCAGACATTTAGCAGCCTTAAAAAGAACGTGCCACAGATCCAGAGGCTGATCAATGCACAGTAGACTGAATGGCTGGAGTCAAGGCCAGAAGATGAAGTTACTGAACAATAACTAATTAATCAGCAGTGCCCCATTGGAGACTAAAATGCTAATTGAAGCAGAACTAATAAAAGTTTGAGATAAAATAACCCTGGAGTTAGACAGATCAACCACTGAGACAAAATCATTTTAAATAGGTTCTGTCTCTCATCCACCTAGGAAAGCTTCTTGTTATTAATTATTTATTGAACAATCCCTCCCCTTAGAAGTTACGCGTCCAACCACCAAGGAGGATAACATAACTTCCATAGAGCTAACATCTGCTCATTAGGAATTCAAAGCACTTCATCAAATAGTTATATCAACAGCATCATGATGAAAAGGAGTGCTGGAAGGGCACAAAGGGAATTTGAGAAGCTTCTTTAGCATACAAGGATAGAAGCAGTTCCGAGCCGTTTAAAATGATATGTTATACTGTGTTTGATTGTGTTTACAATGGTCATATTATAACTGTAGCAACCAGAGTATTACATACATTGGTGTAAAGCAGATTTAAATATTTCTCTTGAAATGTTTCTTGATTTTTAAAACATTCATTTAACTATTGAGAGGTGATGTGAGAATCTCTTCTGAAAACTATAGCATACCATGCAAGAAACATTTTGTCTAACATTCATTGGCAGGAGAAGTAAGCTGGGTAGAAGTGTCTGGAATCCTCAATCTTCTTACTCAAACATAATGAAAATATGAAACAGAAAACAAATTTTGACATTTCTTAAGACACAAGGTGGCATGAAGGGCACAAAGAGAAAAAAAAAGTTTTATTGATGAGTTTTCATACCCACCATTGTCAAACTTAATACAACCAGAGACCAACTTAAGAATCAAAAGGGACATTCACTAATAAATAATAAAATATAGAGGAAGCCAGTGAGGATGTAGGAAATATTACCAGATTCCGTTCATGAAAGATAGTGATGACCTAAGTAAAAATTTTAAAAATCACAATCAGTCTGCTAATGAAGTAAAAAGTAAAACAAACTCCAAAACTTAGATCCAATTCCCTTTTTTAATCAACTCCTCAAAATATTGTCAAAAATTATACAACTTAATGTGTTTCATCCTATACTGAACACAGCAAAAGATCTTATTTTATTGCATATGACCTAATAATTGCCTATTGTGGATATCTTTGAAACTTAAGGTCATTTTGGTRCAACCAGAATTTAATTCTGAAAACAACTTAAAAAATCATTTTGCTAGGTTTTAATCCTACTGTCCTGGAGAAAGTGAGTGGGAAAAGATGTATCTCACAATCAAACTAAAGTAAAAATAGAAATTGCTTGCTGAAAAATATCCTCTCCAGTAAATCAAGGTTCTTAAAAATGAATCAACTGAAAAATACGAGAAATATTGTGGTTTATTCTCTCTTATCAAACTCCAATGCCAGCTGTACACACACGATCTAGTTTTGAACCTAAATTTATGTTCAGCTTCTTTCTTTGCGTGTATAAGCTCTTGTTATTAGAACACACCTTTCAGATGACTTCAACAGAAGTACTTATTTACATTTCCTCAGATGAATGAGAGAGATATATCTGGGTCTCTGATCAGCTACACTCACAGGTAAATCAGAATAAGATGGAAACAGAAAGATTTACCAGCAGTTTCAGACCAAATTAATGTTTTTTTCAGTTGTCTTAGGATATGATATATTCCATATCCTAGTGTCAGAATTTTAGGAGGACTATAAATAGAAAGAAAAAAAAAAGGTTATAATAATATATAAATCTGCAAGTGATATAAAGTCCATGGGTAGAATAAAGGTAGGCTAAACAAATACCACTTCAAGCCAAATATAAGCTGATCTAAGTCCTCATTACTGCAAAACATGTGATCTTAATCCCTCTCTCTTCTGCCTAATGTATTCTCCTTCTGCCTTCAGCACCAGTGAAGATTAAAAAGAAGAGAATAGATTAATGTGGAACTATAATGGGAAGTCCTGTTTTCACACGGACTGCAAAATGAGAAAATACATTTTACAACACAAAAGGTGATACTAGAAATATAGAAGCAAAAGTTAATTCAATCATTATTATTAGAAAAAATAGTAAGTGATTACTACCACTATAAGTAGATGTCACAGACAATTGTATTTTAGATACACTTTTTTTGTGTGGGTATTAAGGACAAAGTATGTTTATTTTTTTTCCCCTCATTCACAAATATGCCATGCAATAAGCCCCCAGTTGCTTGCTGTATATGTGGTAGGAGGACAATACAGCTTTAAAGTGTTACAAGGCAGCTGAATTATCCATCAAAAGGACCAAGTAAATGTAGAGTGCAATGAAGATAATCCAAAATCTGACTAAAAGTGATAACTGGTTGTGGTTAATGTAGTGGAAATAGTTATAACAGTAGCAAGGAAGGAAGGGGTAAGGCCAAAGACTGTGGTACAAAGGTACTCATATTTTTAATACATGTAGATTCATTAGGCTAGTGTTTCTAAATAATACAGATCACATTTAGAATTAGAAATATTTCCCCCTTTGTTTTCAAAAGCATGGAAGTGAAACGTACATTGGCTTGCAAATAGATGACTTAGACCATTGGAAATGCAGCCTTGAGCAATGATTTCTTTCTGTTGTAATGGTGAAATGTTTATTGGATTCATGTTAAGTGCCTATACATAAACATCTGTGATCCAAGATTGTAAAAATCTAAACCAGCCATTTCAGGAAATATAATGAACTGAATGCAGGCGAACATGTCATAATGTTTCATCTATGTACCTTCCATTTAGTACTTCATCTACRTATCTTCCATTTTCCATAAAACAATGACAGCCAGTCTAAAGTGTGTATAAAGAAGAAATACCCAGCGAAGCATAGAATCATAGAACTGTTTAGGTCAGRAAACACCTTTGAATCCAACCATTAACCCAGCACCGTCAASTCCACTGCAAAACCATGTCCTTTTGTGTCACATTTACGTGTCTCTTAAATATGTCATGGGAATCCTGTTCCAAAGGCTGAAGAAGAAAATAAGAACAGCATAACATATCGTTATTTCACAGAATAACTGTATGTGCTATATACTGCTGTTCTAAGCCATTATATACTTTCCTAACTAAAATGATACTTCAAAGCTAATGGATAGAAGGACTTAGACATATAACACCAAAATGAAGCAACTTTATAGTTTCTCCCCATATCTGCTCTAATGTTTTAGCTATCTAAGTTTCTGATAGTGCTGATTTTCAGTTTTAATGAGGTGATTCTAGTCTCACCACTGGTGGCATGTGCTTTAAGGGTCTTTCTTAAAATCATTACAAGAATGAAAACTTTTCAGCAGTGCTTTCCCTTCCTATCTTAAGTTATGATGGAGATGGATCCAGYCACACCCACCCCTACGATACTTTTACCAAAAATTCAGCAAAAATAAAGAAATTCCTTAACACCAACATAGCATTAAGAAGCAGACATTCTGTGTTTGGCCAGATGTGCGAGGGAGTATCTCCTCTGAAAATTGTGCATGCTGAGTACAGGAGAGTTTCTGTTTATATACTGTGTTTTACAAATATATTCATTGATTGTCCCAAAATAAACATACATATGGTAATCATTTCCCCAAAATAATTAACATATCCAACCCCCCCCCCCCCCCCCCATGCATGCATTCTTTTGTCCTGGGGGTCTCTTTGGTAATCCCTAGTGSTCAGGGACCCCAAAGTTATAGCTGACTGACTGTGACCTGGTAAAGTTGGCAGAAAACTGAGGCTGCTTGCCTTCTAGTTCTCCTTCTTACACAATGAGCATTGTGCAGTTCCATGGGCCAGTGGACTTTAAAGAATAAGCATTTTGTTAGCTCGCCAGGTGTAGACAATTTTTCATCTGGTAACACCATTAAAAGCCCTTGTCCAAGGTGCCCCTAGCAGATATTCTACTTTCAGTACACTGTCTACAGCTTGTAAGACCATGCCTTGACTGAGCCTCATATAAACTCAGTTGGTACATGGCCACGTACTTGATTACATTTTTATGCACTTGTCAAAATCTCTTCAATTAAAACCTACCTGGGATGTTAAAAATTTAGGCTTGCATACTCATTTTATCTGTCTTATATTTGAGATGTCTTACAGCTGAATGGAGGAAGAAATTTCCAGTTGGCCTGGATTTAGATGCTTGGAAATGAAAAGGGGTAGAACATATGACTTATTTGTTCCTTTTAATTTTCTACTCTAACTGAGGCAGCCAGTAGGGTTGTGAAATCCTCTTTTAGATAYCTATCTATCTCTTTGATGGCAACCTGTCACTAATTCTCAGCCATTACCTACACTGACAAGAAATACAGTTGAATACTATGAGCTACAGTAGTTCAGCGAACTCTAGTTCCCTGGTACCTTTCACGTTATGTAGTTGATTACAATTGGAAGGAAATCTTGACTATCATACTGTGTATATCAAAAGTTTTGTTTCAATTTCTGATTATCTTGCAACAGACGCAAAAGAAATGTTTTCCAAAGAGTTTGCGAAATGATTAGTAGATACAGAAAATGCAGACAATATGCCCTAAATCCCACAGGTTTCATGTGTCATAAATATAAAAATCTAATTTTGTGTCTATCACAGGAACAGTGAATCTTTAAGAGAAATTTTAATAAGGAAAGGGCAGAGATAGAAAAGCACTTTTCACCTGGGCCTTTTTCTGAATTCTCGCCTCTGCAATGTTTTTCTCAAAAATCCTAAACCCTACACAGCTCCAGCACTGCCTTCCTTCACTTTTGCTTCCAAACTTTTTGCCCCTATCTGTGAGGACACAGAAATACTATGTTGCCTATCTATTTAATTATAAATTATGAACTGAATTCAAAATCCAAATATTGAAAAATTTTAATCAACCACTTCCAAACAGGCAACGGAAGATGAATATGATTTGTAAATTACTTTAGAAAAACAAATCCAACAATATTGAAATTGGCTGTCAGCGTCTCTCAAATTAGTTATTATAAATTATTTACTTCCTAATCCAAAGCAACAGCATCCCCATATCCAATTTATGAACCGCACCTGAGTCTTGCTCAGGGTCCTGAGTTAGTCATCTCTGCTAAGGACTATATTAGAGGGTAATAGACACCTTTTTCCTTCAAAAATAAGAAATAGTGAGGCACTGGTGGAGAATATACGGCTAAACTTCCTGCAGCAGCAGAAAATAGAGCAATGATGCTGCTTAWGTATCTGCAGATTTTGATACTGTAAATAAAAGGTCATTTGTTTTCCTGTAGTCTTTGTGAAGACTAGCAGGAAAATAATAAGTGATATTTATAGAAACCTCTTCCAGTATTCCCTCTGAATTAAGTTTCTCTTAGTCTTCCRTCTTACAGAGGTCAGTTAACATTAATCTTATTGTCATGCATAATGCTACTATACTTGGATGCATACATGTTCTTATCAACATTAAATTTTATCTTCCTATTATCCCAATTACAATTTTCCCTAAATAAATTAAACAGCAAGTTCCTTCCCTAATGTGACTCCACATATAGAAAAGACAAGCAGGTCCCGCATCATGAAGGCCTACAAGCTGGTTTTGATAGGATTTTATTGTTCCACTTAGTGTTTCTCACCTTGCAAGGGTTCTCAGATAAATTGCTTAATTGTGCAGATGCCATAGTAGGACAATTGTACGCTAGCATTTCACAGACTTTTAGAAAGGGCAATTAATCTAGTAAAGCATTAGACATTCTAATGTTAATTGTAGCTATCTGTTGAACTGACTTGTTACAGTATTTTTTTTTCTGGAATGCCAATTTTATGTCAATGTATGTGGATAAAAACAATATGGGAAAACTCCAGTTAATGAAAGGTAAGCCATTGTGCTGTTCTTATAAGGAAAGGGAAAACAATATTTAAAGAAAACCAATGAAAACTCTCCTCACAATAATTCCTTCTAGTAGTGTTTTAGAGGTGCTTAGTGCTAAAYGCTGAAATTGCTTAAAAAGAACAAAACATCAACTCATTACTCACTTTTAATTGTCTTCTTATCTATTTTATATCAGCCACCAGAATGAAAGAGATAAAAGTGTTATATCTCTAAAAAGGATTAGATCACACTGACACGAAGGTGTCTCTAAACACATATGTCATGGTGGTAGATGGAACCCCTTACAGAAAATGACTCATGCTCTGAGAATGCCAGCTTCAACTTTGCACATTACATCTTAATACTTCTAAAGTAAGCAAGACTTGTCTCATACGTTACCACAAGCATGCATAACCAAGAAAAAGGAGAGGGGAGGAAGGAGAAGGGGTAGGGTGGGGAACAAGAGAGACGAAGAGAAGGATCTGTATAAATACCAAAAAATCACATGATTCAGGAAGATCACATGTTCCAGAACAAGTGGACTTTGTTTTTCAAGCTTTATAATGCAGAATTTTTAACTTCAATATAATGTGTGTCAAGGGAAAAAAAAAAAAAAAAAAGAAAAGAAATCCAAACTGGACAAAGTGAGATATATATACCGTACATACTCTTACAAGTTAGAAATATAACAGAAATGAGAGCTTTTTTCCAAAAGACAAGGAGAAGGCCTGAATTGTGTGGAAAATAAAATGTGCATATTTATATAAGGTATTTTTTAAAGAATAGTTAAATAGTGCACAGACACATGCTAACTCACATGTTAACAGACATATGCTGGTTCCAGTCTTAATGATCATTTAAATATATTTTGCACCTCTGTGAAAGAGTGCCTGCAAGGCTGCTGATATTGGATATATATATGTCTTATGTCATACTTGTCTGTATGTCTTATGCCATACCTGTCTGTATGTCTTATGCCATGCTCTAGCCTTATAAAATAATAATGTTTCACAGCTTCACAAAAGAATGATTTCCACTCCAGCCAAACATAATTTTGGCAAGACATAATTTTGGCATTTGAACATCTAATTTCTTTCTAATAATGGTTTCTTACCTTAGCATATTTGGATTACTTTAATGCTGTACTGCCTATTTAACATTTTAAATTACATGTAATAATACCTAAAGATTTATGATCGTCAAAGTCCAAAGACAAATCTCTATCTTCAACCTCGATCTAGTATGAATTTTGTTTCCAAGAAGATGTGAAAGAAAGGAAAAATAGGGGAAATAGTTGAAAAAAAAGAAGAAAAATAGTTCGATATTGAGTGTACAAAAATCAAGCATAGTAGCCCAAGGTTCTCTTGCTATCAAATGCACTGTCACTATTTTTAAAGATATCTTATACACAGCAGAATAAGAGAAACTATTAAAGATCCTGACAGTACATTAATGGATTAAATAATCTTCACAGTAAGTCACAGGGGAGGAACTAGTTCACAGATTTAGGACTAAGAGCCAACATTTTTAAACAACTGGAATTCCCAGATAGTTATAAGAGTACAAAATATAGTTTTCCCTTCATCCTGACTCTTATGTTYCCAGTTTTGCTAGTAGAATTTAGTTTTATTTTAGTTGTGAAATCCAATTCAACTGATTATATGTATCAGTCTTTTATACTGGTAAATGCTTCCAAACCAGAACAATGGCTATAAAATCTAAGTTCTTCAAGGAATCCTTGTGACCTCTTTTTCTACTGCTCTATATCTTTGTGCCATGCCAAAGGAAGTTTTTAACTGAGACAAATACAATCATGCACACATGCACACACTCTGCAGCAAAACAACTGTGTTAATGAATTTGTTCTGAAGAAATCACCTATCTACTTCAGGTTTAAATCAAGCAGTCCTGACGCAAAGGACCTTTATAACTTTTGCATTGCCCCACTCCAGTCTTGCTATGCTAGCAAAGCTACATTTGACTCCTTTCTTGGCTTTCTCACCTACTATCATTACCATATCTTCTACAAGAACTTTCCTTGTTCATGAAATGACTTTCCTAAACTGGCCCCTGAAGCTGCTTCGTGTCTCTGTATCCACCCCACTAATTTAATAATTGAAAACTTTATAACATCCAGATAACAGGTGTTAGTATAAATATTTCCATGTGATTTACTTTTGTTTTTCTTTCTCTTACATAGCCTATAATTTTTATTGGCACTTTTCAATTGGGCAGGGATTCAATATTGTTATTACAAATACGCAAACAGGATATGATTTTGATTCTTTAAATTTAAGATTCAAAATAATAAAGCAAAAACTTATATGTCTTAAATCTGGATGGACATGAACACAAAATATCATAATAATTCATCTAATAATTGCAACATCTCTACATTTTGATTGCTATCACAACCCTTGGTTGTTCATTGGAACTCTGAATTGCAATTATAGGAGAAATATCCTACTTATGTGCTCAATATTATATTTATTATCACATTTACAGTATCAATTTGTTGTCTTTGATCTCTTGAAAATTTACTGTCATCTTCATCCTAAATCCATTATGGAAGGATACTCTAGACCCAGGAGATTTATTTTATTCTTAATTTAAGAGGAGATAACATGACTCGTTCCTGTTTATTAATTTCCTTGTGCATTGAAAATATTGTTATGTACTTGTCTGTCATGAGCAAAATGAGAAATAAGAATTCCAAGAGATATTTAATGCACTGGGAAAAGGAAGTCAAATTAAAAGTAAAGAAGAGTTCTCTATGACAGAATGGACTCCTCCGGGAGAATAAAAGTCTGTATTGGAAAGGWTTCTGAGGGCTCTCCAGGCATCGTGATTAGGATTCCCATGATTTGCATGCTCACTGTATTTCCCTGTCAAAAATATTATACATGGAAAATCTTTTACTATTTGTCTCTTTTCCCGGGAAATCCTCTCATGCCCCTTTTAGCTTTTATAAATTGCTTGGCTTTACTTCATAATCTTCTCAGTACTCTTTATATTTTATTTTATGTCATTTGATGCTTTTTTTCCCATCCTGATAGCTTTTATTACTTTCTTAGTTACACATATGAGTCTCTTGTCTTTTCTTTCATTATTATCTCTGAGTAGTGATACCTACTCAGTTCAGAAATATTTGGATTTACTTCCTTAACTTTTCAATCTTTGTTACTTCTTTAATAAGAGCTCCAAATGTCATCCGTGGAGGTTTGAACTTCCCTCTTGTGGATGTGGATGCAACATTGATAGGAAGATTACAGACTGCTCTACCAACTGAAGATAGCCTCCATATTTTACAGATCTAACATCTAAAATCATATCCTACAATTCACAGCCTTTAAGCACTTTTATTAATTTCTCAATGTAGAAGATATACTGAGTGACACGAAGTTGTCTGCATCCTAATTTCTCTTTGGTTCTATTTTCTTTCAGAAAATGAGTATCTATAGCCCACATATTTATGACTAAAAAAAAAAGATATGTGTCTTGTTTCTTAAAAAAGTAATTTATGTCACTCCTTAATAAAACATTAATATATTGTTCCTAATGTCACCAAATTAAGGACACTGAAATGCAAAGTTTTTACTTTTTTTTACTGTTTAAAAGCAAGATATATGCTGGTATTCTGGTCCTTTATTCAATGTTAATCAATACCATCCAATTTTTAGAGGAACCTTGGTGCTTGAATCTGCCACTCTCTTCTTATATGACCTTAGACTAGTTTAATGGGCTTCCTGATTGATAATGTACATGATTTTTCTACTAGGCTTCTTGTTTAAATTAATTCCATGTTAGTTGTGACTGAAAGTCATTACCATCTGATAGATGTTCTGTGTTACTGTTCATGAAGAATGAGTTGTGGGGCTTTATCTATCCATAGTAGCTGAAAATGAACAGGTGTCTCCATCATTAAACCACCAACATCAAATAGCATTCTTCTTGGTGGTGTAAGATGTGAAAAGCATCAAAACTCAGATCTTCCTCCCTCCATTGAAACAGTATAGCTTATTTGTTATTTGATAACAATTGTTTTTTACTGAGAGCATATGTGGCTCCATGTCCATGATATCTCTCACTGTAAATGGCCTAAAAATAACTGCAAAATGCATTGCATTAAACTAAACAYGTAATAGGTTGAATAAAAAATTTTGTTTGGATTACTAGATCTGACAGAATTTCTGATGAAAGGACATATATTCAAATGTTAATACTTGTTTAAGAAAGCAATATTTAAAAGACTGTCCCAATTGGTTCAATCAGAATCAAATTTTTGCATTCACTGAAAAATTGCTATTATATTAAAAAAATTTATGGAGTAAAGAAAATTTAAATTTATGTGTTCTAATATTCTGCCAAATATGCTTATTTTATTCTACGTCATTTTAAAAACTTTTGTATCCTACTTTTTCACAGAGTGTTACTGGTGAAACCAGACAATGGTCATCTTCCTCTATAACCTGACTGGTTCTGGGTAAACACATACAGACCTAAAATTTAAATTCACATTCTTATCAGTCATTGTCATCCAGGTTATTTGCCATTGGTGGGGCATGAAGACACCCCCAATAGAATCATAGAATGGTTTGGGTTAGAAGTGACATTAAAGATCATCTAATTCCACTCTCTGCCATTGGCAGGGAGACATTTTACTAGATCAGGTTGCTCAAAGCTCCATCCAACTTGGCATCAAACACTTCCAAGGATCAGACATGCACAACTTCTCTTGACAACCTGTCCCAGTGCCTTATTACCCTCACAGTAAAAAATTTCTTCCTAATAGCTAATCTAAATTACTACTCTAAAATTTGAGTACTTTTAAAATGAGATAGGCACCTATAAGTAAAGTATTTGTTCTCAACTGCCACAGCAGCCCTTGGAAAGGGAAATTGCACTGACGTTGTACCCRTGCATGGAATGGAACAACATTTCATCTTCTCTGCCTGTACTTTCTCAAAAGTTTAAATATATCCACATCAACACATTCGTTGATTATCTACCCTACCATTTCTCTCTGTTCCCAAAGGGAGGAATGCTCTGAACAAACACACACACACAGAGGTCTAATTCCACCTGGGCTTTTCTTCCATACTATACATTTGCAAGCAAGCTTGAAGGATGAGTGTCCATTTAAACCAATTTCTTAGAAATGTGACAGCCATCTACATCATACCATTTCTCACTGCATTTGGTGTGCTAACTACTATTCAGCATTTATTCACCATTTTCCCCCAAACCTATTACAAAACTTTCCTAGGTTTTTGACTAATTAACTGGGTTATGGCCCTGCTTGTCATCTAGATCCTGTCTCTCTTTAGATGTTCTTACTACTCAGCAATGGTCTTGTGATTAAGCCACAATCCTTCCAGCAGGAATGTCTGCATAGCCAGGCACTGACTTACAAGATGCATCCAGTGTTGCTCAAGCTTTTCCATTTTACCACTGGGGCCAAATCCACCATCACTTGGGCTCCCCTGCCTTTCACTCTAGCCCCCTCAATTCTGTGCTTACTGGTGATATTGTCTGAGTCTCCCCTGGGAATATCCTTCATGGCCACATGGATGAGAGAAAATAAGTTATATCGAGGGATGGAGAGGATCTCCACAGCCAGTTGAAAACTTATGTTTTTAATGAGGCTACAAGTTTGCTATGAAAATATCAAGCAACTTAACATTGATACTCTGAGAAATGGGGAAAAAAAGACTTTAAAAAATGAAACAAACAAAAAYCAGGAACAGTTAGAGTTTATTTCCAATCTTCAAGCTGGAAAAGTGTGACCCAGTGTACARAGAGAGACAAGAACAAAATTTTGCAGTATCAGATTGTTGCAGAAGTTATATTAAGTCATTGCCTTGAAAAAATATAAATAATAAAAATATTTTAATGACAACTTGTTGGTGTAAGAAGCAACACAGAGTCCTCAGGCAGGTACAAAAGGGAGCTCGTTTATTCCAAAAAGCAGGCCTTTTTAAGCAATTAGGCCTTTATCAGTAACATTCCATTAAAGCACAACAACCATAATTCAACCAACCACCGTAAACCACGATGTGAACATGTGATGGTTATATAACTTGTTTTCTATGGTTACGTAACTTGTTTTCTACCTCTATTGYAGCTGAGTCATTACCCAGAATCCTTTTCTACTTAGCCGAAGTAACAGAAGTGAACCATGATTTTACAGGGTTAACAAGGCCTTCATTTTGTAAGGTTCTACCTATCCACAACAATAACTGAAAGGAAGAAAATGTATAAATAGGAAGAAATATGCTTTTTACAATATTCTACTGACACTTCATATTTAATTAGGCATGAAAAGAAAGTATGATTTATGAATGATAACACAGTATAATTTGGCTTTGCCTTTCTATTAAGAAGACGTTCTTTACAGAAAGGCTAAATTAAAAAATAAGTAAGTCATGTTTGGTAAATTAAATTATTGTGCAGAGCAATGCATTACATTAAAATCCTTTACAATTTCAGTCATTCAAASTCCAGCTGTGCCTCTATAATACAATGGAGTAGTAAAATAGAAGACAGAGGCACATTTATTTAATATGCATTTTGTAAACTGTGATACTGCATACCACAAAAAGCCATATACTATATTAAAAAGAAAAAAAACAGAATAACCAACAAAACAACCAAAAATGAGGCAGAAAATCAAAAACTGGTATTATCCCAGCCCTCTCTGAACCATTCTGTGCAGTCAGGTTCCCTCTACCAATGTTATAAGGAACCTAAACACTTAATTGAGGAGAATTTTTTCACTTGGCCTCTAAAATTTTAGGGAAATTTGGTGCCAAAGCAATAAGCACTAGCATTTGCACAGAATTAGTCACTTTATGCTGTTTCTCTTAGGTCATTTATCCCTATAGTTCAAGTGTTTCTTTTATTATCATAAACTTCAAATCATATGAAATATTATCCTCATTTTACAGAACATGTAGGACTTAAGCAATATATTAAAGACAAAAATATATTATCTGGATTTCAAGTTTTTGCATATTTAGTACTTTTATGGCCAAATTTCTCAAAGTATGGTAGTGTATTATAGGATTTCTTATATTAAAGTAAAGTTTTCACTGAATTTAACAGGATTCGTGACTGCACTAGGAATCAATTAATCACCATGCAATGACTCTCAAGCCCTTCTCTGTTACTTTTTCTGCTCCCCCAGTAAAAAGATTGGTGTTGCACAAATAACTGCCAAATCTAGCATCAAATATATGAAAGTAATGTTTTGGACTTTTAAGTCTGAGGTAAAAGAATTGTACTGCAGTTATGCTGATATGTAGAGTCTATCTTTTCTTTAGAAATGTAGTGACCTTGTTTGCCAATTATAAAGGAAAATAAAGGGGGTTTTATTCCTTCRGATTTTTTTCCTACAAATATTTTTATTTTGTAAGAAAATAGAAAAACAAACCGCAGTAATGCTATCATTGGTGTTATACAGTATGCTCTGAAGTGAATTTGAAACCACAAAGAAATATATGTAAGAATTACAGGTAAGAATATTACCAATCTGTAAGAATTTATCCTAATGTTTAAAATAAATCTTGTCATAATAAAGAAAAAAGATGTTAGAAATTAATAAATAATGCAAATAATGCAAATAAAAKGCAAAGTATATGTCTAGGGAGATGTATCTTTAGGTTTCACAAACTGATATTTTTGGGCCATCATGCTGCATTGCTTTTTGTCATGCTAAATTCAGATAAACAAAATTAATAATCTTGATTTTGCAATAATGAAACTCAGCCTCATTATTTGTTTTCAATTGCAATAAAACCATGTCATTCTGTGACAATTCCATTTGTATTGGTCACAAAGAAGCTCAGCAAAGGAAAAAATGATTAATTACATCCTATAAAAATTATGATATAGTCTATTTTTGAGCAGTAGTTTTTTTAGATAATACTATTTTTCATTAAAAAACCCAAACCAAACCAAAACAAAAAATATTTGAGTATGTTTTGCTTGTCATTCATCTCTGCATCTCTATATAAATCCCCAAATGATTATCTGAATTAGGGAAACTTTGCTAAGAAGCCCCAGCTAAGTGTCTCCTGCCATGTTTGTGAGCTACATCCAACTGCACGTAGAACTCCCTTTCAAGTCAATGAGAGTTCTGCACAAAATTTTAAAGGTATTATGTAGTTTAAAGGTCACTTTTCTATAAGGAATAGTATCATACTAGGAGAGCTTAACAAAATGAACAGGGCTTTTAAGCAGACAAAGCTTGAGCCACTATTCAGTAAACTCTAATAGTCAATATTTCTGACTGACTGTGGGGTGTCTTTTGTTATTTTCAGGAGCACAGTTTGAATCGATCATACTGAGCCCTGGATTCTTTAAATGTCCTGAAAGTAGAAATAAGCACTACTTACATGYAATCTTTTATGGCAACAATACTCCTTGCCTTAATTTCCCTGTGTCAACTTTCCCACTCCTTTTAAAATGACACAATTAGGATTCTATATTTATCTATGTAACCTTTTCTCAATGAAGTAAAAATGTAGAAGTTAAAATATTGTCTATCTTTTGAACAAAATACTTGAAGATGTGGTTATTGATTGCCCTAATATAATARATTATAAAATATGATGCCAAGAAAACCCTCTGAAAAGAACACTTAAATTGGCATGCTGTGACTTATGGTAAGATATATGATGACCATAAAAAGAAGTAATCACATTCCAGAGCCACAACTGCAGAAATGCTATGGTCAGATAGATGGACTGAGCGATCATTAGAAACAGGTATTAAATATCATACCATATGAAAAAGAGCTCCTATCATTGATGAAATATTCAGTAAGGCTTCATCCTGCAAGGCGCCAAGCACTGCTGGGAGCAGGCCTTGCCTTCAGATGTACTCTCACTGAAGCTAACAGAAAAGCTTTTTAAAGACTTGGACATTACTTCAAGGTACAACTTTGTGCTAAAGGATAGTTTGGCATGATATCTTTTCCAGATACCTAATTTATCTGGTTGTATGCCGCCTTACTACGTGTTGTCTCTGAATTATATCTCTGTGTGCTACAATGAGAAATAAAAAAGAAATGAACCTGGAGACAATGCACAAAGCATACCAAATATTGTTTGCTGCTATAGAATACAAGTTATAACATGTTATAGAGTTTCCATAAAGAAATTGCTACCTATTGCAAATAAATAAACAAATTAAAAAGTAGTGTATTTTTCTTTGAAGTAGTTTACCCTGCTATAATGTTGCTAAAGTATGCTTTATGAGCCCTTTACGCTATTAATACAGGAAAAATGCTCCAGAAACTTCCAAGTTGCAAAACCCTGGAGCACTGTAATACAATATATGTGGGTGTTCTTCAACAGCAGTTTAGAGATGAAAAACGGGTATTGCTTTCCTTTATCATTCTTCATCCTTTTTATCATCCATCATTAGGGCATCAAGTCTGTTAAAAAGGAAAAAAGGGAAGGGAAGGGAAGGGAAGGGAAGGGAAGGGAAGGGAAGGGAAGGGAAGGGAAGGGAAGGGAAGGGAAGGGAAGGGAAGGGAAG